>LPNX010326051.1:49135-337004 GCA_001517045.1 Pseudotsuga menziesii
GTTCTATCGGGATCACATTGATTCAATCGTAACATGTACCATTTGCAACGAACATAACTAGTTTGAAGGATTTAAAGTCAAACTACATAATATATTCCAAATACCCATAGTATCGATTTTCTTAGAGTTTTGTATGTCTGCCACTTTTAGACGAAACATTGGTCACCTCAAATACTACAGTTATTCCACAATCAAATGTTTTCTTTGTTTCATCCAACTTTTTGATGCGAAATTTACTACCGTTGCACCACATAGCCTTATGGTGTTGTACCTGCAATAAATATTACATTGTCAATTGATAATTAAGTACATATTGAAATTAATTAAACAATATGGTTGATTAATATACTTGTATGTTTATCTTTTAAACCATATGCTAAATTGATTTCCCTTTCTGTAAGATTGGTATCTCCGCTGCGATGAGCTGCTTTAACCAATGAAGCCACACCTTCCTATGATATTCCATGACCACATTATTTACATCATTCAATCTACATCTTCATCCAATCAAGATAGTTTGTGCATATAAATGTAGTGATCCCACTCTCGACCAACAGCATGATGAAAATAAAATTACAATTCACAAATGTATAATTTTTTTTTGTAAAGATGCAACGAATAATTATATTAAGAGTACAAAAAATATTACAGGTCCAAAATGTTAGGCATAGAAGTAGCATAGGAAAACTGGTCGGTTATAAGGAGTTGGACACCATTGATGAACTTACATTTTTTACCAGAAACCATAACCGAGCAAGAAAACACACAATTTATCAAAAAAAGGAGAAACCTTAGTAGATAGTCAATGGAGCTAGGGACGGTCGTCATATTCCGCAGGAGAATCATCCTTATGGGGGCTGGGTTTGTCTTCCACTATGGGGTAACTGCCAAACAAGTCATCCTCCCACCCTTGTGGAGGGAGCTTGTGCGTCAGTGGCTCGGTTTTGTCACAGAGAGAAGCTCCCCCGGTGGACGTGTGAACCTGTTTGAAGTGCAGCATATCTATGGTGGAGGAAACAAGAAAGGTGGTGATAAAATATGGCAAGTTGGAGGAAGCACTCAAGTCATGCAGAACCGACCCTGAGGTGGTGGCCAACAAGGCTTCAGGGCTCCCTACCACCCTTGCTAACAATTCCCATGGAATGGACGGAGCTGGTGCCACTCTTGCTAACAATTTCCCTGGAATGGACAGAGTTGGATGCACAGAAGATGACCCTCCAGGGTGATAATTTGTCACTCCATCCAATTCATCCCTCATGGTGGTGGGATATGCCGAGGCAGGGCGTCTGTGTAAATTGGAGCACCGCTCCAGAGAATATTTGCCTCTTGCCAAACTAGGATCAAGGCTTGTCAGTTTAGTATCCAAATTCACTAGTAGTGCCCTGATATCCAAGATGGAGGTAGTTGCAGAGGTCCAGATCGCCAATACTTTTTCTACCAAGTTCCCAACCATATTTTTCACTAGCTAGTAAAAGTTGATTTGATTACCATAATTGCCTGTAGCGAGAAATTCTACCACCTGACTTGATTCCCAGTCATCAATAAGCGCCCGAACCAAGGTCGAAACTTTGCTATCATAGCCGATGTTTAACACCTTGTCTTTCCTGGGATCCTCGGCTTCTTTGCCAGAACCATGCCTAACGGCACGACAAGGGGTACCTCTTGGCCGAGTCATGGTGCATAAGAGAAGCTCCCAAACACACAGAGTCGAGCAATCCATAGAGCCAAACAAAACACTACAGAGCCACGCAGAGAGCATTGAGGGAGAATGAATGAAGGAGAAGTCAGGTGTGGATGTCATTTCATGCATCGATGGAGCGGGCGACAAGTGAGCCACACTTGGGATCTACAGCTTACAGCTGCCAACGCAAATGTCCTGGGACAACTTCTGTCGAATCAGGTTGCAGATCAAAAACCTCACACCAGAGTTCAATTAAACGAGAACCATGTGAATGACCTTCCTTAAATGGTGTCCCATCTTCCTGGCTGGAGGAGAATCGCAGGCGTTTGCCGGAGCCAAATGGTGGGAGTGAGCTTCCAGGTGGAGCGAGTTCAGGGAGCAAGCTGCCAGGTGGGGCCTGATCGAGGAGCGAGCCTCTAGGTGGGCCCTGATCGAGAAGAATGCATATTAAGTGAGGTTCATCTGCGTGGCTGGAGGTAGGTTGGAGCCTCGTACTAGACCCAGTTGGTGGGAACAAGCATCCAGGTGGAGGATGGCTGAGAAAAGCACCTGCATCCAGGGATTCACAAATGTATAATTACTTAACATGGTATACATTTATAATTGAAAATTAAAAATTACATAAGAATGATATATACATAAAAAGCAAGAGTCAAATGTATTATAATTAATCTCCATCATATAATAATTACCTTTCACCTTCCTCAATCTACCTTTCCCCATCAAGTACTCCCCTTCGAATTTGTTAATGGAATTTGGATCACAAATGCAACCCAAATTGATCTTTGACGCTAATTTAGGAAGATATTCACTAATATACACCATGTTCTGGTATACCATATATCCCTCCACCATACAACTCTTGGAATGTGCTATTTCTCTAACCAAAGCCTTGAAAATTTTCAAGTGCCTCTTGACCATCCACATTGACCTTGAGTGTATAGGTCCACACAATTCAATCTGCTCAACTTGGTGTATGAGGTAGTGTTCTTGTGCATTGAAAAATGTAGAAGGTAGATACTTTTTCATTTCACACATCAAATGAGGAATTTCTCTCCTCCAATACTTTATATATTCTTTATGCATTTCTTTAGATGACAACCATCTACAAGTGATGTAAGCAAATCGTGAGATTTAACACAAATAAACATTATAGTACATAACAATTAGTAAAACAAATGTCAAATATAAGCTCTACAATGAATTAAGCAAACACTTTATGCATGCAAAATATCGATATTACCTCATGTATCTTCTAAGATCATATATAACTTGTTTGGCATTGTCGTCGAATTTGTCCACGAGAGATGGAGGTAGAATATATTGTAGCAATAAAATTGTTTCATTATTTTTTACAAGAGTAGACAAAAAACACCAACAACATGTACTAGTATAAAAAAATACAACAATATATATACCTGAATAATTACCTTAATGAAGATATGCCAATCATGCATTTTCACCCCCCCGAGAGTCACCTTTCTTTGTTAAGATATTCTTCTTGTTCAAACAAAATCCAGTGGAAAATTTTCACCCCCCTCCCCCCCCCAAAGTCACCTTTCTTTGTTGAGATATTCTTCATGTCAAACAAAATCCAGTGGAAATTTTAATTTTTTGAATGACTTCTTTAACAACATTGCTTTGTTGCTCCGTTAACAACCACATAAGCGAGCTTATATTAATTTGGTCTCCATTTTTATTTAATTGAATGACATCTTTATTAAGTACATATTGAAAGGAATTAAATAGTATGGTTGATTAATATGCTTACCTATTTATCTTTTAAGCCATTTGTTAAATTGAGTTCCCTTTGTGTAAGATTGGTATCTCCATTGTAATGATATGCTTTAACCAATGAAGCCACACCTTCCCATGATATTCCATGACCAGATTGTTTACATCATTCGATCCATACCTTCATCCGATCAAGATTGTTTGTGATGTATAAATGTAGTGCATCTCACTCTCAACTAGCTGCATGATGAAAATAAAATTACAATTCACAAATGTATAATTACTTAATACAATATACATTTATAATTGATGCATATTGAAGATAAAAAATTAAATAAGTATGATATAGAGAAAAAAAACAATAGTTAAATGTATTATAATTAATCTCCACCAAATAATAATTACCTTTTACATTCCTCAATCTACCTTTCCCCATCTGGTACTCCCCTTCGAAATTGTTAATGGATTTTGGATCACAAATGTGACCTAAATCGATCTTTGATGCTAATTTAGGAAGATATTCACTAATATACACCATGTTCTGGTATACCTTGTATCCCTCCACCATAGAACCCTTGGGATGTGCTCTTTGTCTAACCAAAGACTTCAAAATTTTCAAATGCCTCTCGACCATCCACATTGACCTTGAGTGTACAAGTCCACACAATTCAATCTCCTCAACTTGGTGTATGAGGTAGTATTTTTATGCATTGAAAAAAGTAGAAGGTAGATACTTTTGCATTTCAGACAACATACAAGGAATTTCTCTCCTCCAATATTTTATATCTTCTTTATGGATTTATTTAGATGACAACCATCTCAAGTGATGCAAACAAATCACGAGATTTGACGAAAATAAACATTACAATACATAACAATTAGTAGAACAAATGTCAAATATAAGTTCTACTATGAATTAAACAAACATTGTATGCATGCAAAATATCACTACTTACCTCATGTATTTTCTAAGATCATATATAACTTGTTTGACATTGTTGTTGAAGTTGTTTGAGAGAGATAGAGGTAGAACATATTGTAGCAATAAAATCCTTTCATTATTTTTTACAATAGTAGACACAAAAGTACACCAACAACATGCACTAGTATAAAAAATATAGCGATATATATCCCTGAATAGTTACGTTGATGAACATATGTCAATCATGTGTTTTCAACCCCCAAAAGTCATCTTTCTTTGTTAAGATATTCTTCATGTTCGAACAAAATACAGTGGGAAATTTAATTTTTCGAATGACTTCCTTAACAACATTGATTTGTTGTTCCCTTAACAACCAAGGAAGTGATCTTATATTAATTTGGTCTCCATTTCTATTTAATTGAATGACATCTTTCAATGCATGATTACTTTCTTGAATGTCATTGCAAATTTTGACAATTTTTTCTTTGTCACTCCGTCCATCCAATATTCACCATAATGTGTCGGCTACATTCTTTCCAATATGCATTATATCAAACAAATGAACAATTTGTAGGTGCTCATAGTAGGGAAACATACTTAATTGTTTGGGATAGCTTTTCATTCCTCGTGGAATCCCATTAATGCCTTCATGACCACGACGACCATAATGAATCATAGTTTATAAGGAAATTATATAAATAGATGTCAATTACAATAAACAAAACACAATTTTTTAAAAATCAAAACATTAGATGTATGGTGATAGATAAACAATTTGATATGTACCTTAACGATTTATATTATATTGCAGCTTCCATAGGTGAGGTGTCATTTTCTGTGGTTTTAATGTAGTCTCTTCTTTCCCATTGAAAATATGTTTTTTCAGTACTTCGATACGTATGACTCTTAGAGAGGAAGTGCCTATACTCATCAAACACCTCCTTTACTAAACTTTTTGGACGTCGAGATTTTGTCTTATGACCACAAACTAGACATGCAAATTTTCCCTTTGTTTGAAGACTTGCAAGAGATGGATTAACTATGTCAATTATAATTATATATAATGAATGGATTATTTAAAAAACATGCACGATTAATATATCAACTTCATAAAATTAAATACTATAAAAGTGGACATTATAATTACATACCACAAAAATGTGTTAGCCTTGCGACATCATGAATTGTCCATACAAACATTCCATGGAATTGAAATTTCCTTTGTCATATTGGTCTAAAGACATCATACACAATGATGTTATTCCATAGCTTTAGTAGCTCATCAATAAGAGGCTCGATATATACATTCATATCTTTAACTTGGTACTTACCTAATTGATTTAAACATATACACTATATAATTATTACAACCATTTTAAATATATAAATAATATATATGAGTAAATGAAAACAAATATATGACATTGTGCAACAAATACGACAAATAAGACGTTATTGCGTTAAAAAAATCGTTGTGTAAACAAATACTTGAAACAATCATTGCCAACATTATGTGCTCCCTCTTTATTGACATCAATGGAAGAATGTTATTGTTGATAACAAAAATAGGCCACATCAAGTTGATAGATCTCATCTCTGCAAATGGATTGACACCATTTGTTGCCAAAGAAATCCTAACATTACGAGGTTCTTCTTTAAAGTGTGGAAATTTTTCCTCCATGTCTCTAAATGCAACACCATCTGCAACCATTTGAAGAATGCCATCTTCACTTTTGTTTTGTGCATGGTAATCAATAAATTGTGCTATGTTTTTACACCTAACCAATCGTTGCAAACATGGAATAATGGGAATACAATGAATAACCTTGTGAGGCACCTTTTTTGTTACTTAATTTGTTCAATATCTACTGTCATGACATTCTGGGCATTCTGTTTCAAATTCGTGCCGATTATAACATATAATATGATCATTGGGGCATGCATCAATTGGTTGATATTGCATTCCAATATCTTTCATGATGGCATATAAATATTGATATGTGCGAGGTAAAATATTTGACGGTGGTAACAAAAATTCAACTATCGAGCTACAACAAATTTTTAAAAAAACTAGTTAATATAATATATAAAGAATATTAATGAAACACATATCATCCCTATTAATTTTACTTATACACTAACAATAAAATTATTATAGGAACAAAGACAACCTTTATCATGATCATATATATGTGATGGAATATATTACATACCTTAACATCTGTGTGACCAATGTGTTTGAAAGACCATTCATAACCTTCAAGTTCAACATCAACAATATAGCAGAGAGAAGAGTTGGGTTGGAGCCTTCATAAAGGGGTTCGTATGCCTTCTAAGGTAGAGGTAAATCATGAACATCATTAAAGTCGTCATTTTCGGGATCATCATCATCATCCATTCTAACATTAAATGCATCATGGATCAATGTATTTGTACCATCATCTCCAATTATGTTATCAATATTATCATTAATTTGATCTTCAATATTCATAGCTCCATGTTCCTCTAGTGCTTCTTCTACAAGCACATCCTCTGGGTGATATGCCGTGAGAGGCCTTTCCTTTATAATTACAAACCATCAAGAGATATTAGTGTAAATATAAAAAATATTAAAATGTTACATACATTTACAAAAACTATCAATATAAAGACATATATAATGAAGAACTTACCAATGGACGATATTCATGCCCCCCCTCAACGTTTCCATGTTCCCAACAATGTCTTTTATTTGTTCCGATCTTTATTCTTCTCTTTTTAAATCCCCTGCATTCACTACAAGGACAATAACATTTCCCATCACCCTTTATTTTCACTCCAACCCACAATCTAGCAAGTAATTCTCGATTTTGTTCCTCTGGATAATGAATATTTTTATGTGACATTTTCTTTTACCAAGCTTGATTGATGAGTATTGATCTTAAAAAATCAAGATCCACACTTCACTATTTGTAATGATAGTAACAATTGAAATAATTTTGTATTTTTTAATGGAAAACAGTCCAGGCAAAGGTTATGACCACTGCAAATCTTTGGTAGTATAGCAAATATGTAGGAATATTTCTAAAATTTCAAGTTTCTAAAAAAAAAGTCAGATATCCGACAAAACTAAATTTTTGAACCTTATAGAAAATACCAATAAATCGTCATATATTCTACACTTGTCATCAATTAATTGACACACTTCGAATATACAATGACGTTCATGGTCAATTTAAAAATTAAAATCCAATATTTTAAAGTAATATCTGACAACACTTTCAATTTTCTTGGGTTTCGTTGGATGGCGTTGTCTAGTTTTGGGTTCAAATCTAGTTGTGTCAATTTTGAAAACAAAAGAAATCCAACCCTTTAGAAGAATGTGATAAAGAGGGACATATCCTAGCAATGACTCCTAACCTTCTTCCAACCAACCAACCAACGAGTGTGTCCAAACGAATATGTTTTCCCATGAAGCATCCTACTAGAGTGTATGACAACAATTCTGCCACCTTTTACATACCTACATCTTGTCCTAACATCGATTTGACCTTCTCGTTCCTCACCTTGAAACAATTGATCCTATGTTTGAAACGGTGAGGATGAGGATCGATTAAAGACTTACTCCCTAGAGGAACCATGGAGTCACGAGTTTCTATGACATATGATGGAGGCTGTAGGGGAAAGGGGGATGTTGAGTACTAAAGAAAAGGAAAATCACCAGGACATACCCTAGATCAAGCTTGTGGAAACCTTAGAACCAATAATGGATTTATTAATGTCTTTGATATTGTTCTTTTTCTTTTTCTGTTGATTATTAAAACCTAATACTTAACATTTATTATCAAAGTTGGGTTCTAGAATCTATATGTTGGATGATTTTGTAAGACTTTGTGTTGAGAAAGATTCGACCTAGTGTTCGGTTCTGAGGGATTTCCTTTCACACCCTACAATCCAATCGATCCACCTATTAAATCTACAAATCTCATTTAATATCAAATCAAGGTTTTGGCATTTGTATGTTGGATGGTTGCATAAGATTGTGTTGTGAAATATCTTACCCATCTCGTGATTCCAAGGGATTTCCTATCACACCCTATCACCCAATCGATCCACCTGTTAAAACACAAATTGAAAGCAATGTTTGACATATGTATGTCTCGAGTGTACATCAATGCAATTCGTTGTGTCTAGACACAACGCTAATTCCCACATTCAATGTGTCTTTTTTCATTGTCACAGTAGATTCATTCTTCTTTTAAATAAACTAAAAAGTTAAAAATTAGATATTCACGGTTGCATGCAGGAAACTTAGTAAGATAAGAAGCCAATCAATGGGAATTTATATATAAACATAAGGTTTAGTATTGAAATCATCTTATGCTAAAATTTTGGCACAAACTTTTGGGGTGCTTTTGGTGAAACTAACACCTCTCCATTCCATTGTCTTAGAGATTTTCACAATGAAAATAACTTTCTTTGGCTACAATCTAGCCATTATAGGCTTCCTAATGTCGTATGATGAAGCCTGCAAGCTATTAGAGATAACTAGATGAACAATCAATTTAAAATGGCATAATTTATTGCAAGGAACATGCACTAGCTCTTAGACCTCACATCATCGACCTAAATAACAATGCCAATTACACATTGAATAAACAAGCATAAAGAACATTAATACCACTAAATTCGACAAGTATACAATGAGATCAATTTGTTTCATCTAATATACATGGATATGAATACCCACATGCATCTATTTCAAACATTTCACACTCCCACAAATTTCATACCCATGTGAACTACCAACCAAACTAATCATTGTATCACAAAAGAATGCAAGATGATATTTCTATCTACAACTTAGAAAATATTTATAGACACACGAAAAGGAATGCAAAAGAAAATAACCCCAACAAATAACATAATGAGAGAAACAACCACATGAACTAGAATAAAGGAAAACAAACAAACCACCTAACTCCGATAGAGGATCATGATGTAACATGATTGATATCGTTTCACCATACATAAAAGGACATTACACAAACACTATATTACCTTACACAATAACATAAAAATATAATACATAAGAGACAATGAAATAAACGAAACCCAAACCAATAATTTCAAAAATATAAAGAATGTCAACACAACAATTACTGAGATAAAATAGATCAACAAACACCATCAACAATTATCTAATGCCAGAAGCTCATATTTACTATGGAGTGTAAGTAAGTGGAGATACTCAACCTTTTTAGTGAGTCCATTTTATTTCAAGGAGGTAAAGTTCAAACTTGTCCTCTCATTTTTTGTATTCCAACAATTTGGGTTGTTTTAATATGGGATAAAGCAAAGAAGAAAGCGGAAGAGAAAGCAGACAAAGAGAAGGGAGAACAATGGACTAAAGCACAAAAAACCAATACACAAAAGCAGGTCAATAAATCAAAAGGAAAAAGAGGAGAAATGGGGTCGGGCAGCAATCCCATCAGATAGAAGCAGAATGAAACTAAGACAATTATGAAGGAAATCATATCTCAAAACAAATTTTCAATGTTGAGCAATCCCGGAGAACAAGCTCCAATACTTGAGGAGGGCAAAGTCCAACAATATGAAGGACTGATAAGGGAAGAAATTTCAGTTTCTCAGGATCTTGGTTCGCCTGATGATGGCTCCTTTCCTACATATCTAGAAATGAAAAAAAATAAACCCATGGATACTTCTGATTCAAAAGAAGAATCATTGGAAAGGTACTCTAAAAAAGGGCGAAAATCTCTCAAGAAGGTTCGAGAGGAAGAAGCTAAACACTTGAAGATGCAAGGCAGTCAGCCACTATAGAGATGTCTATTGGCAGGAATACTCGGGATAGACCTATAAAGGGATGCCCTCAACCTTCTGTCATACTTAAGTAATGAACATTGTCTCTTGGAATTGCATGGGGCTCGAAAATCCTTCGAAAGCTGAAGCTGTAAAAGATCTCATAAAAATGGCTTCACCCAATGTCCTTTTGCTCCAAGAGAAAAAGGTTGGCGAGGAAAATATCCTCTCATTAAGTAAAATGAATTGGAAGAAGAACGCAGGGATGACAGTGAGTGAAAGGGGTTCATCTGGTGGACTTGCAACATTATGGGCAAAGGATTTGTTTTCTTTGGAAAACTCCTTCAAAACTCGGCATTGGATATTTACTGAAATCCGACACCTAGCAAGTAAGACTTCTCTGTCCATTTTTAATTTATACGTTCCTGTTAATTTTTAAGAGAAAAAAGATTGTTGGAAGTCTCTAGCAGAGTATGTTGATGCAAATATACCATCAAATATGATTGTGGCTGGTGATCTCAACATCACGCTGGATCCAAAGGATAAAAACGGAGGAATCTGTGGGAGGGACCCAATGTTAAAAAAAAATGGAAAATTTTATCCAATTTCAGGATTTGATTGACGTTAAGCCAAATAAAGGCAGGTTCACGAGGACCAATAACAGAGTAGGAGCAGCCAATATCTTAGCAAGACTGGATCGCTTCTCGGTTCAGAGCTCCTTTTTAGAAGGAAAATTATTTCTTCTAGCATTCTTCTGAAATTAGCTTCAGATCATAAACATATTATGCTACATTTTTAAGAGGAAGAAGATCTTGGGCCCATTCCTTTCATGTTCATCCCACTCTGGGTAGATCGTGAAGGTTTTATGAAAACAGTCACACATTAGTGGTCTCGGCCGGCAACAGGATCGCCAAATTTTGTATGGGAACAAAAATTAAAATTCACTAAACTTGCTCTTAAGGAATGGGTTAAACAAACTGTGAAATCTCCATCCATTGACAAAAATGAGGTGTTAAATTTTTTATAAGAAATCCAATTGGAAATGGATGAAACAAGAATAACCCCAGCTAAATTGGAAAAAGAACAACAATATCAGTTCAACACTTTTCGTGCATTTAGAAAGGAAGAAGAATATTCGAGATTGAAATCTTGCAGCATCTTATTACAAGCAGGAGATAGAAATACTTCCTTCTTTCACAGGCAGTATAGAGAAAGGCTCTCTCACAACCACATCTTGGAAATTTCTTCCTTAGATGGACAACTTTTTAAAGGCCAGTCTCAAATAATGCAGGCGGCTAAAATTCACTTCCAAGGTTTGTTTAGTGAAACTGGATTAAAAGAGAATGATTTATACTCGGAATTTTTATCCAATATTCCCACTTTGGTCAGTAAGCAGACAAATGGAGAACTCATGGAACCATTTACGGAAGAGGAGATCATTGATGTTATTTGGTCAATGGAGTCGGATAAAGCCCCAAGACCATATGGATTCTCTTTTCAATTTTATAGAGTGTGTTGGACAGTAATCAAGAAATATCTCCAAAGGATGATCAAAGCCTTTCAATTAAAAGATAAAATTGGAGGATGCACTAATTCCACTTTCTTTGCATTAAGGGCCTAAAGAAGTTAATTCGAAAACTTTTGAAATATTTCGATCAATATCTCTTTGCAATTCTTCTTATAAAATCATTTCTAAGCTCTTAGCTAATCGGTTCAAGGCGGGTTTGTCAAAGGGAGACACATCTTGGATAATGTGGTCCAAGTCCAGGAAGCCATGCAATATATATTTCAAAGATAGGAGAAAGGCATGCTAATCAAACTTTATATGGAAAATGCTTTTAAGAGGGTAAGGTTTTCCTTTATTTATAAATTTATTCGCTCTTTTGGGTTTAGCACAGCATTTGTAAATTTGATAAAATCTTGTACATATAAGCCTTGGATAACTCCTCTAATAAATGGAAGACCGACAAATTTTTTCCAAGCAACTAGGGGTCTTCGGCAGGGCTTCCTGCTCTCGTCGTTCTTGTATATTCTAATGGTTGAATCTCTGAGCAAAAAATTATCCATAGAAAAATAAGTAGTGATTATTCTGGGCATTAATTCTGCAAGAGGAGTAGACAATCAACCATGCTCTATTTAAGGATGATTCTCTCCTTTTGGGAGTGGCTTCGCTCAGAATGGCAAGAGCTTTTAAAAGAATTCTACAAAACTTTTGTCTCGTTTCAGACGCTCTGATTAACAATAGAAAAAGTGCAGTGTATGGTTGGAATATTGATGATTCAACTATCTCGAATATAGCAAATCTTTTAGAATTTTTTGGCTATGACATTTGGGATCAGATCAAATATATGGGTCTTCCATTAACCTTAAGACAAAACAAACCTTCTCTTTGGTTGGAAGTAATTAGTAAGATAAAATCAAAAATTTCTTCTTAGGGTGGACATTGGCTCATGAAGGCAGGAAAGCTTATAATGATCATGCAATTCTGGCAGCTCTTCCAATTTATCAATATTCTCTTCTCCTAGCTCCAAAATCAATTATGGATCAGATTTCCAAACTTATTCGAGATTTCCTCTGGAATGGTGGCAAAGGAAATCAGAATAGACTGCATTTAGTTAATTGGGACATAGTCAAAAGACCGGTGTTAGAAGCTATCCTGCAAATCAGAGATCCAGGTTTGACAAATCTTGCTATGGGAGGAAAACATTTGTGGCAACTTTTACGACCATAAACATCTGGTTATTCAAGTATTATGGAAAAAATATCTCTTGGGATGAACTTTGAGAAACCTTCAGGCAGTAAACATTCCCAAAGGATCTTTAACTTCGAATTTATGTCGAAGAGGACAGGAATTATTCCAAAATCATTTATATTGAATTCATGTAATGGAAGGAAAATTCTTTTGTAGGAAGACAATATACAAGGACATGCTCCATTATCAAATAACCCCTCTCTCACAGAGATCAAGCTTTGGCTTGTTAATAAAGGGTTATTACGATTAGCAAATATTTCAAAATGGGACAGCAAAGGAAATTGGGTTGATTGGCATTTTGATATGCTGGATTGGCTTATTCCTCAAAATAACTTGTTGTTGACAGAGCTAATATGAAAATATCCAATTCATCACTCAACCAAAGACCGCTGGGGATAGGGAAAATCGAGTAAATACTCTGCATCGCAAGGCTACTCTGCTCTCCAAAACAAAATGCCATTATCGCACTTAGCTCAAAACATTATGCCTACAACGCACCTAGTTCATTTATGGAAATCTGTTTGGAGCTCTCCACGTGTGCCTAAGGCCAAATTTTTCACATGGTTGATAATGCACATGAAGGCATTGACTGGTGAAAACCTAGAAAAGAAAATTTTCTACGGCCCATTTCAATGTTGTTTTTGTCATCATGTTGCAGAGACTTCAGATCATTTGTTCATTGATTTCGTCTTCACTCAGCAGGCATGGGTGTTGATCCTTAAAGGTTTACCAGTGTCTTCCCCTTGGAATATTGAAACTGTAAATTCGTTTTTAAATTGGAAGTCCAGATATCCAAGAAATGGTTCAATGAGTTCTGGATGGAGTAAAATTTGGTAAGCTATTCCAAAATTCATTTGGTGGGAAATCTAGCTTGCAAGAAATAACTTAATTTTCAATAACAGATTAACGAAGCCAGAAATTGTAGCAGCAAAAGCAAAGGCTATGCTACTGGAAGTAGGGGAAATCAAATTAAAATTGACCCCTCAATAGTTGAATATCAATGGATTGGTTCTTTGCAGCAGACAAAACCACAGAAGAATTTTGGTAAGCCTTTTATAAAACCAAAATGGCAAATGAGACTATCAGAAAAGGAATTTTGCAGAATGGTGGCAAAGTCAAAATAAAGTTTTAGTTTTTTTCGATGGATCATCCAAAGGAAATCCGGGGATTGCCGGAGCAGGGGGTTTATTGTATTATCTTGGAGGAATGTTAGAAACTAGTTTCAGATGGGGCATAGGACAAAGCACTAATAATCAAGTAGAAATTCTTGCTCTTTTAAAATCCTGTCAGCTAGCAAAGGAAGCTGAACATAAAGATCTGCAAATATTTGGAGATTCAAAAATTCTAATCAAAGTTCTAAATAGTAATAAACATTTCAACATTTTTTCCTTGAATGGGACTATGTAAAGGATTCAATTCATTTTGATTGAATTTGACTATGTTTCCTTTTTCATATACTTCGAGAATTAAATAAGAAGGTTGATTCTAAAGATAATTGGGGATGCCAACTTCGCAAAGGAATGCTAAGTCTAAATGAAGGACCTAGCTTGAAGCATCAAATTCCATAAGTTTGGAGCTGCCATTTGTATTATCCTAGAAACTAAGTAGATTTGGAATGAAGGAAATGTAATCATTGACATACTGAGTAGATTTGGAATGAAGGAAATGTAAATTGGTTGATAGCTTTAGCCAATCAAATTTTTAATAAAAAAAAATTACTCGTTTTAGTTAAAAAAATATGGGATAAAGCACACTAGGGAAATGTTCCATGGTCAGGGTTCATAGCAATGAGGTGGAGCTATGATTTTCAACAAAATTCCTGCCAAATTTACGGGTGAATTTCCATTAGAAAGGGGTTGGGTTTGTCTATTATCTTACTCCTATTTACTACTTCCTGACAAAAAAATATTAACCTATAATGCACATGATCACAATTAGAGTGTTTGCAACTATAAAAAAATGAAAAAGTACCGCATTTATGAACTACACGTGTATGCACACCTTTAAATAAGCTTCTCCCCCCCTCCTCAAAGTTAAAACAAAGGCCTAACCAATATGTTATCTCATTCAAGAGATCACATTTAAGCTTATGTCTAATACATGTTCCTTCAAATTAAGTTGCAAGAAAGAAAATTCATTGTCAAGATAAAAGATCTAAATATGGCATTTGTAACCTCGAGAGAAACCCAATACAATACTTAAAAAACTATTTTTCGTAAGCAAAGGAATCCTCAGACTATAACAAGTAAAAGATTTATAACATGAAACTATAATCTAGACTCGAATCAACCCATGTCGACCTATCTGAAAGAGGACTATACAACCATTATATACACCACCATTAAACACATGAAAAATCTAAGAGCAAAGTTGTCAAAAGAGAAGAGATATATGACATAAGAAAATCAATGTAGTAAGAAAAACACACAATTCATGACATCATGACATCACATGTTATAAACTTGTTATCATCATGTATGTTATAACTAAAATCGACACTTCCCCGTTCGTGACGATAGTTCAAAAGATGGATCTTTGAATGTTGTTGTTTGTCACACAAAAGAACACTTATCGATGGAAGAGCCTTGATTTGACCACTCATGCTATGCCCCGAAACATTAAGTGAACCCATGTGATTCCCTTGCATCTATAAATTTTGTGACCTTGTGTTAAGTCTAATTTGCTCCTAGTGATCAAGCAAGCAATGAGATATTAGTTGGCTACCTTTAGTTTGCATGTGAATTCAACAAAATATTGAATTCCCTTGTTCCTTTTTCTTTGTCTGCAATTCATTCACTGGTTTCTGGTTCATGGTGAATTCCCCTAGAAATTCCCAAAACATATATAAAATTTTGAAAATAGGGGAGTTAGGGTGGTTTTGGTAACCACCCCCTCACTTACTACTTCCTCTTATCTAATAGCAACTATCTCCACTTACTATTAAAACAAGAGAGATAGGCCATGGGAGGGGACTTTTGCCTAAGTAAAGTAATGATGGAGTAATTACTTCATCTCCAACCCTTTTTCCATGTGCATTCATATACATCCCCTATGTTTTGAAATAAATACCCTTAGATAGTTTTATTCCCTTATACAATTAGAGAATGGCTAGGATTATTGGAGAATACAAGCAAGAGATATATAGTCTTGGTTTTGCATGGTGCCTGGAAAATTAAGGTAATATTGTATTTTAATGCTATATGAATTTAGATTGGACATATTTTCCTTCCCAAATTCAGTGTTTATCAGTGTTTGTGCTTGGTTCATTGTTTGAAGTTCATATTATTTAACTAATTGAAGATTATGTTAAATTTGAATCTCAATATTTATATTAGCCAAACTGTTTGAGGGAAATTTTTATGATTGTTTTGCAGGTCATAAATCTAGAGCAAGGGTTATTGGATCAAATAAATCTAGGACCAACTGTCATAAACAAGATACACTAGCTTCTTCCATATTATCTCTTATATTAGAATTGTGTATTTGGTCTCAAGTAGTCTATCTTGCTTGCTTTTCAACCCCTGGGTGTCTATCTCGATTAAACCTAATACATCGGTGATAACCCAAGGTGTCTATCTCAATTAAACCTAATACATTGGTGATAACCCGAGTCATTTGGATGAAATCTTTAACAACAAAAATGACAACTTCACTGGGGAGAATTCATTTGCTTTGGGGTTTCTAGGTCAGTTCTTCTAGTTTGCTTGATTGTTCTAAGTCGTTTTGCATGTTTGTATTGATCTCGTACATTTGCAGACATCTTGGATTTTTGTTTTTTTTTAGTTTTATTTTTGTTTTCAATCCTTCCATTACCTATTCACTATCAATAGTACTTACATCAAAAAAATACTATGGAATTCACTGGTAATGTACTACACAGTAGCGAATGGTTTGTTGTCAACCTTAGTTACAATAGCAAATTTTCCTGTAAGGAGTGATTTTTCACACCTTACCTTGTATTTTCGATTGTTCGATGGATTTTGAAATTTTTTATTGTTTTAGGTCTTGTGGTGACCGTAGAGATAGGGTGTCTGGTCTACAGCTAGTTTTGGATTGTATTTTTGGATCTTTTAGGTAAAAAGTATTTTTGAAAAGTGGATTTGTTCATTGTGTCCTTTCACTATTTGGTTTCATATGCTTCTCAAGTGTCTGACTATTTCGGTCATGTATTGACCTCTCAGAGGTAGTGTATTTACTCTTTCAGCATTTTCAGTCTTTCCTTTTGAGTCCTTTGAGTGGAAAGTTTTGAAAAACAATCTTTTGTCTTAGACTCTTTTTTCTCTTGGTACCTTTGGTAGTCCTTTGAGGTGGAATCTAAGAGCATATACCTGTTGTTGTATGACCCCGATTACACTAGTTGGGTGAAAGAATTGGGCTTTACCAAACATTGTAGCTTAGTAAGTTGTATTGCTTGTTTGAGTTTAAGAGTTATCTTCTATAATTTTCTCAATCTTGCATGTTTGTATGACTGAACAGTCTTATGTTTGTGGTCGCTTTCGCTGAGCCTGGTAAGGATATCATAGGTTCTTTGCATTACATGTCTTGTCTGGTTGTTCAAGATTAGGTACTTCTTTCTTGTTCGAAAAAAAATAAAATCAAAATTGGATCATTTCATGAAGTTGAGTTTCATTGTTGTACGTTGCAAGTGTCCTTAGAAAAATTAGATTTGTGTGTTGCATTGAAAACAAAAGTTGCATTTTTGTTTTGTACATCAAGTTTTAGTTTAAAGTATATCTCTGCATTTTCCATCAAAAAGTTTTTTAAAAAAATTGCATTTGGTTTGTGTAGTGCATGTTCATGTCAAATTGAGTCCCCATTCACATTTTAGGATTGAATTTGAACTAGTATACCAGTTGAAGTTTGCATTTGCATTTGCATTTAAATTTGAATTTGCATTTTCACTTTAAAAGGTAGTCTTGCATTTACATTTAAGGAAAATTTGCATCTAGAGTGTACAATTCAATTTCCAATTGTATCAAATAAATGAAAATTGCATTATGTATTTGAAAACCTGTATTTGCATTTGAAATTCCATCTTGCATTTAGGGCTTGCATGTACATTGAAAGGAATTGAAAAGTGAAAAGTTCATTTAGTGGGTTTATAAGTGCTCCATTTTTCATTCTAAAGAACAACAACAAATGTATTTTCACTTAAATACCTTTAGTTGCATGTAATAGTGCTTCACATATCATTTAAAAGAGTGTTAAATTGTGTTTATTTGCATTTGAAAAGTAGGTGCACATATGTTTATTCTTTTGGAAGTTTTGAAATTGAATTTTGAATAAGCAAGAAAGTAATTGGTATAGGCCACTAGATTTTTTATTTTTAGTAAGAAACCCACGTAATAGTATAGGGCTAGGATTTTGGAGATAGGTGTCGAAAGCAACTCCTCCAAAATCACATAAGATTGGAAACAAGGAATTTTCCAAAATAGAGACAAAATCCATTAGTAACATGAAGTAATTGTCACGAAAGCACCACTCAAATGAATGTCAAGTGGTAGGTAAAGCTAGTCCAGGACTCTATATTGTTCCCTAGTGCTTGGTTTAGTGGGTTATGTGTGTGTGGGAGTTGTTCAAGTGTGGCAAGTCCTTTGGGTGACACCAGTGTTCATTGATAGCTTCGGGTCTAGAACTTATGTCTTATGTTCCTTTCCCATTCGCAGAATCCCTTTCCAGCGACCGTCCTACCCGACTACCTAGCATGAAGCGATAACCATAGTTGACTTTCCTAGGTTCCTTCTAGGTCACTGTAAGGGGAATATATTACATCACTCGAGACATATGTATATTCTCTGACCCAGCTCCTTGTGGAGAGTTTTTACCGAAGGAAAGTGCTTGCACCCTGGGTGATTGGTTTCGTAGAGTAGCACAACTATATCTCGATCTTTGTTGGTTGGACTTGGGCCCTAATCATCCCAGGATGTCCTTTAGCTATTAGAATTTGAATGCCATTTAGATCTTCAAGCAGATAGTTTTAATAATATTTGCAACAAAATAATGGAGAATGAAGATACAAACTCAACAAAACAAACCACATAGGAAATGGACAAGTATTGCTCAGGAATTTACAGTATCATTCACAATAATAAATCCAATGTACAATAGGTTACAAATAGGAAGAATTCGAATGCATTAGGTAGCAATTCGAATCTACCAAGTGGATTTGACTGTATCTAATTGAATCTCTAACTCATGGTCTCTCAATCAATATTGGAGTCCAACAGATCAACTCCCTGATGTCCAATAACTCAATCAATCAATGCAAGCTTGTTAACTCAGTGCAACTGAGTGTGGTAGCTAGGAAAAATGCTCCTCCCCATGCATCCATGCATTAGCCATGCATTACTAGTGCTAGATAACTTATTGTGAAGTCACTGACAAATTCTGAGTCCAAAGATCAAGTCCTTGATGTCCAACAACTCAATCAATCAGTTACAGCTAGTTAACTCAGTGCAAATGAATGTGTTAGGTAGGAAAAGCGCTTCTCCCCATGCAGCCATGCATTATCCATGCATTGCTAGCACTAGCTAACTGATTGTGAAGTAACTGGATGTAACTAGGGGCTAACTAAGACTAACTAGTTCCAACTCCACCTAACTGATGGAGGTTGGTGTCGAGACTCCCAGTTGCTCCTAAAATGTAGGGATTTATCTAGGAGGCGCCCAAACTGATGCATGCACATGCAGTAAGTGGCATCTAACCTCTAGAAGTGTTCCCCACACTCTAGTAACTGATCTAGGTGGCCCCATTAGGCCAAGTGGACCCAATGGTACTAGTGGACCCAAATAATGAATTAAGGTTCCTAAGTTAGGCAAATATAATCTAATAGACAATCTGGTCAAGGGAGGATTAATAATCCTAACATTAGCAGGCCCCAATTATGACTCTACACTAAATGGTAATTGGTTCTCAACAGTCAATTGCTTATCATTGAAAGAGTTACTTGCTGGTTGTAATATTTTCATTAACTTTCTAGTGTGTGTTGTTTTTGTTTTTGTTTTTTTCTAGATTTCGTCTTTGTGTCTTCTATGAGCCACCATGGTCTATCAACCTTTATGTAGGTATAGAAGAATTCAAGGACACTCTCCTGAATAAAGAGATGGCCCTGCTCCTAGGAGTATATTAGATTACAATAATATACCCCCTCATGGAGCAGAGGAAGAAACCAAGAATCCCAAACATAGCAAGTTGAAGAAGAAAGTAGTTGTGGTTCATTTGAATATGATTCCTCATATGAAAGAGGGAATTTTATTGATCTTGAGGGTTAGTTAGATAACTTTCCCCCATTTGTTTCTTCTCATTTAGAGGAGAACTTAGGTCCCCCCTCCATTGAGGATCTCACCGATCCTTAAGGATATTTGAACCCAACACAGAATCCTAGTTCCACCTGAGGAATTGAGTTTGATATTCATAGGAAAAGTGATCAATTATCCTTGTGGGATCATATGGAGAACACTGGAGAAGTATTTGGTATTGGGGAGGAAACTCCCCCAATTAATAATACTCCTATAGGAGGATTCAATGTGAGTATGTCATCAGTTGTAGGTTTTGGATGGAGTCCACCATATTCAATTATTCTTACTATAAGACCTTCATATGGTCCAGAAAGTACAAATCCCTTCTCTTTGGTGATGGCCTTTCCTGGTTTCCAGTCAATCCATACTTCACTTCCTCTAGTATCCACTTATACAACTGCTTCAGGTAGTATTTTGTCAGTACCTCTCCATAATTTCCCATCTTTCAGTGGACAAATGTACATACCAAACCCATCCCCTGTCTATGGAGTAGTTGTTGGTTCTAGCCTACCTCAAATAATCTTTCACTTCCTTCCTTTGGGAGGCATGGGTACTAGTACTCCCCTTACATCTAGCATGCCACATATTGGTATATTTTGACTAAAGGGCATTAGTACTAGATTTCCTAGGGGTCAGAATTATCCACATGAGAACAATCCTTTTGATGGGTTAGGAGATTCAACTATGGTTAACCCGGTGATAGTTAATACTTTACTAGGTAGCCAAAATCTCGAAGGTATGGGAGGTACTTTTGGAGGATCTACTCAAGCTGGTGCACAACCTCAGTTTGGTCAGAACTTTGGACAATATAATCCACTTTTCACCAATCCTCAAACATCATACATTCTAGGACAACCTAATGTCAATATGAATTAAAGGGTTGTTAATTCTCTCATATATTGAAACTCGATGGCTCGAACCAAGTTGCCTTTCTTGGCCATGTTTTGTTTTCCTCATTTATTGAAGTTAATCAACGTTCTGATCTTACAAGGCCCTAGTTGGCCACCACTCACTACCAAATTACCTTCAGATATTCCAAAAATTTAAAGGAAAACCAAAGGAAGATTTGACAAACCATGTGATGACTTTTCATCTCTGGTGTTTGTCAAATTATCTAATGGATGATTCCATTAGTTTAAGGATTTTCCACTGCACTTTCATAGGGATCGTAGCAAAATGGTATATTGGGCTTCCACGCGCTTCTTTCCAAATGTTTAATGTTGTTGCATTCACATTCCTTAATCGCTTTTAGCTCCCCGTTCGCTATGAGACTAATATTGAATTATTGACTTTATTTCATCAGGATAAGTCCACCCATATCTCTGACCACATTTATGAATGGCAGAGGAGACATAGTTTGATCAAAGCTCATTTTCCTAATGAGTTTTTAACTGATTGGTTTATTAAGGCTTTGCAACCTTGTATTGTGAAAGATGTAGCTCTTTTAGGGGTACAAACTAAGGAGCAAGCCATCATTAAATCCCAACAACTAGACTTAGGTTACTCTCAATCCATAATGCTCTATGAATTTTTTCCTAATGCTCCTCAAGCAAAGGTTGATTCGACAAGGCCAATACCTAGACCATATACATATGGTGTGATTAGTCCTACAGTCAGTGCTTCAGCTAACCAGGGTATGCACCTTGTTTGTCAAAATTCATCGGCATCTACCCTAAACAACACACAAAACCCAAGTCCCAACCCTCCTACAGATATTCTAACAGTTCAGACAACTAGTTCTAAGGGAAATCAACAGTTGTGAGGGAAGAAGAATAAGAATAAGAAAACTGGGAACAAGGGGACCACCAATGCAAATACTAATAACAACAACAATAATGATGATGGGGAAAAAAGGAAAAGGTTAAAATGAAATTCCCTTGCTTGTTATGCAAGGAAGATCATTTAATCTATAAGTTCCCTAAGATGGAAATGTCCTAGAAACTATTGGCATAATAGGAAGGTTTTGTCTAACCTTTTGTGCTAATTAACCCATTTCCGCCACTACACCAATAAATGATTGTTATGACCCAAACAACCCTGGATCCTCGCTAGGGAACAATCATGGTGCCTCCTCTCAAGGGGGGAATATTGGCCAAAGTAAAGTTATCATGTGTGAGTAATACATTAATCTCTAGACTAGAAGTAAATCTTATGATATAACTACGTACGGATCCAAAGGTAAGGAAACCTCCTACTATGTTGTAGCTTCCCCATTACACATAGAGCAGCCAACTAATGACATTATTCCAAGAATACTAAAAGGTGCTTTGAAGAAGGCCATTTACAATCACAATGTATGCGATGATCAAAATTATAGCATAGTGGAGGATCTGGCACAAGATCCTTGTGTATTTCCCTCTCTAGAGGTTCTGCATATGTGTCCAACCCAATGAAGGAACTTGATCACCTATTTAGTTGCATTTGATCCTGTGGATATTCAGGTTATAGCATTCGATTATGATAATTGGAAGCCCCATTTACCTCATAACGCAACTTTCCATATCCAAGTGACATCTCGTAAGTCCAATATACATGGCATTGTTGTTGATGATGGTTCCTCCACTTACGTGATGTTTTTGTCATGCTAGAAGGTTATTGGGTCAGATGAGATCATTGCTCCTATCACAATATTGAAGGATTTCAATGGCCATTAGTTCAATCCATAAAAAATAATATCGACTCTTATAATAGAGTTAGGGAGCAAAACAATTACGGTAGAAGAGGAAGTGGTTAACACTCCACTTGATTATAATTTGGTATTGGGGAGAAGTTGAACCCAAGAGATGATGGTTGTAGTATCATCAATATTTCATATCATTAAGTTTCCATGTTATGGAAATATTATCACCATTGATTAGTTATCATTTTGTGCCAATGGATCCAACCATCAAAATGGTTCCAATATACCCCTAGTAAGCCATTCCACGAAGGATTGTGAGAATGTTGGAGTGGGGATGTATCCTACACTGATGGGAACCTTTAATCTACCCCCACCCGACCTCCATTTAACTTCATCTTCGATACATGCAATATCTACGGTTGCAATGAGTTTTGTGCCTAAAGTGTCTCAATTTAAGAATTCTTATTTTAATGACCCTTGGAATTTTCCAACCTCTAAAGCAGTTTGTAGTCAGATGAACTAGGGCTTGTTTGCGGTCGAGGTAGCTTATCAAGCCACTATTTCAAATGAAGCAGACCATGGTTGTCTACATTCTATTTTGGAAGTTGATGACCAATAGTCATTGTCCTTTGGGGCTCTCAATTCAACACCTTGTCAGGACCCCTTAGATATAGCTTTTATCAAAAGTGACCTAAGGATTGACATAGACATAACCATTGATCTAGGTCTTATGGAGTGGTATGGGATCCCTCTTGCATATTCACAGGTTTATGCGGAGGAAAATGTGGCAAATATTTCTAAAATTATTCCCATCAATATCTCCAAGAACCCAAGTGTTGTAAAAAATGTCTTGATCGGTGTTGATTGTTTAGTTGGTGAGATTGAAACATACACAATACTATTTAAAGAAATATAAATATTTTTCCCCTACTCTTATCAAGAAATGTCGTGAATTGACCCATCGATTGTCAAACATGAGATTAAAACATATCCTAATGTAAAAACTATTGAGCAGAAGCTAAGACTGGTTAACCAATGAAAGGATGTTGTTGTCAAAGCAAAGTTGAGAAGTTAATCCAAGCCAATTTCATCTATCATGTTCCCTTAACTGAATGGGTGTCCAACTTGGTACACATTGACAATAAACAAGGAAACATTCGAGTTTGTATTGATTTTCGAGACCTTATTTAGCTTGTCCTAAGGATAACTTTCTTGTAACTCTGTTCATCGATCAGATTATTGATGAATGTGTTGGTAATGATATCTTCTCATTCATGAATGACTTCTACGAATGTAATTAGATTCAGATCTACCTCAAAGATCGACACAAAATTGCTTTTATATGTCTTTAGGGAACTTTCGCGTATAGGAAGATGCCATTTGGTTTAAAGAATGCCAAAGCTACTTTTCAATGTGCCATGTCTTATGCTTTTCACAACATTAAGAAGATTGTAGAAGCCTATTTAGAATACTTGACCACAAAGTTGGAGAAGAGAGTGGATCAACCTAAACACTTGCGATCTATCTTTGATAGGTATCAATATTATAGGATTCGACTGAATACTCATAAGTGCATCTTCTATGTCGAATTGAGTCGACTGTTGGGTTTCATTGTATATAAAGATAATATAATGGTAGATCTATTTAAGGTAGATGCAATAATGCAGTTTCCTCCTCCGCAAAACTTGAATCAATTGTAGATCCTTCAACGCAATGCCAACTTCTTACGTAGATTTGTTACTAATTACATTGATCTCACTGAAGGTTTCATGTGCTTTCTTAGGAAGGGGCCCCATTATATGGGATGATAATGCTCAAAAATTATTGGTTGCATTAAAAAAGGCTTTAATGTTCATCCCATTGTTGATTCCTCATGATTTCAACAGAGATTTCCTTTTATATTTAGAAGCGCATTCTCAATCTACCATAGGTATGGTTTTAGTTCAGGAGGAGGATTCTTACCAGGAACATGTTATTTACTACTTGAGCAAGAACCTTGATGGCCCTGATTTAACGATACTCACATGTTGAAAAGCTTGCACTTGCTACTATTCATGCAATTGAACGACTTTGGCATTACAGTATTCTTAGAGGAACCAAGTTCATAGCTAATGTCAACCCCTTCCAACATATTTTGTCCCTACAAATCATTGGAGGCAAGTATAATAAGTGGATTGTCACCCTTTAGGATTTCAATATAGGATTTGTGTTTGCAAAATCAAAGAAATCATTGGCATTTGACGAGTTGATGTCAGAGTTTCCCCGAGAAGATAAAGGATCTATTGAGAATTTGTCATTAGCTAACGAAAATATATTCCGTATCGAAGACCCCTGATACGACGATATTTTAGTATACCTTCAAGCCTAGAGGTCATATATTAGTCTAATTGTGAATAAAGATGTAAAATACACCATCAATCAAGACATTACGTCAATATCGGTAATACTTTCTATCAATGAGGTGTTGAAACTATACTCAAACATTATCTAGTTCATGAGGAAGCTAAGAAGGTTTTGAATGATTGCCATGGTGGAGCTGATGGCAGTCATTTATCTCGGCTTGCTACAACCCAAAATATTTTGCATGTTGGATACTTTTGGACTTCGATATTCAAAGATTGTATTCAAGCTATTAAGAAGTGTCATCCATGTCAAATGGTTACGAAGAAAATGTGCGCGCATCTTCCTCCCTTATACCTAATTGTCACTGTCAGTCCGTTCACCAAGCAAGGAATTGATTTTACAACATGTAACCCGACATGAGCTAGTGGTCATAAATACAATATTGTGGCTATAGACTACTTCACCAAGTGGGTCGAGGCCATGCCTACCTTTCGTTCTGATGGTGAAATTGTTGTACACTTTGTTTTTAATTATATAATGCTCATTTGGGTATCCTGAGACAAATTGACATTGATAATGACACTCACTTTCAAAACGAGATGATGGTAGAGTTGGTAGAGAAACTTGGTTTTCACCAGGATTTCTCTTCACTGTATTATCCTCGGGCAAACAGATAAGTAGAATCAGTCAATAAGTCTTTGAAAACCATGGTGAAGAGGTTAGTGAATAAACATAGGTCCAATTAGCATATCATGCTTTATCAATCTCTGTGGACTTACTGAACATCCATCAAAATTTTGACAATATTTACTCCTTTCCAGATTTTTTATGGAATTGAAGCAATTTTACCCATTGAGTGTGAAATTCAATCTTTAAATCTATCCATAGAACTCCTATCAGACACTTGCAAGCTCAAAGAGTGTATTTTATATTTGCAGCATCTATATGAGCATAGGACGGATGTTGTTACTGCCATTGAAGCGAATAAAAAACGTGTAAAATCCCACTTGATAATTAAATCAATATGCCCATAGATATTCTCAAAGGGAGATTTAGTCTTAGTCCATGACCAGAAGCACGATGAGTTAGAGTCTAGGAGATTCACTTCCATGTGGATTGGTCCTTATATTGTCCAAAGAGTCCTCGATAAGGGGGCATGTGAGTTGGAATATTTGGATGGTGGGGTCCAGAAATGGACTCTACCTAAAGAGGTACTTTGCCTATACTTCATGTTTGGGTAGATCTCTCTTGTAATCATTGTACTATTGTTAGCTTAGAATGTTGTCTACTTTTATGTTCGATTAGTATTGGCTTTTGCTTATTTTGCTTTATGATCATTTGACACATGTTTTGGGGTTATGCTAATGGAGCTTACCATCACGCTCGGAATATTGCTTCTACAGCTTGGGTAATCTATGACCCAGTTGGCCAACTCATGAATTCAGGTGGCTTGTCTCCCAAAGTAGTCACTAACAATATCGTAGAGTATATTGCCATCATCGAGTTGATGTTGGGAGATATTTTTATTGGTATTGATCATTTAACTAACTATCTAGGTTCGCAATTGGTATTTTCTCAACCAAACAATCTGTATCATATTCATTGCCATGTGTTGTTACGTAAATTTCTAAGGGTACACTTGTTAGAGCGTCAATTTTATTTCATTATGTACATGCATGTTCCTAGAATATGCAACCATCTAACTGATGTGTTGGATAATTACATATTAGAGTGACATTTATATCATAATTAAAAAGCAAGCACACACATGAAGCATACATAAGAATTGTACAAAATGTAAATATAAGCTGATAAAGCCGTCATCCATGTATATAAAAGTATAGCCATCGTACAAAAATTTGTGAGTATGGTCAAAATGTGAGTCTCACATGGTGATATCAAGGAAGTAAATGTCCTCCATGGTGATATCAAATATTTATCCATTGATAATAAAAGCACCTTGCCCCACATCCAAGTATCATAGTAGTGCTTGGAGAATCACATATTGAGCTATCATATTGGATATTTTGAAAATTTTAAGCAATCCACAATGACATAAGGCATTTAGTTTCAATGGGTCACCCATTACATCCCTATCCAACTCCTCGTGCTCCCTTTTACACCAAATGAAATCCATCCATGTTACAAAAAGTGTTTTGGGTCAAAACGCAACCCCTTTTAACCTTACGGTGTAAATCATAGTCAACAGCCTAATTATTGGAAATCTATTGTATAGTAGATAATTTGAAGGTAATATGCTACCCAATAATGCTTTGCCCACGAATACATCACGAGGGTAGTATAGTGAAGTTAATCAATAAAAATTGAGCCTAAAATTATGAATTAAACCATCAAAAAGTAAAAGGATGGATGGGTCATCTACCCAGAAAAGATCGAATGGGATTTTGTGTTCCGAATTGGCCACAGTCAACATTCCAAGATTTAGCGCTCTTTGCTCTCCAAAGTGGTAAAAAACACAAGTAATCTCTTTTTTACCTATTTTCACCTATTTGTGGTAAATTATTTGTAGTTTTACACACTTTTATATAGCTGAGTCCCTATATTTTTTACTTTGGACTATTATTATTGAGATTTTTGCCTAGTTTTGGTCTTGATGGACAAGTGAACATGAACCAAGGGAAATATTTGTAATTTGTGATCTTTCTAACTAGTTTGCTCTTTGTAATTTGTGGCTTAGGTTATCCCTATTTATACATATAGCATCTAGTGTTTTTCACTTATAAACCTTAAGGTCACATTTTATGGGAAAGCGACATTAGACCTCTTTTTTCTAAGTAAAGTCATCATTTTCTCTGTCATAGAGCCTACCTCACATCGAACACCATATCTAGCACAATTTTTCCATTTTGGTGGCCATGCTGCATTTTTCACATGCTCGGAAGCCTTGGTAGTTTTTTCATGCCTTTTAGAAGAACTTGCATGTATTTATCTCTCATCTTTCTATCCATCCCTTCAAGGATCTCGCTTTTGTGTTTAAGTTGTAATTGGATTTGCATACACCCCCGCTTGTGCTTATGAGATTGATGCTAGCTTCCACACTTTAGCTCCTTATATAAGCCCTCATCTCCTATCTCATTTTCTCTAATCCCTATAACACTTTGCCTTTGCAACTCAACACCTATTATTGGGAGGAAACACACCCCGAGTTTCATGATCTTGATCATGTTCCATGCATTATGCATAGGTGTTCCTTATGCTTGGAACTAATACCGCTTGCCTTGACATTCGTTTTCTCCCATGTACTATATGATTCTATAATTCTTTGTTGCACTTTAATAATATGAAAAAAGACAACAAAAATTAAACATTCTAAAAGAAAGAGAAGAGAAGGCAACTATATCCAATGTCTACTTATTAATGGTAGTTAGTTGTTTCATCCTTGAACATAGCACCATGTTGATCTTATCAACCACATTGGGTTATAGTTTTTGACCTTAGGATTTGAACTGTAATTGTAGAGGTAACACTCATATGATTGGTTAATATTCCTATCATATCGAGAATCTATCAATGTCTCCTACATTGCAGGTTTACATCGTTGTCAATTTGTGTCACAAGTTGCCTAATTCACTTTCATGTCATGCTCAATGTTCAAGGATGTAGCCTATGTCAACCATTCTACAATTACCTTGATCTCATGTGTCATCCATTCCTTGGTGTCAATCCATTTTGATCATGTACTTAGTGTTTCATACTCATGCTTATGTAGAAGGTCCCCATTGACTTCTTCCAGGAGGGTTGGTGTCTCATCAATGACAACTCATTTATTATGATGCATTAACATAGATTCATAGTACCCTGGCCCTTTTTACATTATTGAAAACTTACCTTGCACTCAAAAGAGACAACACGTCATTGGTCACTGGTTGAGTGGTTTCCCTTGATGTTCGACATTAAGAACATCTATTCACACCTGCTAGAATGTAGTAGGTACCTTAGGGCCCATTATAGTTATTAGTGGGTTACTTAAATTTTGTTAACGATATACATCAATGACTGGTAATCAAATGGTATCATTCATGTTTGACTTCAACTCATCTATTCCCATAGGCTGAATTCGTACATTTAGGTAGTTTGGATGGAATACCTTGGTCAAACAATAACATCTTCACTTTTTTATTTTCCCCAAGTTGTGCAAGATTGTACCACACCTCATGTAACACTCATACCATTGGGAGAACCATTACTCAACTCAATTATATTGCTCTCCTCATCCTTGATGAGACATAACTCCACTTTGTTCATTTGTGGTTGTGATCTCTAGTTTGACATAGATCCATTTTGTATATTTGTGTGGCTATGATAAAATGTTGGGCATGGATCCACTATGTTCACTCGCGACCATGACTGTAATGTCCCTTTTTCAAAATTTTAATACAATGACCAAATTTTCACTTTTTTCCCTATTTCGACCTTTGACTAGTTTTGATGTCTAGGTCTCCAAATTGGTCCAAATGCTCCCAAATATTCACATAAGGTAAATGAATGATATTAATACTTGAATATTATGTTCATTTATGTTTTATGACCCTCCAATTACTTCTCCAAACTTGTTTAAGATTCTGTTCGAGGTAGGAGTTGTGGCTAGTAATTTGGGGTTCTAATTCCCCCCCAATGAATACTGTAAATGGCTTGCAAAATGGACTCAAGCCAAATCAAATTTATGAATGGAATAAGGGGACATGTCAATGGCATAAATATGGACTCATATGCATCACCATTCAAATTTTATTGCCTGCTATAACTCCCTTAAATCAGATGCAAAAAGACTAGTTTCAACCTTGGGGGAAATGACAAGCAAACTTCTCCAAATGCTATGAAACTCAACAAAATAACTCCAGATGCTTATGTAATGAGCATTAAACTCATATAATCCATCAATAACATTCCATAATCCATAAACCATCAGTATTTCACTTATCCATTCAAATATATCAACATTATATTGGTTCACAACAAGGTAGTGGGGAAATGGCATTGTTTCTTCATTGTTTAACATTTATACAGGAAATGTTTTGGATATTTCGACCTGAGAGTCTCATGAAATTTTAAATACAAAAATAAAATTCCATTCATCTATAAACCATTAGTATTTTACTTATCCATTTGAATCCATCAACAAAAAATTGATTCACAACAAGATAGTGGGGAAATGGCACCATTTCTTCATTGATTAACGATTTTACAAGAAATATTTTGGAATTTCGACTTGAGAGTCTTCTGAAATTGAAATACAGAGAATTTACATCTGAACATAAAATAATTGGGCATTATAAGCTTCCCCAAAGAGATCAATAGCTCACCCAAAGCGCAATCCCTCCATGAGCAAGAATATGCCATAAAAACTGGAAATGGTTGACAAAAAATGCTGCAATAGAAGGAACCACGACCTTCCCTGTATCTTACACCTACAAATACAACTCCATTAAATCTGCATCAAATACCTAAGTGGCCTCTCTAAATGCCAACTTGTATGGGAATCGTTCACCCTCGAAATTGGCTAAGGCAAGAAAACTAGTCATCCACTAGCTCTCACAATTCACAAATGACAATTTCTCAAATGAACAAAAGCCCTTATCTTGGTTGATTACTGTATTTTATAAACATCCTTAGCCTTTTAAGGTTACCAATCCATCCACAAACTCAATCCGATTCGAATTTGGGTGTGTGCTCAATATTTTTCATGTGTCCTCCCTTTCCTAGCCTTCCATCTTCCCCCAATTTGAGTAGGAACTCATTGAGCTTCCCCAAATCACATGAGCACCCTATTGGATGCTATAATTCAACCTGACATGTCATATATGTCATATGTTAGCGCTCATATCTGAGTTGTGTCATAGGTATCATAGCATCTTCATCATTGTTGTCATAGAGCTAGGGAATCTAGTCCAAATGTCTCACTAGCTCCAAAACGCCTCTTCCTCTTCCATGGGAGTTACTCTTCCACTCCAATTCGGCCTTAATTGATTCATTCCAAGTATATTGACCTTCCAACTCATCCCAAGACCCTTGGTCTTCTTATGGATTCGAAATGACAAGAGGAGGATGCCATGCGGCATAGAAAATCTAGCTTGTGTGGGTCCCACATTCTCCATGTGTCTTCATGATCAATTGCCACTTTGATTTTTCCTATTTATTTATTTATCTCCTTTATTAAATATTTATGCCATTCTAATGTTCAAACATCATTTATCGTCCCCCTTGTTCCAAATCCCAAAGTTTCCACCCCCAACCTAGGAAACTAGTAATTTTCCTCCTTGGCAATTATTTGACCCTTAGCATCAATTTGACAAACTCTCATGAATATGGAAAATGTGATTAGGCCATTGTGACCCAATGCAAAATTTGGGACATGACAATGACCCATTTAAATATCACATGGATCCACTTTGTATTTCTTGTGGCCATGATAGTTACATCAATTACACATAAGTATAGATCCACATTGTTTCTTTCTGAAGATCATGTTCTATCATCTTGAGCAAGGACATATCTATCCTTAAATAAGATTGTCTAGGATCCTTATTTTGTTTCAGGTACCTTGTTGAGACTGAGATTCTTGGAATCTCCAGTTTTGTTGACTTTATATCCCATTCCATTGGTTATTATTATGTGTTTCAGCCATCATGTTCCCTTCTTACCTCATACAATAGGGGGAATATGTTACAACTCAAATCAACTCTTATGCATCCATGGAAACAATTCAAAAGATGACACTTTGACTGTCACTGTTCATCACACAAAAGAGCGATTATGGATGGAAGAGCCTTGATTTGACCACTAATTCTATGGCCTAAAACATTCAGTGAAACCATGTAATTCCCTTGCATCCAAAAAGTTTGTGACCTTGTGTTAAGTCTAATTCGCTCCTAATGATCAAGCAAGCAGTGAGCTAATTGTTGGTTACCTCTAGTCTGCCTACAAGTTCAACAAAATATTGAATTCCCTTATTGATTTTGTGTTGCATGTGATTCATTCACTGGTTTACATTGGTTTGGTAGTGAATTCCCCTAAAAAATCCCAAATATATATATATATAAATTCGAAGATAGGGGAGTTAGGGTGGTTTTGGTAACCACCCCCTTGGTTACAACTTCCTCTTATGTGATACCCCAAATTTAGACTTTGAATGCAATTAAACAAAATGATGTAAATATGTTAGTCTGAATTCCTAGTGCAGATCTCAAGGCTAAGGCTCGACTAGTGAATGTCTAGGAATGCATGATGTATATATTTCATTTGGACCCTATAGTTGGCTTATCATGCCAATTTCAAAATGTATGAAAATATGATGTTGGAAATTAATAAAATGTTCCAAGATGGTTGTGTAAAGATCACTAGAGGGGTTGTGATTCCACCAGAGGGGAAGAGGAAAGGGGGTCTATGGGGAAACTAAATCCTACGTTGCCAAGTGTTGACCTTAGAGCTCATCCAAAATATGCCATGTGCTTTAAATGAGCCAATTAATTCATTTTGACTAGTAAACCCGATAATTGAATGCATGTGTGAGGTTGGAGAGAAAATTCAGTCTGAGCAGTTATTTAAGCATGGGGGTTGTGACACTATTTTAGTTGGTAGTTGTCCTTTTCTTCTATCGTCTGAGGCTATGTCAATTTTCTTTTCACCAACATATCATATCCCTTGGAGTTGACACCCTTTTGATCATTCTCCCATGCACATTCCTACACTATGTAGATTTTTCCCACTATTGTTCATGTTTATTACCATACTGTATTGAATCCAAAAACTCAAATTTAGAGAGAGAACTGAATTTAGAAGAGAAAATTGATGATTGTAGGTGAGCTTAGAGGCTGGGAAAGCTAGGGAACCTTACCCTTTGAGTTATGTAGCTTTTGGATGCTTGAGAATCCATAATTTAGGCTATATGAGGTTCTCCAACAACTTACAGTTGATTGGACTCTTACTGAACACACTGGTAAACACTGTAAGGGTTCCCCGAGGGAACTGTGGATCACTGAAGGGGAATGCCTTCCTTGTGTTGTGTGGGGGCAGTTGGAAGGAGTTCCATGGATGTGATGGTTGAGTTGGATCTCTATAGAGCTATGTATGAGTTTTTTCTAAGCATAGAGAGCATAATGGGTCATGGGCTGAGTGAGAGAATCCTATAGGTGTTTTCATTGCCCGAGCGGTCTCATAGCCCACCTTGGGGGTGGCCTTTGAAAGTAGAAAGAGTATATGTTGGACAGAGTGCCTACGGTTACCAGTTTCTTGGATCTTCTTTTCTAAATATAAGTATTATTTTGTTTGTGATGTGTAATGAATTTTATTTATATGTCTGTAATGATTTTTGCTTGAAATTACAAGCTGTGTGCGTGGGTGGATTTAGTTATTTTGCTATGTTTTATTCATACATCTACACATGCATTTTGGAAGTTATAAAATCATAATTTTGATAATGGGTGAAATTTGGAGAGCCCAAATTTGTTCATGTCCCCTCTTGTCGATTGGATTGAGAAATTGGGATGTCACATAGTGGTATCATAGCATATGGTTTCAATACCAGAGTTGTATGGGAAAGAAATGTATGGTTACAGGAAAATTCTTGAAATTGGAAATATATAGTGGGAATGCTTCAATGAAAGTTAGGTTCTGTCAAGGGATAGAGAAGGGGCACGACGTAACCTTGACTTAGTCCATTTTCTCCCAAATTGAATTTCATATAATTTTTAAATTTTAAAATATTGGTAATTTTAAGTGGGCGACATCCATGCCACATGGACGAATAACATGGAGGATCCATGTGGGAAGAAGGAATGACATGGAGGATCCATAGTCGTTGTGTGGATCAACCACATCAGACCCACGCACAAGTGGTTGCATATGGTTGTTAGTAGCAGGTGGATGACGATTTGGACCTTGGATGATGAGGGAGATCAACGCTTATGGCGCATAAAACACAAGCAACATGCATGGAGGGTAATAGCAGCGGGCACATATATGACCATTGGATAACAGGTAAGATCAATGGCCATGACTCATAACATATCGGTAAAGTGCATGCCGGATAAAACGGGGTGAGCATGCATTGGGACCGAAATCGTCGGGGACACGTGTCGCTTTTTAATTGACAATCCATCGTCAAGAAACTTTTTAAAACCACTATCGCGAGGGAACGTTCCCGTTTACGGTAAAAAGAAAATTGTCAACGCGTTTCTGCCTGAGGTTAGGTGGTATTATGCCATGGTATCCAAAGGAGGGTGACCGGTCAGACCTCTTCGACACCTCAACAGGTACGTGTCAGCCCATATCTGTAACCATGCCACACAAGCATAAAATGACAATGAACTCATGCTCCAGATTGCATGAAATTGATGGATTTACAAAAACAAAAATGAAGGTGTTGCGCTTGACCCGCTGGGCAAGGCCGCAAGAGGGCAAGCCCCTTGACCCCCATATTTTTCTTTTATTCGACAAATTTGGATTTGGATATTCAACCACGACCATTGGAGCATCATAAAAATTCGGCAAATTTTGGAATAAGGATTGATGCTACAAGATTGTAAAAATTATAATTATGGAGAAAGTGGGAAAAACACATACGTAGTAGATTCCAAAATTTTATAAAAGATGAATGGAGCATCGGATCGAAGAACTGAAATTGCTTAGTAACCTTAGTCATGGGTATTATCAGAATTAATACATAAGTATTTATGGTTCTCCATAGATGATCTTCTATAGGTGTCTAAAGTTTGCCTATGTAGTTAAATGAACCTACAGGAGATGTGTTGATAACCATACTTTGACAAAAAAATGTCAATATGGAAATTTTTCAAATATATAAAAACAACAAATTAATTTTTATTTTATGAGGGTACAATAAATCTAACAATTGTGTTTATATGAACACTTTTGCATATTCATAATTATATCATAAACAATTAAAAGCTCATCATTCATTATAGTTCAGTTGGAAACCTTTGGTCTTGGTTGGGCCAAGAGGGTCATCATCATGATTGATGTGCAGGATCCTTATGAAGTTGAGGCAGATGCAATGGGAGAGAGCACGCAGATTGAGAATGCAATGACATAATCCAATGGTAGGAGAAACCAAGTGACTCCCCCAAACATTGCATAAACCATGAGGAGCCTAAGGGTTGAACTGTAGAGTTATAGAGCAAATAATGAAAGGCTAATTATAGCTCAAGAAGAACAAAATCAACTAAATGCAGTTATGCTTCAAAGTTTGACAGATGTTCAGAGGAAAATTAACTTCGGGAATCTCTTAGAAAATCAAGAAAATAGTGGGAGTAGATCAAGGAGACACTCTCTCAAAAGGTCCCATAGTTCAATAAGAGTTTTTAAAGGCAAGTCATACACTCCAGAATTCTCTTATAGTGAGTCATCAAACTCCAAGTATTCCGCCGATGGATCAAGCTCTTCATCTCATAAAAAGAAGAGGAGGAAGTCTTCAAAGAACAATTTACATAGAGAATTTAGGAAGGCCAAACCTCCTACATTTGATGGTGAGGTAAAATATGGTCAAGAAGTTGAGGCTTGGCTTCTTGGGATGAAGAAGTATTTCCAAATCCAAGACTACTCTGGGAATATGAAAGCAATAGTGGCCATATTCAATCTGCATGGAAGGGCATCCATATGGTGGGATCACCTTAGGAAGGTGAAAAAGATCAATGAAAGGAAGATTGTGTGGAAGCACTTCAAGCAAAAGTACCCCTCTGATAGGTATTACGACGAAAAAATTAAAGAATTCCACGAGCTGAAATTGAGCCAATTGACTATGAAGGAATATGCAAACAAATTCTTGGAGATGCTAAGATATGTAAATTACATTAGGGATGACAAAGTGAGAATTCAACATTTTCTAGGTGGTCTTCCCTAATATTATAAAGATAGAATTGAGTTTAATGAGTCTCAAACTCTATATGAGACCATAAGAAAGGCTAAGTATTGCTATGATCAAGACAAAATCAAGACGTATTTCCATAAGGCATGGAAGGACAAGAAGAAAGAGAAGTTTGACCAATGAAAGAAGTGGTTCAAGCCTCCTCATTTCAGAAATCATCCAAGGTAGACACCCTAAGTTGTGAGAAAGCTAGCTAGGATAATGGGAGACAATCCAAGAGAGCTAAGAGACCCACTTGAATGTTGGGGACGTGGAGAGGACCATTTTCTTATAAACTATCCACATCGAAATGGGAGTGCAAAGCAAGTTCACAACATTCAAGAGGCTGAATGTTAAATTTAATGAACCATGGATCTTCAATCCTGAATGAAAGCAATCTGGAGGGAAGGATGCAAGAAAATCAACACTTCAGTGTACAACTAATTAATGGATTCATGACAGAAATTTCACATAAATCAGACAAGAATTGGTCAGAATATCATTGCATTGATTATCATTAATGTGTCTGTAATACAATAGGCATACAATAGGAAAAAATTTAATACCCTTAGGTGGATTCGAATTCACCAACTCAAACTGACTAATGCACTAACTTAGTGTGAGAAAAATAAACACTGGAGCTCACTAGTGCAACTCCAGATAACTAAATCAGTCTACAATCAATTACCTGATGAGGGTAGGTGAACAAAGGCGCCCACACTCCCTTAAATCATGCAAACTGGCACTAGGATAAGTTATTGTGATCTAACTGATGTTGACTGGAGCATAACTGAACATAACTACTTACATACCAAGGTCCACTGGAGGAGACTGTTGGTGGCACTCAGAGTGGGTTCCTAAATTATAGGGATTGGTCCCTATGACACCTAAACTCATGCATGAAGGCACAGTAAGTGGTAGGTGGCTCCTAGGTGTGTCCCTCATACACCAGTGAAGTGATGACAACCTCCTAAGTTAGTAAAATAGACCAAATAGACTATGTGGGAAAATGGAGGGTTAATTAATCCTATGACCCCCACCTTAATCCAAACTTTGGACAACCTGGGCCCTGGAAACTGAGCAAAAAGGTCACCCATACAATCTAAATGAAATAAAATGGCTGCTTAATAAAAAGTAAATGTGAAAAACCTAATGGAACCCCCCCCCCTCAAAATAAGCAAGAAAATCAAGAACAATAGATGAGTCAATCCTTTACACCAAGAAGAGATCTGAGGTAAACAAATTTCTTTTCAGTGAAGGATTTGGTAAAAATATATGCAATATGTTGCTCTATAGGGCAGTAGTGCAGTGTGATAGTCTTACTATGCACTAGTTCCTGAATGTAGTGCATGTCTACTTCAATATGCTTTGTCTGTTGCTTTTGAACTGGATCACTTGATATCTTGATGGTACTCTAGTTGTCACAATAGATGTCTACTGAAGGAAAAGTGTGAATACCAAACTCTGTCAAAATCCCATGCAACTAAACTACCCGAATAGCTACATTCACAACCCACCTATACTCTGATTCTGCTGCAGAGAGTGCAAGAGCCGCTTGCTTGACCAACTGATTGGCCCAGATCCCAACATGAACACAAAACATGATGTAGATTTCCTATCATTTCCATCTCCATCCCAGTCTGAATCAGTATATCGAGTCAAATCTAACTAAGCATCAGCTGAATAATGGATACCAAAGTCTCTCGTACCCTACACATAGTGCAAGATGCGCTTAGCTGCCTTCTAGTGAAGCTCATGTGGCTCCTACATGTATCTGGCAACAACACTCACAACATAGGAAAAACCTGGTCTCGAATGAGTGAGGTATAATAGGATCCCAATGAGCTGTCTGTAGAGTGTGTTGTCAACTAATGCTGTAGAACCACCTTCTTCTAGCCTGATGCCAGATAGGAAGGGAAAGAGTGTTGCTTTACAGTCTTCCATGTGGAATATTTTAAGCAAGTATCTAGAATATTTAGACTGTGTAATCATGATTCCTAAAGTATTTTGATTAACTTCGAGACCAATAAATTGTCTCAACAGTCCTAGATATGTCATGGTGAATGCTTCACTGAAAGATTACTTGATGCCTATCAATCCAGCAATAGAGCTGTTAGTAATGAGCAAGACATCCACATAAAGGACAATCAACAATAATGAGCCCTTTCTCTGCTGCATGTAGACATTGCAGTCAGATATATGTCTCTCAAAGTTTTGTGACATGAGGAAGGCATCCATCTTGGCATACCATGCCCTTGGGGCTTGCTTGATCCCATAGAGAGATTTCCTTGGTTTGTAGACTAAGGACGAATCTTCAATGTACCCCTCACATTGTTTGATGTTGATCTCCTCTTTCAGGTCACCATGATGGAAGGCACTCTTCACATCCATGTGATGTACCTCCCACCTCTTCGAAGCTATAATTGCTAAAACTAGTCTTATAGAGTCCATTTTTGCAATAAGATTGAATGTATCATTGTAGTCTATCCCATTGACTTGTGAGTATCTCTTTTCCACCAACCGAGCCTTGTACTTGGTTGTGGTTCCATCAACTACTAGTTTGGTCTTATAGATCCATTTTCACTGAACTAACTTCCTCCCAAGAGGCAAGGTGACAAGCTCCCATGTCTTATTGTCTTCCAGCAAACCATACTCGTCATCCATAGTTGCATGCCATCTTAGATCATGGAAATCCTCTTTGAATGACTGAGGATCTGATCCCATCATCATGAAACACCTCTGTGGGAGAAGTGAATCTGAATGGGAAAGCGAAACATGTTCATTATGATATTGGGACCTTGTTCTTCTTCTGTCATTTGGATCCCTAGCAATATCCCCAACTGCTTCAATGAGATTTTGGGGCTATTTAGGCCTTCTATTAGGAATAGTTGTTGAATCTGGATCTGGATCTTCTTGGGATTCAATATCATGTTCATGATTATCATGACTCTCATATTCTGAATTTGAAACATTGGTCATAATATCATCATCTTCAAATGGAAATGAAAGAGAGTTCATACCTTCTTCTGCTTTGGCTTGTTATGGATCATGCTCCTAATCTTCTTCAAATTGCACATTGCACTCTGGGCTTGGAAAGCTTTCCTCTTCTTAGTAGGAATTTTTTCCCAAGCCTTAGAGCCAAAAACCCTCAGATGCGAGACATTGGGATTATGCCCCATCAGTGCCTCGAAAGGTGTAGCCCCAATCACTGATTTGTGAGGCACCTTGTTATGGATATACGAAGCACAATTGACTGCCTCAACCCATAGATAAGGAGGAAGGTTTCTTGCTTTTAGAAGGCAAGTAGCCATCTATTTCAAGGATCTATTCTTCCTCTCAACTACACCATTATGTTGTGGTGTGTATGGTACTTAATGTTGCAATCGAATGCCTGTTGATGCGCATAGCCACTAGAATTATCCTTTGACATAATCACCTCCATTATCATATCTAAGTGACTTGATATTCTTTCCAAAGGTGTTCTCAGCTAAGGATTTGAAGACTTTGAAGGTCTCAAATACCTCAGACTTTTGCTTCAGAAAATATACCCAACAATACCTTGAACAATCACCAATGAACGTAAAAAAATATCTGGATCCATTCAGAGATGTTGTAGGCATCAGTCCGGAGACATCACTGTGTATTAGATATAATTTGGAGGCAACTCTTGTTACCTTCTCAACCTCATATATTTTCTTTGGATACTTCCCTACCAAGCAACCAGTGCGCACTCCTTTAGAATATTTGATGAGAGGCAAGCCCTCAACCAACATGTCATTATGCAACTACTAGATATACTTGAAGTTCAGGTGGCCAAATATTTCATGCCACAACTTGCTTGTGTTATTGGCATGAGTCAATATGGCACTCGGATATGAATTAGGAAGGAAATTGGAAAACTCATATGCCCTGAAGGCATGATTAGCAACTCCTTTCGCTATCAGATTTCCAATAGAGACTTCAAAGATTCCATTGTGTCAGGATTGAATGTGACTCTCTTGGGAGAGCCATCATGTGTCATATGGTAAACATACAATAAGTTTGTTTCCAGGGAGGGAACATGGAGCACATTTTGGAACTCTCCATGCTCAATTTTAATGGAAACTTTCCCGACAGTTGGGATATGTGAATCATCTCCCATATGTATGCTTGGAACTCCAAAGAGATCTAGATGGGTGAAGGATTATTTGGAGGCAACCATCTAATTGGAAGCTCATGAATCAATCAGATAGGCCTTTGACTGAGTGAAGCATTCCTTCAAAGCATGACACCTCTCATGTTCTTCAGTCCGGTATCTAGCTTCAAACTTATTTGCACCTTGAGGAAGGGAAATGATGTTCTGTTCAAGGAGCTTAGGCATTTGATCAATTTTCTTCTTCATATACCAATTTTCTAGATGAAATCCTCTCATGCAGTAAGATCATTTAGCTTTTTTTTGTTTCTATTTTTATTGGAACCAGAGGGTCCATCTGAAGGAATTGGATTCTCGTTGGGCTTCAAATCAGTATTCTTCTTCTCTTTCCCTCTTTGCTTCCCTTTTGTTTGCGCATTCTTAGAGTCTCCAGCTAAGAGGGCCTGATTCTTCGAGGCTTTGAGCACTCCCATATGAATTAGTTTATCTTATTCCTGGATTAGTGATTCGGAGAAGGCATCTAAGGATGGAATTCACAAATTTGGAGTGGTTAGCCTTCTAGAGTGGAAAATTGAGACAAAAACTAAAAACTCTAAGCCAAGCTTGCTCAGAATCGAGAGTACCAATTTCTCTTCCTTCTTCTCAATCCCGCACTTCTTGCATTACATGACTAGGGATTTGAATTTACTGAAGAATCCCTGTATTGTGTCAAAGTTATTGTGTTGTAGTGCTATCGGCTCATTCTCTAGGATATGGCCCCTCGACTTGTCCTGTTTTCCAAACAAGGATTCGAGATTATCCCATACTTCTTTTGGAGTTTCGTATCCATCAATATGGAACAACAACTCCGTGGAGATGTGGATGCACATGTATCCAAAGGCTTCATCAAGCCTATCTAGATACTTTGATTTTTCAATATGGTGGTGGAGTTCGACTGCTCTTCCCATGGTAATCCTATATATACCCTTGTTGCATAAGGAAATATGCATATCTTCCCTCCAATCAAAGTAATTGAAGGGTGTAAGGATTATGGGAGATAGAGTTGTTGGATTATCCATTTCACTGCTATACTGAGCAACAATTCTTCAAGAAATCTTTGAATGTACCTACAAAAACACTGTGAAACACTTAAATTCGCTGACATGTCAATCAAACACTCTCCACTTCGACATGTGCACTTTCTCTGAGTCCATCACACCTGGAAAGACTTCTCTGGGCGAATATAGAGGGAGCAATGCAATTATTCCAGGAATTATGTGAAAACTCAATGGCTTCTGGTGCAAGCACAGAAGTTTGTGAGGTTTGTTCTTGGCCTAAACAATGGTTTTTAGACAATGTAAGATTTTTCGTTACACCAAAACCTACAGATGTTGATGAGCATATGAAACCAAGCACAAGGCCCTATCATCAAGAGTGGCAATTAGTCCACATTTTTTTATATTCCCAGAGGTGCGACGATTATACCATGCGGTTGTACCGATACTCCAACACCCCCCTACGACGTAGCTCGGGGGAATTGAACTTGAGACCTTAGCTCTGATACCATGTCAAATTTAGTGAACCATGGATCTTCAAACCTGAATGAAAGCAATCTGAAAAGAAGGATGTAATGGAATCAACAATTCAATGTAAAACTTATCAATGGATTCATGACATAAATTTCACAAAATTCGGACAAGAATTGGTCATAATATCATTACATTGACTATCAATAATGTGTTCGTAATACAATAGGTATATAATAGGAAAAAATCGAATACCCTTGGGTGGATTTGAGTTCACCAACTCAAACTGACGCATGCGTTAACTTAGTGTGAGAAAAATCAACACTGGAGCTCACTAGTGCAACTACGGATAACTAAATCAGTCTACAATCAGTTAACTGATGAGATTAGGTGAACAAAGGCACCCACACTCACTTAAATCACACAAACTGGCGCTAGGCTAACTGATTGTGATCCAACTAATGGTGATTAGAGCATAACTTAACATAACTGCTTACTTACCAAGGTCCACTTAAGGAGACTGTTGGTGGCACTCAAAGTGGGTTCCTAAATTATAGGGATTGGGCCCTAGGACACCTAAACTCATGCATGGAGGTGCAATAAGAGGTAGGTGGCTCCTATGTGTGTCCCCCATACACTAGTGAAGTGATGATGACCTCCTAAGTTAGTAAATAGACCAAGTAGGCTATGCGGGAAAAGGGAGGATTAATTATTCCTAACACTAAAACTATGGGTCAAGTGGCAAGGATTGTCCCTAGAATTTATGTTGCAATAGGGGACTGCCAATCATATCATCAATCAACTGTGGTTGAGATTGAAGGTAGGTTTTCTAATCAATCTATTTCTATTTTATTGACCCTGGATCTACTCACAGTTATATCAGTCTTAAAGTTGTTCAGATTTTTGCTTTTAAGAAAACCAAGAATTGAAAATTATGGTTGTTCCAATTAGCCACAGGAACCAAGAGAAAAGTTAGTGAGTTGGTGGATAAATTTCCATTAGAAATGGGTGGGTTGTCCACTTGTGAAAATCTAAATATTCTACCATTTGGTTCATATGACATTCATATTGGAATGGACTGGTTGGAAGCACATAGAGTTAAACTTAACTGCTGCAACAAAAATTTTGAATGCATTGATGATGAAGGAAACCCAAGGGTTGTAAAAGGAATTCAAAAGGAAATTCTATTAGGAACATTTCAACCATGCAACTAAAGAAGATATATAGGAAAGGCTTCCAATTGTATGCAACCCGTGTTTTAGACAAATCAAAAAATGAAATCCCCAAATTAGAGGATCATCCTGTGCTACAAGAATTCAAGGATGTGTTCTTTGAGGAAGTGTTAGGACTTCCTCCAAAGAGGGACATTGATTTCATAGTTGATATCGTGCCAAGAGCAACACCAGTATCTAAGACACCTTACAGGGTGAGTACACCATAATTATTGGAGCTGAAAATGCAATTGCGATAATTATTGGAAAAGAAGTACATAAGGCCAAGTGTGTCTCCATGGGGAGAACCAGTACTATTTGTGAAGAAGAAATATGGAACACTCAGATTATGCATTTATTATAGGTAGTTGAATAACGCGACAATGGAAAACAAGTATCCATTTGCTCAAATTGATGATCTTTTTTATCAAATGAGAAGAGAAAAAGTATTTTCAAAGATAGACTTGAGGTATGGTTACCATCAAGTGATAATCAAGGAAGAAGACATTCACAAGACAACCTTTAGAACAAGGTATGGACACTATGAATTTTTAGTGGCGCCATTTGGTCTCACTAATGCACCAACTATGCTCATGTGTCTCATGAATAGTGTTTTCAACAAGTATTTGGACAAGTTTGTTCTTGTTTTTCTATATGACATTCTTATTTACTCTAATAACGAAGAGGAACATGAAGAACATTTGAGAATGTCTTTACAATTACCGAGAGAGCATAATTTGTATGCAAAGCCAAGCAAATGTGACTTTTACAAAAAGAAGATTCATTATTTGGGTCACATCATTTCAGAGGAAGGAGTATTAGTTTATCTGGAAAAGATTGAAGCCATTATGAAGTGGCCAACTCCAAAGAATGTAACAAATGTGAGATCTTTTATGGGTCTTCCTAGTTATTACAAGAGGTTCATTGAAGGATTCTCCAAGGTTTCACACCCAATCACTTCCTTGCAAAAGAAGGGAATAACATTTGAGTGGACACATAAATGTGAAGAAAGCTTCCAGTTGATGAAGAAGCTTCTCGCAAGTGCTCCAATTTTGAAAATTGCAAACCCAGAAAGAGACTTTGTGGTGTGTACAGATGCATGTAAACATGGACTTGAAAGAGTTCTTATGCAAGACAATTATGCGGTGTGTTATGATTCTAGGAAATTAAAGGAGCATGAAAAGAATTATGCTGCCCATGACCTGGAACTTATATCCATATTGCATGCTTTGAAAATGTGGAGACACTACTTAATGGGCATATAATTTGAGTTGAGAATAGACCACTATGGTCTGGAATATTTATTTGAGCATCCAACATTAAACTCCAGGCAAGCTAGATAGCTGGAATTTTTATGTGAATTTGATTTTGAAACTAAACACATAAAAGGAAAAGAGAATAAAGTGGATGATGAACTCAACACGAAGGTGCAAGAAATGCATGTGACAACCATTAGTATTTGTCAATCAGATTTAAGACAACAAAGTGTTAATTTTCTTGCTGAAGATGAACTGCATGTGCAAATAAAAGGTAAGTTACAACAACCGAATTTAGAAAAGAGGTATGGAGGGTATCATGTGGAAGCGGATGGAATTCTTATTTATAAGGATAGAATTTATATTCCTAATGTGGCAGATTTGAGGAACATTGTTATGGATGAAATCCATAAAATTCCATATTTCGCTCACCTGGGATATCAAAAAACAATTTCTACATCCATGAAGCAATATTTTTAGCTAGGGATGAAAAGAGACATTGTTGAGTATATTTCTAAGTGCATGAAATGTCAGCAAGTAAAAGTTGAGCATCAACACCCAGCATGTTTGTTACACCCTTTGCCAATTCCAGAATGGAAATGAGAAATAATTGCCATGGATTTTTTTACAGGTTTTCCAATGACTATGAGGCAGCATGATTCCACCATGGTTGTGGTGGATAAATTGTCAAAATCAACACACTTTATACCAATAAATTCTGCCTATAAAACATATGCCATTGCAAATATTTTTATGAACAAAATGTTTAGATTGAATGGATTGCCAAAGGCAATAATTTCAGACAGAAATACAAAATTTACTTCCAATTTCTGGAAAAGTATTTTTGCATACTTAGGTATACAACTAAATTTTAGCACTTCCTACCATCTACAAATAGATGGACAAACAAAAAGAGTAAATCAGGTTCTTGAGGACATGTTTCATATGTATGTGATGGACAAACCATCCAAGTGGGAGGACTATTTACACTTGGTAGAATTTGCATATAACAATGGGAAATCGACTTCATTAGGCATGGGTCCATTTGAGGTTTTGTATGGCATAAAGTATCGGATGCCAGTGACATGGGATAATCCACTGGTAAATAGAATTGTACTTGGGACAAAATTGCTTAAAGAAATGGAACATGAGGTTGGAAAAGTTAGGTAGAATTTAAACACAACCCAATATAGGTAGAAAAGCTATGCAGATAAGAATATAATGCACAAAGAAATTAGTGTTGGGGATAATGTTCACCTTACAGTGGGGCTAAGGAAAACTTCCTTGAAACTTGGAAGGTATTCCATGCTTTCACCAAGATATTGTGGGACATTTGAAGAGCTTGAAAGAATAGGGCTAGTTGCATATAGAATTGCATTGCATGATAATACTAGAGCTCATAATGTTTTTCGTGTTTCTTTGCTTAAGAAATATCTACATGATCCTAACCATGTGATTGAATGGGATGTGATTCAGGTGGAACCCGAGGGACAGTTCCAAACTGATCCACTATGTATTCTAGACAAGAAGGTAACTTTGCTTTGGAACCGAGCCATTGGACAGGTAAAGGTGCAATGGAAGCACATTTGTCCCGATGAGGCTACGTGGGAGTTGGAGGATGCCATGAAAGAGGCATACCCATTTTTGTTCTAATTTTGAGAAAATACCGAGGACAATGTCATTCCAAGGGGGATGGGATTGTGATACCCCCAATTTTGACTTGGAATGTGATTAATCAAAATTGTGGAAATGATGTAAATATGCTAGTATGAATTCCTAGTGCAGAGCTCAAGCCCAAGGCTTGACTAATGAATGTTTAGGCATGTATGATGTATATATTTTATTTGGAATCTATATTTAGCTTATCATGCCAATTTCAAATTGTATGCAAATATGATGTTGGAAATTAATAGAATGGTCCAAGATGGTTCTGTAGAGAGCACTATAGGGGCTATGATTCCACCATAGGGGAAGAGGAAAGGGGGCACATGGGGAACTAAATCCTATGTTTCCAAGTGTTAACCTTAGAACTCATCCAAAATATTCCATGTGCTTTAAATGAGCCAATTAATTGATTTTGACTAGTAAACCGAATCATTGAATGCACGTGCGAGGTTGGTGGGAAAAGTTAGTTCAAGCAGTTATTGAAGCATGGGGGTTGTGATATTATGTCAGCTGTCAATTGTCCTTTTCTTCTATGGTCAGAGGTTGTGTTTGTTGTCTTTTCACCATCATAACATATTCCTTGGAGTCAACACCCTTTTGATCATTCACTCATGCACATTCCTACACTATGTAGAGTTTTCACACTGATGTTCATGTCCATTACCATACTATATTGAACCCAAAATTTTGAATATAGAGACATAGTTGAATTTGGAAGAGAAAATTGATGGTTGTAGTGAGCTTAGTGGTTGGGCAATATAGGGAACCTTACCCTTTGATTTTTGTTGCTTTTAGATGCTTGAGAAGCCATAATTTCGGCTATAGGAGGTTCTCCAATAACATACAACCAATTGGAATCTTACTGCACACACTGGTAAGCACTGTAAGGGTTGGATTCCCTAAGGGAACTGTGGATCAGTGAAGGGTAACACCTTCCTTGTGTTGTGTGGGGGAAGTTGGAAGGAGTGCCATGGCTATGATGGTTGAGTGAGATCTCTGTAGAGCTCTATATGAGATTTGGCTAAGCATAGAGAGTATAATGGGTTGTGGGATGAGTGAGAAAATCATGTAGGTGTTTCCTTTGCCATGGTGGTCTCATATCCCTTGTTGGGGGTGGCCTTTGAGAGCAAAAAGAGTATATGTTGGACAAAGTTCCTATAGTTGGGTGGAAAATTGCTCTTACATAGTCAATTGCTTGGATTTTCTTTTTTAAAGAAGTATTCTTTTGTTTGTAATGTGCAATGATTTTGATTTATATGCATGTAGTGATTTTGCTTGTAATTGCAAGTTGTGTGCGTGTGTGGATTTATTTATTCCATTGCGTGTTTTATTCATACATCCACACATGTAGTCTGGAAGTCATAAATTCGTAATTTTGATAAATTCATAAATTTGGAGAGTCGAATTAGTTCACATTCCCTCCTATCGGTCGGATTGATGGATGGGGATGTCACATCTTAACTGATGGCAGTTGTCTCCACTTACTATGAAAACAAGAGAGATAGGCCATGGGAGGGAACTTTTTACTAAGTAAATTTATGTTGGAGAAATCATTTTGTCTCCATCCCTTTTGCCATGTGCATTGATATCCATTCCCAATGTTCGAAAACTATTGCCCTCATATAGTTTCATTCCCTTATGCATTTGGAGATTGGTTGAGATTATTGGAGAAGACAAGTTGGAGGCCTGGAGCCTTGGTTTTGTAAGGTGTCTGGCATATTAAGGTACTCTTGTATTTTACTGCTATATGAATATAGATTGGACATCTTTCCCTTCCCAAATTTAGTGTTTAGCGTTGTTCGTGCTCGGTCCATTGTTTGAAGTTTATTTCGTGCAACTAGTTGAAGATTATGTTAAATTTGAATATATATATATAACTCAAATGAATATATTTTTTATTTTTTATGAGGGATAACAGGTCTGATTTGGTAAATTCCAATCAACCAATTACACAAAGAGATTTCAAACTACATCGAAAGAACAAAGAATGTACAAAATCTTACAATATGAGAGTGAGTCTCCCGAATAGACCAAATTCAACAAATTGAATCACAATTAAGAAATTGGAAAAAAAAATTGGGTTCTCCATTTATGCTAAGATTTCCTTGAGGCAGCAAGCATGCTTTATTTTCCAATCCATCTACATTTTTATTTAAATCACGAAGAATGTGAAAATATGCAACCCTTTCAAACTCTTTCAAAAGGTTCTGAATTTTCTGCAATGATTTATTCAAAACAGAATTATAAAAATGATCTTCTGAATTTAGAACTTTGATCAACAGCTGAGAGTCTCCATGAATTTGAATTTACTTGTATCCATGCTCCTTAGCAATCTGGCACGCCTCGAGGAGACTATAACTTTCAGCTTGGTTATTCGACATAACTCCAAGACCCCAACTAAATTAGTTGGTTTTAGTCAATCTATTCGGAGATATAACCAATACCCCAGCGCTAGAGATCCCAGGATTCCCCTTGGATCCACCATCGAAGAAGATTACCGCTGAAGGGGAGCTCATCCACCATGCGTTAAATGTAACAACATTGCAAAGCACACGCCAGGAGGGGGAACTTCCAGGTTTGATGCAAACCATGTTTCTAAGTCCCATTGGATAGGGAACCATCCACGCAGTGATATCAGAGGACAGGGATGAAGGGCCCAATGATTTACAAACAGTCTCAGCAATAATATTTTTTTATTATAAATGCCACAAGCTGAGGAGTCGAGGGAAGATCGTTAAATATCCAATTGTTTCTAGAAATCCATAATTTCCACCAGATGAATTTGGGGATCGCTTGCCATAATTTAGACCATTCACCAATTTTATCTTTTGTTGATGGACTGCGTTCCTTCCATGAGGAATAAAGAGAAACAACATAAGTTTGACTAGGCATAGAGACGTTCAATCCGTCAATGAGCATCTCCCACACCATTTTGGAGAAGAGACAGTTAATAAAAATATAATCTGTCGTTTCAGAAGTTGAGTTGCAAAAGAAACATTTAAAGGGTTTATGAAATCCTCGTCTTTTCAAATTATCTCTAGTCGAGACCTTACTATGCATAAGCAACCAAGGGAATTTTTTTACCTTGGGGAGACAATAAGTGGACCAAACTAATTTCCAAATTGCAAGGGGGAGATTAGAGACATGAGAAGTTTATGAAACTGAGAATCCTTGAGCAACTGAGTAAGTGCCATATTGTCCCCATCCCCATTTGTCTTTATCATAGCATGAATGGGAGCGATTCATGTAAGAGAAGAGAGCAACCGAGACTTTTGGGAATTAAGATGCTCTGGAAAGGACCAATCTGCCCAGTTTCCAGCGTTGTCCCAAGAGAAAATATCATCTAGACATAACAGGACTTTATTAGAAACAAGTCCTTAATTTCTTCTAACGCGATTACAAAAGAAAGAGGAGGATTTCCAGAAATGTTATCATCCCACAAAAGGATCCTCTTCCCATTGCAAGGGATTATGTAGAGATGTTGGTTGAAATTGTCAATTCCTTTTCTACAAAGGTTCCAGATAGTTGTCCCCGAGGAAGTATTTGAAGTTTATAGATTTCTCAAAGAGCCACCGTTTAAATAATTCATCCAAAATATCTTACTAACCGGATGATTTTTATCAGCGTATAACTGCCAAATGAGTTTACCTCCCATTGCCAAGTTAGCCAATCCAGGGTCACGAATTTGCAATCCACCTTCTGAAATAGATCTTTTAAGGATGTCCCAACTTACCAAATGCATCTTATTTTGGTTGCCTTCGCCGCCATTCCAAATAAAGTCTCACAAAATTTTGGACATCTGAGACGTGATAGACTTCGGAGCAAGCAATAAAGAGGATTGAAAGATGGGAAGGGATGAAAGAACCACCTTAATCAAAAATAAATTTTCCAGCCTTGGTTAACCACTGACCGCCCCAAGAAGCAATTTTGCTTTTATCTTGGCTAAAACTTTGAGCCAAAGAGAAGGAGGGATTGATCCAAGAGTTAGAGGCAAGCCCAGATAAGTAATATTCTCCCACTTATCATATCCAAGGAAACCCAAGGAATTTGCTATTCGGAGGATTATCAAATGGCCTACATTCCAACCATAAACAACACTTTTTATTGTTGATCAAATCTTCTGAAATAAGGAAGAAATTTTGAAGCACTTCATTGAAGGCTCGAGCAATTTTTAAAGAGGCCCCTCCAAGAAGGAGAAAATCATCAGCAAAGAGGGCTTGATTTATTGGGTCCACATCCTTGGCAATCTTAATGCCTGGAATGTATCCTGCTTCCTTTTCCATAGTAAGTTTTCTGCTAAGAGTTTCAGCCATCAAGATATAAAGAAAAGGTGAGAGCGGACATCCTTGATGGAGTCCTCTTGTTGCTTGGAAAAAGTCTAAAGGTCTACCATTGACCAAAGGTGCTATCCATGGCTTGTTTGTACAAGATTTTATCAGTTTAACAAACTCAAGGCTAAAACCAAACGAGAGAAGGACTTGATAGAGATATGAAAGCTTTACTCGGTCAAAAGCATTTTTCATATCTAGCTTGATTAACATTCCTTTCTCCTTCCTTTGGAAACTTGAATGAAGGGCTTCTTGAACTTGAATTACATTATCAACTAGATGTATGCCTTTAACAAACCCCCCCTGTAGAGGAGAAATCAACTTTCCTAACAAGTGCTTAAGACGATTAGCTAGCAATTTGGCGAGGATTTTGTAGGAGGCATTACAAAGCGAAATAGGTCTAAACTTGTCAAAAGTTTTAGGATTAACTTCCTTTGGGTTACTAGCAAGAAATGTAGAGATCATACATCCTCCCACTTTTCCTTTTTTTTGAAAGGCTGTCACCATGCGAATCAGATCTGTTTTGATGATTTTCCAACAGGCTCTATAAAAATGGAAAGAAAACCCACCCGACCTAGGAGCTTTATCCGTCTCCATTGCCCATATGACATCCAAAATTTCTATTTCAGAGAAGGGTTTCATTAGACCATCATTACACTATGGGCTGACAAGAGAAGGAATATTAGCCAAAAAGATTGCAGACACTTTACCATTAGAGTTTTCATCCTCTTGAAACAATTGTTGAAAGTGTATTTTTATAGCATGTTTTAGATGTTCATGACCGTTTATAATTTCACCCTCACATGTGGAGATTTCCGAAATATGATTATGTGACAATATAGCTCTGCATTGGCGATGAAAGAAAGTTGTGTTTTTATCTCCCGCCTGCAACTAGAGGCTTCGAGACTTCAACCAAAGAAATTCCTCTTCCTCTCAGAAAGAATGAGATGTTTTAATTTGTGCAAACTGTTCAAGAGCTAGCTGTGATTTTGTAATTTCACTTTCTTCCATTTTTTATCATCATCTCAAATAACTCTAGCACTTTCTCTTGCCTGTTGTTGTTTGGAGTATTGATTGTATTTTTTGCCCAATTTTTCAAAGCATATTTTGTGTTCTTAAGTTTCTACTGCCAAACAAAACTAGGGGATCCTTCAATGTATTAAGCCCATGCTTGAGCCACTATTTCCAAAAAGTCGTCTCTCTCAATCCAAAGAAGACTGAAGCAGAACGGAATTGGGCCAAGGTCTTCCTCCTTTTCAAACTTCAAAGAAATAGGGTGGTGATCTAAAGAATGTTTGGGCAAAATTTTAGATGAAATTATGAATTTCCCATCCATCAAGAAACTTTGGACAAGGAACTTGTCAATACGAGCATCAATATTAACATCCCCAACTCTGTTGTTAGGCCAAGTGAACCGTCCCTTCTTTGGCTTGAAATCACACAGATCGTTGGCTTGAATTATTGCCTCAACCATATCTTGGAATGGATCCTTGACACGAGCTCCTCCTTTTTTCTCGTTTGGAGCTAGAGTTATGTTGAGATCCCCAACGGTTATGGTGTTTGAAGGAGAAAAGATTTCTTAAAGTCTGAAATCAATTTCCAGTAGTCTTTATTTTCAATGAAATTAACAAGAACGTAACAATTGAATAGAGCGAACGAGGTTTTACTAGAGATATGGAAGAGTTCTGTAAAAATCGAGTGCTGGGTGACAGAGCAGCTTTTGAGTTAGAATTTTTGCTCACACCATAGAGTTGAGAGGCGCCCATAGGTACCTCTCATGCTGACAACCTTCCCAGCGTTCAATTTCCATTTAGATTTACTTAAGAGAAGAAGAGATTCCTCTTCAATTTTTGTCTCTTGAAGTAAGAGAATGTTAGGAGGGTCCATTCTCATTAAATCTTTGACTGCTTCAACTTTGATTGGATTCCCCAATCCCCCGTAATTCCAATAGATGATCTACATTACTTATCCGGGAGAGAGGGAGTTATTACTCCCTTTGGGGGTTAAGTCCTCTTGCTCCTTCCAAGTGAAATTTCAATTGTGGACTGGCTTCCCTGCATCTTTAATCTCTCTGCCTCTTCTTCTCTAGCCTCCTTTCGAGACATTCTACCTGCCTTTCTGGACAATTGCTCAATAGAGTCTTCATCTGAAGAGCCTGAACTATCAACTGGTTTCTTCTTAGTTTCTCTGCATAAGACGGAGAAGTTTTGGTGCCAATTGGAGAAGAGTGGTTTTGTTGCAATTCACCAACTCTAGATAGTTCTGGAATTGCTTCTCCAGATTGATCTATTGGTCCTGTGATTGTTTCAACTTCCCCGTCTTGATCTTCTAGTTGTTGAAATTCACCCTCTTCAAGAACAGGGATATCTACAGAAGAACTTAAGACAACAAAATGATTAGAAGAAGCATGGGGATTTTCTATAGCCTGTGTTTTAGGAAGGATATTCCCATCAACAGAAGTTACAGTCCTAGTCTTTCCTTATCTGCCATTCTTTCTATTGAGCTGATTGGATATACCTAGTTTATGAACTTGTGTCCATTGATCAACATTCTCTCTTTCAATATCTTCTTCTGATTTTTTCTTGCAGTTTAGGGCGAAATGACCATAACTGTGGTAGAACCAACACTTAAAAGGAATTTGTTCGTAATCTAACTCCTGAATATGAGACCATTTCGCTACTATTAACTTGATAGCCTCTGATAGTCCTATCTCTAAATCCACTTCAACGCATATTCTTGTACATGAATATTGATCTTTCCTTTCTACCCTATCAATGTATTTTCCAAGCTTATTCCCAATGGTTTCCATGGATTATGAGTTCCAACAATGTAAAGGTGAGTGAGGGAGCCTTATCCAAACTGGAACAACAGACGAAATGTCTTGGGTAGGATCGAAATCAAGAGTCCATTTATTCAAATAGAGCCCCTGAGGGCCCATGAAGTATGCACCATTTCAAAATATTAGATCACGGTCCTCAACACAATCAAAGACAAAGGCATAGTAATCTATGCCTACGAAGTGATTTCAAATACCTTTAGTGACTAAGGGCCTCAAGTTTCTCTAAACCCATCCATCAATAGCCTTAGGAGAAGGCTAGAGACCTCTAAATTGGCCAATAAGCCATTGCTCAGTAAGATTTAATGCCGTTCGGCAAATTCGTTCAGCTGTCAATTCAACCAAGGGGATGTCAACTTTCTTCATGAATCTCTACAATAGTGGGCCTCCTTTCCTCTTGCCACAGGTGGAAATCAGTCATTTGAAGGCTTCCAAATCAGGTGAAAGAGGAGGAGGTGGGCCCCTCCAGCATCCATTGGGGAGAGACTGAGCACCAGAAAGGTCTTCCAAACAACGTGCCAGAGGAGGCAAATCCAATGTTTAATCACTCAAGAGCTTGATGGATCCTACCAACTAAAACAGATTAAAATTCCACCAGAGAAAATTCCAGAGGTAGGAAGCCTGGAGCGCTCCAACATCAACAGAAAGAACGCATCCAATGAGATGGCTTGGACACCCTTCAAGATCTCAAAAAAAACAAGAGCCTAGACAGAGCACGAGCCCAACGCCAGGGAAGATGCATAAATCATAACCTTCAAGGAAAATTAAGTTCAACAACCACCTCCATGATGAAGGGGGGAAACGCTCCAATAATTAAGGACTCGAGAGCTAGAAGGCAGCTCCAATCAAAAACTTTGCAAGATCTTGAAGAGTTCACAACCTTGATTCAGCGACAGCTATTGAGCCTAAAAATCAATGTCTACTCCGAGGAATGGCCAAAGCCATAGCTCTTCTCACATCAACAGGAAAGGAGTCTAGATCCAGGAAGCACCACAATCTAGCAAGAAACTGCCCATGCACAACCAGAGTCGAAGATGTTGAATTTTATTTTTAAAATCTTCTTGGAGCGAAAAAACTCCGGTGTTTTTCTTTTGAAAGAGTAAAGAAGATGGAAAGAAGAACGTAATGTAGGAAATGTAATGTAATGTATATTTTATAAATGTAGAGATGAATTACATAATAGGTGCCACGGTAATTTATACCGTAAATGGGGAAGAGAGGTGACTTTTCAAGTCACCTCTTAGTTAATTTACATTAATTAACCTAGATTAATAATTAAATTTGGTTTTTGTTACATTGCCTTTCCCTTAAGGAAACTTTGTCCTCAAAGCTTATTTGACGACAATGACTACATGAACTGTCGCAACGTCTTTGATGTGGATATCTATATGGGTTGTTACTAGCAGGTTTTTGTCCCTGGTTCTATTTCGATTATGTGTTCAGTTTTTATGTTGTTGGGAGTACCATAGGTAACTCTTGAAACACCTTGCGATGTTTTTCAAATTAGTTCTTGTGTCTTTAGTTGTTTGTCCATATCTCCTTCACTTGTTAGAATCTCTATTTCTTGACATTGAGGTATGTACGTTGGTGTATCTTTCCAACGTAGCTTTTCCATCTGATGTGATGTAACCAGTTGTGTTGGAGGTGGTTGGTACCCATATAATTTGTGTGTTTTCCCGAATGCATGGAAATCAATAAAATGTTCTTGGTGATTTGCAGAGTATGTACCCAAGCTTTGTAACCATTATATTCCTAATACTACGTCGATTCCTCCCAGTGGTACCGCAAGGAAATCCGACTCTAAGTTATATTCTTGCATTTGTAGCTTAACCTTGTGACATTTCCCCACATTGTCAATCTTCTTGCCATCTGCTACCATAACCTTCATGTTAGGTACTGGATGAATAAATAGGTTAAATACTTTAGCAAGGTTGACATTAATGAAGTTATGGGTGCTTCCAGATTCGATGAGAACTGTGACGTTATTATTTTTTATATGTCCTGTAATCTTCAATGTTTGTGGTTGGGAGATTCCGGTAATAGCGGCTATTGAGATTTGTGGGGAGTCGTCCTCAATTCCTTGGTGGTAGTATTATTGGCTATTCGCATCGTTCTCAATTGGTTCATTGACTTCTAGCTCTGCTTCACAAGCATATAATTTCTTTTGTAAGCATATGTGCTTAGGATCCCATTTGTCTCCATAGAACTTACATTTTCCTTCTTTTATTCTCTGGGCCTCTAAACTGGGATTTGTTCCTTCCCTAAGTTGAGGCGGTGTATACCTTGGATTTCCTATGTATCCTGATTGGAGGGGGTTCTTTTTGAAGTCGTCTTGGTCGACATTTGTATGAACGAATTTGCTTTCAATAATCCTGGCTTTACGTCATGCTTCTTCCATGGTAGAGATGTTGTGTAACTCCAGTTCGTCACGGATGTGTTGTTTTAGACCGTGTATGTAGGTCTGTAGTCGTTGGTCATCGGATAACCCTGGGACTTGAGTTGACAGCGCTTCCCATTCATAGTTGTACTCATCGACACTGTTTTTTTGTTGTAACTTTGTGATTTTGGCAAAGAAAGAGTAAAGAAGATGGAAATAAGAACGTAATGTAGGAAATGTAATGTAATGTATATTTTATAAATGTAGAGATGAATTACATAACCTCTTAGTTAATTTACATTAATTAACGTAGCTTAATAATTAAATTTGGTTTTTGTTACATCTTTCTCAAAATCATACAATTTAAATATTTATATTAGCCAATCTGTTTAAGGAAGGTTTTTATGGTTATTTTGCAAGTTAGAGATATGAAGCAAGTATGATTGGAGCAAAGAAACCTATGACCAACCATCATAAACAAGGTACACTAGCTTCTTCCATATCATCTCTTAAATTAGATTTGTGTATTTGGTCTCAAGGAGTTTGTCTTGCTTGCTTTTCAACCTTAGGGTGTCTAAATCAGCTAAACCCAATACGTTGGTGAGAACCACTCATTTGGATGAAATGCTTAACAACAATGTACATATAATTCCACATGATTTAAAGACATTTCACTTGATTGGGCATCTAATATAAGTTATCATACAAATACAATGATGTTTGGTGTTACAATAATTGTTTGTCAATACGAACATAAATAAATGACCACGGTAAACAATTTGGTCCCATAGATAAACTATAAAACTTCATATAATACAACAATTAACGAAAATTAATCACATTTTCTATTGTATCACAACTTTTTATTTGGTAGGATACATTATTAGAACTTGACCGTAGGGTGTCACCATAGTAAATTCTCTCACTTCTCACTAATCACCATCTTCATAAACTCTGCCTAAAGTATATTACTTGACAACATTGTAATAATAGTAACTTTTTTTAGCATATAAATAAAAGTTATAATTTAGGTTCTTTTAACCGAGAGGAACCTAAAAGACCGCCCAACAAACATTGTTAAATGTGCCATCATGTACTAAACCTTGCGGGTCGGGGCCAACCTAAATGTTGGATAGAACATAATCAACGGGGGTAGATTGTCACCATGGTCGTGCGATGCCTTGAAGAATATTTTAGACCCCCCTCGTAGGGATTCAAATCTAGACTTCTAGTAAAACAATAGTTAGTCCCCATCATTGGTTCCTAACCTTTGGAGCCAATGGGGAAAAGCCAAATGTCAATGGGAGAACCCATCAAACAGTCAACTACCTTTCTTGCCTCATTCACCCAATCATTGAATTCTGCAAGAAATTGGTTGAAGTAGTTATTGCATGGGGATGGGAAGAGTATGGGCAGGAAATTCGAATTTGGGGAAAACCCTTTTTTGGGGAAAAATAGTTTTTACTTATGGGGCAAGTTAACACCCAAAATGAATGCCCATTTGGCCATACACCCACGTTCTCCATTTCCTCATGCAATGGAAGCTTGGGAGTTGTTTTACCCTCATGTTTTTGCTCATTTTCCTCATCTTGCATGCCCAGAAAATCCGTCTTGGTGTTGTTCAGCAAGTGGGCAAGGAATATTTTTGTTTTGAGAGTTTATGGCAGTCATTTTGGCTCCTGTAATGCTAGAAACGTCCTCAGGATTTGTGGGCAAAGAAGATTCACGTTTTTGGGGTTGTAGAGGCCATTTTTGCCCTGAAATCCCCATAGTCATTTTCTAAAATCGATTTGATGAGTTGGGTTTTTGTAGAGGTCAATTTTGCCTTTATGGAGCAATAGAACGATTCTGAAATTGTTTTCCTCACCCCTGGTATTTTTCCCCATCTGAAATTCGTTTTTTGGTTGCCCACGTGTTGTAAATTGCCCAGCAAATGCATTTTTGTTGTTATGGGCATTTTTGTTTTGGTATGAACTGTTATGCACCTTACTTTGGGTCTGAACCAATTAGGAGTGGAAGAGGTAAGTTGCTTGATAAACCCAGTGCATGAGGAACCTCACTGAAAGATCTTGAGGGCTGATTATTCCTTACTACACATCCTGAATAGCACTGGAAGGGAATGCATATCCTGAGGGACTGTATAGCCGAGAAGGGGATGATTCCTTGTGTTGGGTGTCTGCGTGTTGGGAAAGCCAAGCCAGATCTTGTGTAGGTGTCTATAGCTCTATGGTTAAGCTCACTAGCTTAGCAAACAAGCCTTTCCATCCCCTTGGTGGTATGATAAACCCAAACATAGCTTTGGATTGACTGAGTTTTGACATATCTTTGGCTATGTGTGAGCCTGCTTAGTTTCCTTTTCCTTGGGGAATCATGCCCAGCTCGGGGGTGGCAGTGATGCCGAGAGATTGATGAGCACACTAGCCTATGGTTGGGTGGAACGTTGCAGCGGCATAGTTGGTTGCGGGGAGCTTCATTCGAAGATAAGTATTCTTGTGTAATTACCCATGCAACTGTATTGCTTATATGAATTATGATTCCTTATGTTGAATGTATATTTGATTCCGCTATAATGTTGATTAATGATGTTAGACAATGCATAATTGCATCTTTTACTTCAATGTAATTTTATGTTTACGTTTAAGGGGCTAGTTCCTGGACTGTTAGTGGTCATGTTGCGTCCTCTCACCGGTAGAACGGTGGGGACGCGACAAAAGAGAAGGTATGCAATAACCCCCGCAGCTGGTGAAGAGTATTATTAAGAGTCAGATTGTTAAAATAATCCTCAAAATTTAGGAGCTTTATTAAAAAAATTGAATCACCGAAGACTTGGAGAGCCAAGTTTCCGTGATCCTGTGCAATCTGACATCCTTTTAACAACCCAAGAATTTCTGCCTGATTATTTGTATTTTGTCCTAAGCTGAAACTGTCTTTAGCTAATCCATCATGGGAGTAAATCACCCCACCTACACTTGAAGTTCTTGGGTTTCTTTTGGAGGCGCCATCGAAGAAGACCGTTACTTTTCCTTGTTTTCTCCACCAAACTTGGAATTCTACACCCGTCATTCATATTTTCCAGGCAGGGTTATAAATTGGACTAGCTAAATTCTTCTTCTTGTCCCGAATCAACAAAGTTCCCAGCCAACTTCTATCTTCTGTTGTAAGTGTGGTGTCGGGCTCAAAGGAGTAATTTCCCAGTGCTTCAATTAAAAGAGCCTTGGCTTTGGCAACGACAGACACGTGAGAGTGCTTGGAATTGTTGAAGATGAGATCATTTCTTGCCAGCCATAGCTTCCAGCAAATGAATTTGGGGATGGACATCCATACCCGATTCCATAGACTGTGACTATTCAGCACTCGTGGATACCATGTGTTCCATGTGGAGAAAAGAGTAATGACATAAATCTATGTAGGAACGGTTGCGTTAAGTCCCTGAAGCATTAACGCCCAAACCGATTAGGCAAAAACACAATCCATAGATAGGTGATCTGAGTTTTCACAGGCTTCATGGCACATAATACACCTGTGAGGTCCTAAAATTCCTCATTTAACTAAATTTTCGCCTATCAAAACTCTTCTCTGCAGGAGCACCCACGTAAAAAAATTAACCTTAGGTAACCCGTGAACAACCCATACATGCTTCCAGATTGAATCATTCAGAATTTGGAGTTCGTGCGACTATAGTGCTACAAAACCAAGCGTCGAGGTGTAAAAACCTGTCTTTCCCCAGCTCCAATGATCAACAATGTGAAGATTGATAGGAGCCATTCCCTTCAACGCATCTAGGAGCAAATGTTTTTTATGAAGCAGGTGAACTGGAAGCATTGGGAAAACCCACTCCATCTAGTTCCTTTTATTATCCTAAGAGGAGATGTCAACAAGCTTAAGCAATCCACGCTAAGAGAACCACTCATGGATAGGTGATAATTTAGGAATGTTTTCAAGAGGAATATTGCCCATAATTTTAGCTGACCAAATCAAAGTCTGTTTTCCATTCCTAGGGACGCGACTTAATTGTCTTTGGAAGAATTCAAAACCTTATCTATAGAGATCCCAAAGCAAAGTACCTTTAGGAATGTTGTCGATCTGGAGGTTTCTTAATGAAGCACCTTTGAGATATTTTTTTCAGAGAAGTAGACTAACAGGATGAGAGCTGTTGGAGTAGAGTTTCCCAAGAATATTACCACCTAAAGCAAAAATGACCATGCCTGGGTCTCGAATATTAAGTCCACCTTCCAACATTGGTCTTTTCATGATATCCCATCTTACTAAATGGAATTTCCTCTGGATTCCTTTCCCCCCCTGCCACAAGAAGTCTCTGAATAGCTTCGAAACCTGCTCCATGATTGTCTTTGGGGCAAGGAGAAAAGAAGCATGATAGATAGGAAGTGAAGAAAGTACTTANCTTTCCCACCCTGCCACAAGAAGTCTCTGAATAGCTTCGAAACCTGCTCCATGATTGTCTTTGGGGCAAGGAGAAAAGAAGCATGATAGATAGGAAGTGAAGAAAGTACTTATTTGATAAGAATTAACTTACCAGCATTGTTAATCCAATTCCCTCCCCATACTACTATCTTGGCTTTAATCTTATTAATAACTTCAATCCAGAGCGAGGATCTGTTCAATCCCAATGTTAAAGGTAAACTGAGATACTTGATTTTATCCCAGGAAGCAAACCCAAAAAATCCCAAGATCGAGCAATTTGGAGAATGGTTTGTTCATCAGTATTCCATCCATAAACAATGTTTTTTCTTTTGTTAACCAACGCTCCTGAGATGATACAAAAGATTTGGAGAATCTCTTGGAATACCCTTGTTATTCTTAAGGAAGCTCCTCCCAGAAGAAGAGAAACATCAACAAACAATGCATGGTTGATTGGTTATATTCCTTTCGTCAATCAGATGCCAGGGATTGCCCCAACATTCCTTTCAGTCATCAATTTCCTACTCAAAGAATCTGCCAGCATAATATACAAACAAGGAGATAGCGGGCAACCTTGCCTTATCCCCCTAGTTGCTTGAAAATATGAGGCAAGTCGCTCCTTTACCAGCGGGCCTATCCATGGTTTATCAGTACAGGATTTGATCAAATTAACAAAAGCTAGATTGAACCCAAAAGAGAGTAAAACTTTATAGAGATAGGAGAGTTTTACCTGATCAAATGCATTGGACATGTCCAATTTAATTAGCATCCCTTGCTCCTTCCTTTGATAGCTAGAGTGCATGACTTCTTGTACAAGTATCATGTTGTCCAAAATATGTCTCCCTTTGATGAAACCACCTTGATTGGGAGGGATAAGCTTATCTAGCAGGGGTTTTATTATGTTTGCAAGAAGTTTCGAGAGGATTTTGTAGAAGGCATTACATAATGAAATAGACCTGAATCTATTCAAAGTAGTCGGATTCACTTCTTTGGGGATTAAGAAAAGAAAGGTGGAATTGGTACTTCCTCCCACTTTGGCCTTTTGCTGAAAGGATTTAACCATTCTCAATAAGTCAGTCTTAATGATGGTCCAACAAACTTTGTAGAAATGAAATGAAAAGCCATCCGGGCCTATAGCTTTATTGGATTCCATAGCCCACACAACATTGTTCATTTCCTCCTCATAAAAGGGCTTCATTAGACTTACATTGTTCTCCTTGCTAACAAGAGAATGTATATGAGAAAGAAAATCAGAGGTGTACTCCTCATTTCCAATCCCATCCTCTGTGTAAAGATTCTGGAAGTAAATATCAACATCTTCTTTAACTTGAACAAAACCTTTAGAAACAGTCCCATCTACTGAGGTGATTTCTCAAATATGATTTCGAGAGAGACGGGATCTAAACTGATGGTGGAAGAAAGTTGTGTTACGATCTCCATAATTTATCCACAGACTCTGTGACTTAAGCCTCCAATATTCATCTTCATGTCTGAAGGATCGAAAGGAGACAAATTGAGCTGCTTGCTCCTTCTCGAGATTGTGTATAGTTATATCACTGCTCTCCAAATCCAGCCGTAAATCTGCTAACTGTTGAACATCCACTTTTCTCAAAGCAGAGGGGGAATTAGACGAATATTTAACCCACTCTTTCAAGGCTAATTTGGTTGCTTTTAATTTCTTCTCTAAGACATAGCTAGGCGACCCAATGACTAATGTGGACCAATCCTTAACTACAACTACCAAAAAACCATCTTGCTTAATCCACTGGGGGCTAAAACGAAACGGAATCGGGCCCAAGTTTTCTTCCTCATCCAGCTGCAAGAGGATGGGTTTGTGATTTGAGGTAATTTTATGAAGGATTTTGGAAGATACTAATTTCTTGTCAAATAAAAAATAGCTCTACACTAAAAACCTGTCAAGATAGGATGAAATGTGAGCAATTCTTGTTAAGTTATTGGTCCATGTATACAAACCCTTCTGGGGTTTAAAATCAATGAGATCCCACTGCTGGATCAAGTCCTCAACAAAAGGAAGCAATTGATCTCTACTAATATTACCTCCTCTTTTTTCCTTTGAATCAAAAACAAGATTTAGATCTCTGCCTATAATGATGTTCGAAGGAGAAATGGATTCCATAAAATCAAATAGTGTATGCCAACACTCTTTCTTCGCTAGAGGATCGATAGGGACGTAAAGATTAAACAAGGCAACATAAGTCTTATTTAATTTATAACAAAGCTCAATATAAATCCAATACTGTGTCTCAAAAGAACTTACCAGCTGAAACATTTCCTTCGACCAGACTGTGACAAGCCCTCCTGAGGAGCCCCTTGCACTTACAGCCTTTCCTGAATTTAGTTTCCATTTAATACGACTTAGATCAAGAAGAGTTTCCCCTTTGATTTTTGTTTCTTGAAGCATGAGGATATCTGGAATTTCTATTTTCAAAAGATCTTTAACAACTTCAGGTTTCATACAATTCCCCAAACCTCTGTAATTCCAAGAAACTATCCACATTATCTATTGGGAATGGAAGTTGAGAGACCTCCCTTGGGTGGCCTTGCTCTGGTATTCCGTCTAATGGACATTTCTAGAGTGGTTTGGCTCCCCTACATTTTTTGTTTCTCTGCTTCTTCCTCTCTTACTTCCTTGAGAGATTTCCTCCCTGCCTTTTTTGAAGGTTTGTTACACCGTATCTGAGTGTAATATGCCAACCCGTATCCGGGTTGAGCTAGCTCGTATCCGGGTTAAGGAGGAAGATGTTCCATATTCATAATAATAATGTGTAAATATATAATAATTGAATGGTTGATAAAATACAATGGATATGGCCGGCTTAAATATGGCTTGGCCATCAAATATTGAAGAACCATTTCTCTTCATAACTATATTTAATAATTAATTACTATTACTAATAGTTATAACCTATTTATTTACTATTTTATTGTTGTAACATTGCCTTCCCCTTGGGAAAGCTTTGTCCTCAAAGCTGAGTTTTCTCATGTCATCTTTTATTCTGGCTCTGTGTCGCACTGATGACTTGAGAGATACGATTTTTATTACGACCATTGCTTCATTTTGATTATTTTGTCTGTGTATTTGCATTAAGTAGGAACTTGGTGAAGTTTTGTTTACACTTTTTCCACTTGTGTGATTGCTTCTTTTAACTATGTTTGTCGTCAATTGAACATACTCGACATACATGACGACCTTAACTATTTTCGTGTTGTTATTCCCAACATATTTTGTGTTAGTTCCCTTGAATAGGCTCTTTGTGCTTATAATGCTCCTAAGAACATCAGTTTTATCTTGTGTCTGATAGATATTATAGTTGCTTTCCTTGATGTTCTTTATAGAAGTCATTATGATGACATATGTCCTTAGTGCGTTTGTTATTGTGATATTATTGTCAATGCATTGATCATCGTTATTGTTAGTAACATCGGCTTGTCTCTTATCACAATCTTGGTCAGGATCATCTTTCCCCTTGTCAAATATTTCGTTGTCATTTTCTTCATTACTAGGGTATGCTATATCTTTGTCTTGCACAATATCTTGATTGATACCATTACTCTCATCGGAAATGACATAATAGTCTACTGTATCTTCATATTTTACATTAGCTTGGGTGGTTTGTTCTACGTGATTTTCACATCCATATTCATTTTCTTTAGACGTTTCGTCAATAGATTTCTTTATTTCATCTATATCCTTAAGGATTTTCTTTATGAATTCATCACTAAAAGATGCCATGGATGTTGTACAAGGGACTTTTGGGCTTAGAGGTAAGAAAGTTATTATTATATTTAATAACAATAATAATTTTTATTTTTTTTCAAAATTGAAATATTAAAACTAATATAATTTAATATTGTTTTAATATATTTAATCTTTTTGATAAACAAGTTAGGTTTTTTAACCCAAGGGATGAATAAGAATGGAAGTCGAGCAAGGAGATCAGAGATATTTTTTTGAATGGAGTTGGAAAACAAAACCATGTATTGGTTTGGCTTTTTCTTTTCTTTTTTTTTCTTTTTTTCTTTAGTTTCTTTTCTTTTTAACTTTTTTCTTTATTTTCTTTTCTTTTTTACTTTCTACTTTGGGCCACGACCCTTGAGTTAGAGATTTTTTTTTGTTCTTCTTATTTTTCTTTTAAAGATTTTGGGTCTTAAACCCAAGGTAATTAAAATTGGGCCACGAGCTTCCAATATAACAAAATAAACCACAAGTCAGCCAAAAAGAACGACTCTGATACCAATGTTACACTGTATTCGAGTGTAATATGCCAACCCGTATCCGGGTTAAGGAGGAAGATGTTCCATCTTCATAATAATAACGTGTAAATATATAATAATTGAATGGATGATAAAATACAATGGATATGGCCGCCTTAAATATGGCTTGGCCATCAAATATTGAAGAGACATTTCTCTTCATAACTATATTTAATAATTATTTACTATTACTAGTAGTTATAACCTATTTATTTACTATTTTATTGTTGTAACAAGGTCTTTCGAATGTCTCATCTTCCGATGAGCCGGACGATTCCGGGGGTTTCTTCCTTATCATATCTGCATAAGAGGGTGAAGAACCTCTAGCTGGGGAACCAAGGTGATCTGGAAGAATCCCTGTGTTATCTTCCTTAATGACTGAAAAAAGGGCTTGTTGATCCCTATCTTTTGCAATGACATGAGGATCTTCTTGAGTGCTGAGGATTTCAAAAGGGTTCGAAGGTGCTTCCGCCCGAGGAGAAACTGTTATCCCTTCCACCTGATGCTGATATGAAATGGGTGCTCTGGATTTGCTGGTTTGCCTCGTCGATACATGTTTTTGTACCTTTGTCCATTTCTCTCCTTTTTCCTTCTCTGATTCGTCCTCAACAAAGTGGCCATATCCTTGGTAATGCCTACACTTAAACGACAACTGTTCGTAGTCCAATTCTTGCACATGAGACCAATCTGCCACTGTTAATTTAATGGCTTATGGAAGCCCTATTTCCATATCAACCTCTACACAAATTCGTGCACAAGAGTACTGATCCTTCCTGTCTGCTCTATCATTGTATTTTCCAAGAATTTTCCCAATTGATTCTAAAGATTTGGGGCTCCAGTAGTGCAAGGGAAGATGAGGAAGGCATAGCCAAACTGAGACGGTCGAAGGAATGTCTTGAGTTGGGTCAAATTCCGGCGTCCATTTATTCAGATACAGACCCTGAGGACCCATGAAGTATGGCTTGTTCCTGAAGATGAGATTCATGCCTTCAATGCTTTCAAAGATGAAGACGAAATATCCCTTCCCAACGACTTGGATTTTGATTCATTTCGAGACCAGCTAACGACAATTCCTATGCACCCATTATTCAATGGCTCTTGGGGATGGCCATAAGCCAGTAAGCTAACCTATAAGGCCCCGTTCAACAAGATTCAAAACAACACGACACGGTTCTTCCGTCGGGAGAGTAATAGTCAGAATGGCCTCCAATTTCTTGACAAATTTCTGCTGAGAGGCTGTGACATGACTCTTACAACAAGCAGCTTCCAGTTTCTTGAAGGTTGAGAGCTCGAGGGGAAAGGAAGGGGGAGGCTCAGCACCCCCTCTTGGGGCCATGGCAGCAAACAATAGGTTGACAGATAGGGAACGCATGCATCTAGGTCGATGAGGGCCAATGGAAATCAGAAACAAGGTTAAACGTAGCAGCACTCCAAGAAATCATGTTTCAACAAAATCTAGTATATTAGTAGTGGTTTGTTTAGTTAAAAAAAAAATTGTTATTAAAATACATTTGGGATTCAAGTTTTCATAATGACACATTTCTACTTGTATTTATTATAGGCTTATGCTTGTGATAAAGCTTGGTTCAAGTCCAAGTTTTGGACTATTTGGCTAAAAACAATAAAAATATTTTAATTTAAATCTTGTAAATTGACCACTTTGCTAAAACAATAAAATATTTTGATTTAAATGTTGTAAATTAACTATTTTGCCAAAAACAATAAAATAACTTTGATTTAAATGTTGTAAATTGATTGTAATAATTACAAATTGCATTAAAAAAATGTAAACTCGTTGTATCATAATAATTATAAACTAATAAAAAATATATATGTTTAATGTAATGTAATGGAGTTTAGGTTTTAAATGTAAGTCATAAATAGGAAGTTTGATTTAAATGTTGTAAATTGATTGTAATAATTATAAATTGCATTAAGCAATGTGAGCTTGTTGTATCATACTAATTATAATATATATATATATATATATATATATATATATATATATATATATATATATGGAGTTTAGGTTTTAAATGTAAGTCATAAATAGGAAGTTTGGGAGATATGTTTTTGTTGTGTGAATTGCTCACACATTTAGCGTCTTGCTAAACTAATTGTAAAAAGTTATATTATTTTTATGCATTTTTTTAAAAGCACGGTCAATGAGGGCTTCCCTGCTTGGTGAAAACAAGGTGTTGTTAATATCTTAACATGGTTTAAGTTTCTTAGCAACACATTTTTTCTTTGTAAGCCGATAATGTTTATGTTTATCTCTAGAGTCTTATGATTGAGTGACTATGTTTCTTGCTCTTCAAATACACTTATTTGATTAGTTACTTGATTGTTTGCTTATTAAGAAGGTCGTTCGACCAAAACTCTATTAGCAAATCCTCTTCTTTTTGTAGCGCCACTCAAGAATGTCCTTACTGTTATAATTTTGTAGCACATCACTTTTTGGCTCCATTGCTAAAGAGATTGCTAAAAATTGCAGTGGGAGCTAATACTTGTATGTTGCATCTAGGGCCAAGTGCAAGTACTAATACCCTTATTGGAGAAAATATCATAAATGTTAAGTGACTTTGATAGAATATATCCCTCCATCACATTATCTTAACCAAAATATTTTATTTTTAATGATACATATTAACTACATTGTGCGGAAAAATTACAAAAATCGGGGAGGATTTACGATTGCAAACTGGAGAGTGAGTGTGAGCTTCGAGGGCATTTGCATGCGAGGCTGGAGGCGTGACCCTCACCCTGAGTGAAGGATCTATCTTGGAGCTAGACTGGTGCACGTGACAACTCTGGCTGGGCCGTTGTTCTCCAGATCAGGCTGCTAAATTGAAGAGATTGGATTGCTGAAACCGAGGCTTTGTCCTCATTGTCCTCATGTTCTGAGTGGTTGGATCGGATCTCTGGTGGGGTAGATCGATGGTGACTGAGGTAGGCAGTGATTCACCACCTAACTTTCGTTCGGATGCCTTCGACCGGTTAATTTCCAACCATAACAAAAGATCTGGCAAAGGAGATCCCCCGAAGTTCGTTAAAAGAATTGAAGATGTGTCGGAGGTTGCCCTCCCCCCGGAAGAAATGATTTGGGTTGCCCTTTCCCTGGCAGATCAAGCACTGATCGGGAAATTCATAGGGCTCTGGCCCTCACCAAAAACAACTGATAGCTGGGTCCAAAGAAACTGGCGACCTCTAATCTCTAAAAATGTTGCTTCCTACTCCATCGGAAGGGGATACTTTCTGTTCGACTTCGAATCCAAAGAAGACAAAGACTTAATTTTCAGGAATGGGCCCTATTTCATGGGGCCGCAAGGTCTCTATCTTAATGGGTGGACCCCGGACTTTGACCCCGAAGCTGACACCCCCAAAGTTGTGCCAGTCTGGGTCAGACTTCCCAATCTCCCTATGCATTGCTGGAACCCCAAATCCCTACATGCTATAGGGAATGCCCTGGGGAAATACATTGACATGGCTAGCCCAAAGGACCAATACGTCTGTGCCTGCATTTCCGTTGAGGTTGATCTCAAAGCTGGACTGCCAGAAGCTATAAATTTAACTGTGGGGAACTGGTCCCATTTCCAAAAGCTGGACTATGAACAACTCCCCTTCAAATGTAGAGGTTGCCATGAATACAGGCACTTCATTCGAAATTTCCCTAAAAAAACCGAGAGCTAACAAGACAAGGTGGAAGGATGGCATAGGGTGAATAGATCTAAATCTAAAAATCAAGCTGGAGTGGCCTCAAAGAAGGGTGAGGGGAATAAAGAAGCAAGAGTTAGCCCACCAGAAAGAACTCAAGAATCCTCAAAGACTATAGAAACTAATGAAGTAAGGGATGACTCCAATGAAGTAGAAGAGAGATCTAGTAATGAAGATAGTAAGGACTCCGAAGCAGTCCTCTCATATCAAGCGAAAGAGAATGATGAAGGCACAACAGGGACAAAAGAAGGAGAAAGTTTGGGGAAATCTGAGGAAGAACTTGAATCGAAAGAAGGAGAGGAGGAAGGGGAAATAGAACTGACTACTCCAAGAATGACTAAAACCAAAGGAAGGAAATCCAAGAAAGAAGTAAGGGAACAAGCCACATACAAGGATAAGTTGCAAGGATCCCAGTTAACCCTGGAAAAGTTGCTGAAAAATACAAGAAACACTCGCTAGCATGGGCATGCCCTGAAAGGGATGCCTACGACCTCCAAAAGCAAGTAATGAAGGTACTATCCTGGAACTGCAGAGGGCTCGGAAGCAAAATCAAGGAAGAAGCTATGTTAGATCTAATCTCTCTACACCAACCAGACATCTTTCTGATCCAGGAAACCAAGATGGAGGAAGCTGCATTTCTCCAAGTCAGTAAAAAAATTTGGAAAAAAAGGGGCATAGTTGCTTTAAGCTCTAGGGGAGCCTCCGGGGGCATTGGAACACTTTGGGATGACAAGAAATTTGAGGCTGTGGACATCAAGAACAACTCTCATTGGATCCTCACCCTGTTGAGGCAAAAAGACACTAATACTCTGGTAAGAATTTTCAATATTTATGCACCTAATTCTTATGTCGAAAAAATAAATTGTTGGAATCTCCTTCTGTTGCAGCTGCAACTGTTTTCCCCAAAAAAAATTTCAAATTTTGGTCCCCCTCATGATTTTAATGTTGCTTTGAATCGTTTGGGTCCACGAATTTTTAGGTCATGCTTTAGTTTCGGATTATTTTGTAGATTAACTCTCGTCCTGTTTTCAGAAATTGCTTATATTTATAATGGTCGTGGGTCACAAATTTTGGGGTTTGTTGTGTTTTCTTTTCGCTAGTCAAAAATGAATCGGACCATTTGTTCTTTGGAAAGCTGTTGTTTTGGAGGTAAAACAGGGTTTTCGACCGTTGCTAAATTTTAAAAGTTGTTTCAAACACTTAGCTTTTTAATTGATCAGGCGTCAAAGTATGTTTTGATCGGAGGTGGTTGTGTGTTTATATTCCGTTGTTGTGGCTCCCAAAGCGGCTAAGTACCCGAAATGTAAGTGGTTTTCAGTCGCGTGTCTATAGTCTTTTTCCTTCCACTGTTGCGGCTGTGCAAATCACTTGTCTTCCGACGTCGATGTCTTTCCGATTTTTGACTGGGAGCTTTCCCGCCCACATTTTAGGTCATAAATCTTCCAACTCCGATAGGCTTAAATGGTTTCACAGTGCCCATCGCCTGTTAAGACCCGCTTATGCGGCTTTAAATAAGTCTACCCTCCCGATGTTAGTGTTGTGAGCCGCCGATGAGTTTTCTTTTCCGTCGTTGGTGAGGTTTTCGAACTCGTGTACGGACAAGATAGTAGTGCTGACACTTGTTAAAGTTCTCATAACAGTAATGCAATACATGGCCTCTCTTGATGCTTAGCCGTTTTGGTTGATATAATTTGACATTATTAAGAATGCAATCCCAATGAATGATGAACGTCGTTTAATTGCAGGTGGACTCAAGAGACTATTCAAACTATCGTGGCAGAAGGGAGCTGGGCAGTTTTGACAAAAGGCCGAACCGGAACCGGCAGGATCGCAAGGAGGGCAAGTGAAGTAGAAGGCAAAATCAATAGCGACAAAGGCGCAGACCTGAAAGATATGTCAGTTACTAAGCGGATCATGAGTGCGCACAGAAAAGAAAAAGAGAAAAAAAATAGGGATATTAAGCGTTTGAGGGAGCCGAAAGGTCACCCGTTTGGGGGGCAGCCCAAGCAGTTAACTGTTTAGTTTAAATATTTGAAAGTTAGAACTGGCAGGGGATTTTTCCCCTAGAGAAAACTTGTAAACTATCGCTTGTAAGAGGAACTATTTCGTTTTACAACCAAAAAATTGCAAAATTTACCTGCTGGAGAAAGTGCTACGTGGAATGTCTCAATGCGATTAAATGAACGATGTTGAATGGGAACTATTTCGTTTTCGACTGTGTTTCATTAACTGTGAGGATGTTTTAACTTTCTAAACCTATGTTCTTGTCTGAATGTTCTCCAGTGCATTCTGTGATGTTTTTCCACTATGAGTAATGGGACCTTTTAACTATTGATGAGTTATCTTATCATGTACACTTTTATTCATGTTTATATGTTTTGGTCATGAGAACAGCTATTTGTGATTTGCCATAACACGTGGACAGTGTTGTATTACTCATGAATTAATATCTAGCTCTCTAGAGATAGTTTAGTTAGTGATTTATCTTCTGAAATGTATGTGATCTAGATGCATGTGAGTTATAAGACGAGAGGTAAGAACCTGCGCATCACTTTGTGAATACTCCTGGCATTCTTTATCAAATATGCATTTAGGCAGGCACTTGCATATCATACTTTAAGTCAAAAAATACAAAAATACATACGGTAGACCGGGCCGCAACTGGTAAAACCTTTATTTTTGTTACTTGACCTACGGTAGCTGGACCGCAAACCGGGCGGATTCCCTACACCAAACAGTCACGAGCTAATTGGGAATGTTGACTGGGGATAATCCCCTGCTGTTGTTGCCTGTGAATTTCCAGGCCTCAACACCTTCGTGAGGAAAGGAGTAACCAGCAAGGAAATGTTATTCTGGCTGGGGACCTGAATGTCATCCTCAGCCAAGATGAAAAAAGAGGGGGCTCTCTGATCAGAGATCCCATTAGAGAAATTGTGGATGAGACCATCTTGGCCTGGGATCTCATGGACATTAAGCCAACTATAGGGAAATATACATGGAATAATAGGAGGACCAGTCCTGGGCATATTGCTGCCAGACTTGATTGATTCCTAGTCCAGGAGACTTTTCTCCTGCTGGGCCTGACTTTGACGTCTAAAATCTTACCGTTTGGAGGATTGGATCACAAGCCTATTCTCCTTGAGATGGTGAATGATAAGAATTTGGGCCCTATCCCATTCAGATTTAACCCCATGTGGGCCAACCATGCTGAGTTTTTAAAGATCGTTGCTGACTCTTGGGCTCCTCTGGTTATAGGGTCTCCCTTCTTCGTTTGGGAGGAGAAATTGAGACAGCTCAAGAAAATATTGAAGAACTAGGCTAAGTCGATTCCTTCCCCAAATTACATCAAATCCCAAGCTGTCGTCGCGCTGGAGACCCACCAAGCTAGCATGGAGGACAAACTTGTGACCCACGATGACATCCAAAAGGAGACTAAGCTGCAAATGGACCTTCACGCTGCCTGTAGACAAGAATCCGAATGGTGGAGACAAAAATCAAGATGCAAATGGTTGAACGATGGAGACAGGAATATCGGCTTCTTCCACAAGCAGGCCGAGGCTAGGAAAAACCATAATTGTGTGCTCGAGATCCAGGCCAATGACAGGGTAATCAACAATTTTGAAGATATCAAATCTGAAGGAACAAGGTACTTCAGCGTCTTGTTCACCGCCCAACCCATCTCTAATGACGTCGATCTTTTGAATCTGGTTCCCAAGATTGTAAAGAATAAAGACAACGATAAACTAAAAAAAAAACATCACGTTGGAAGAAATTAAGGAAGCGGTTGATAATATGGAGGAGGATAGAGCCCCTGGCCCAGATGGGTGTAACGCCAATTTCATTATAATATGCTGGGATATCATAAAAAATGATTTACTAAAAATGGTCAGTAAATCTCAGAGGTGTGGCAAAATCGGAGGCTGTACGAATTCTGCCTTTTTGGCTCTCATCCCCAAAGAGAAAGAAGCTAATTATTTTGACAGGTTCCGGCTAATATCCATGTGTAACATTGGATATAAAATTATTACTAAGATCATGGCCTCCAGATTAAAACATATTCTGCCTAATATTATTCCGGAGAATCAAGGCGGCTTCGTTAAAGGAAGGAATATTTGGGATAATATCATATTAGTCCAAGAGGCTATCCACTCTAGCATGAAGAACGGAGACAAAGGAATGGTGGTGAAACTTGATCTAGCAAACGCTTTCGACAGATTCAGCCATCCATTTCTCTTTCAAGTAATGCTGAGGTTTGAATTCACTCCTAAATTTGTCTCTTGGGTTAAGGCCTGTATCAACAAGCCATGGATAGCCCCACTCATCAATGGAAGAGCTGCCCCCTTCTTTCAAGCTTCGAGAGGCCTGAGGCAAGGATGCCCACTCTCCCCTCTGCTTTATGCCATCCAGGCTTCAGTTCTTAGTTTTCAGCTGGAATACACCAGGCAAGATCAGGAGCTCCTAGGCATAAGGATGGCTAGAGGGACTAAAGATATCAACCACGCGCAATTTGCAGATGATACCATCTTGATTGGAGGAGCCAGTTAGATCATAGCCCATCGATTCAAGAACGAAATGAACCATTACTGCCTTGCCTCACGAAGCAAAATCAACTTAAGGAAGAGTCAGATCTTTGCATGGAATATAAATCCTAGGGAAATGTCAGATATCTCCTGAATTTTTAATATGGATGGAGTTGTTAGCTGGGATTCCTTCAAGTATCTAGGGGTCCCTATTTTAAAACTCAAACCTAAGAGCTTAGCCTGGAATCCTATTGTGGAAAAAATCAAAAAGAAAATCACGGGATGGGGGATAGCCTGGTTAAATCTGGCTGGGAAGGTAGTGTTAATTAAAGCTGTCCTGAACAACTACCTACTTTACCAGTGCTCCCTCCTTCTTGCTCCTGTCAAAATTATAAACCAAATTGAAGGCTTGGTGAGATCTTTTCTCTGGCAAGGTGGAAACAATGGAGGGGGCAAAAAGTTTGCATTGGTCAGTTGGAAAACTATTAAGCTGCCTAGGCCAAAGGGAGGTCTTCAAATCAGAGATCTAAGAACTCAAAACCTAGCCATAGGAGCCAAGTTGCTCTGGAACATGCTCGATCCAAAACCTTCCTGGTGTAGTCGTGTTCTAAAAAGTAAATACTTCCCGAGAACAAGGCTCAGATGTCTGGAGGGGGAGCATGTGAGAAAAAATGGATCTCTTATATTCAATCTCTGTAAAAAAACATTGCCTCAGTTCATTGATAAGTTGTACTGGATACCGGGCAATGGGAAATTAATTAATTTCTGGCAGGACATGATTCTTTGGAAGTATCCCCCATGCCTCCCACGATTGCAGTAATGGATGGACTCGATGGGTTATAAAGCCATCTGGAGTATCACCGATTGGGAATTGGAACCTCCAAATCGATGGGTCGTATGGGCTTTGCCGGACTGTCCAGCTGAGTTAGAATCTAAAAAACTCTTGTTGATCAACCATTTGGCTGCGATTGCTCTGGTAATTAAATCCATGAAGGACAGGCGCGACTGGGGAAGGAGAACTGGCAGCTATACGACGTCTGAAAGATATCAAAATTTTGTAGTAAGTTACAACGTGCCTGTCAATCCTGAAATCTGGAATAAATTGTGGAATAGCAAAACGTTGTCGAAAATAGAGATGTTCAGCTGGACGTTGATGCATCAAAGAGTGCTAACTGGTGAGAACTTGGAGAAAAGGGGGATAGTCGGTCCATTCCGTTGCCCTCTTTGTGCTGAAGCTTCAAAAAATATCAACCATCTTTTTTTAAAGTGCCCGTATGCCATCTCAGTCTGGAAGGAAGTAATGAAGTGTGGGGGTGACGGGTTTCATTGGCCTGAAAAAATTCAAGACTGTTTTCTCAATTGGGAAAAAATGTATTAGGGAGAGTTGGCTTAGAAAAAAGGACTGAGAGCATGTTGGCTAAAACTCCCTAAACTAATTTGCTGGTGCATTTGGATAGATAGAAACCATAGAGTCTTTCAACACAAGAGCCAACCAACATGGAAGACTGCTGCTAAAATAGATGCTTTACTCGGTGGGGTGGTAAGTATCTCTAAGATACCAAATAATAAAGATGACTTGACAGACAAAGAAAAAAACTAGATGCATAGTCTTAATATACATGCTGTAAATAGTTTTGCTCTTAAAAAATTGGAGGAATGGGATGTAAGGATGGACAAGTCTCAGTTTGAGAACTAGCTAACAGAATGGAAGATTTTTAAATTGTTTTTTGATGGAGCCTCAAAAGGGAATCCGGGAAGAGCGGGAGGAGGAGGAGTTGTCATTAATCCCAGCGGGAAAGTTGAGATTGATTACTATTGGAATATCGGATATGACTCCAATAATATGGCCGAGGCTTATGGGCTCTGGCAAGGTCTCAAGTAGTTGCAGAAGAAAGGAGTGGATGAGGTAATGGTTTTTGTAGATTCCAGGTTAATTATTCAAGCATTGAATGGGGGAAGAAGGGGTAAAAATGAGCGAACTGAAAGGATGATCAATAGAATCAAGTCCATGGCCAAAATGTTCAGGAAGATTGAATTTTTTCATATTCTTAGGGAGCTAAATGTGCTGGCGGATATTGTAGCTAATAAATCTATAGTTGTAGGTCTCAATGATCTTATTGTAAACTCGATTGTAAGCACGAATACTCATCCTTAGCTTTGTAGGTTTAACGCCTGAAGGAAGGAGAGATTATTGGTAGCTGGTTGTAACTCGTCTTCGGTTCAGCAATTTCTCTGCTGAGTTCTTTATAATAACATAACCGTTTTTGTTAAAAAAAAACTACATAGTTGTAATACTTCCAAATTAAAGAAAGATAATTTTTCCACATCTCAATAACAAAAAAACCAATACTTTTTAACATAAATAAGAATATCCAAATACCCTCGTATTATGAAAAAACAAAAGTTATCTTACCTTTTTTTTCATCCAAAGAAAAATAAACTATATTTTATATTAAAAAAATATAAGTAACATAACAAAGATTACATAGTTTATCAATCATGTAACCTCCAGATATAGCAATCAACACCCAACAATCCAACATCCATAATTAATGTTAAGGCTTGTTGCAACCTGAGAATCAGAAAACCAACAACAAATGCTCCTGCCACCCTAGATAAAATAGCGAGAGAGCCAAGAGAGGTCCTGGGCTAGGACCAAAGGACAAAAGTCAACATTGACCATAAACCACTTTCTCAAACAAAACGACAGAGGGCCAATGTTTTGGGGTGCCCCCCACCCCCTGACGATCATGGAAATAAAAATAATTTCTTATCACGTGCAAGGGGTATTTGTTGTGTAAGATCCCTAAGACCAATCACACCAACCTTGTCTGCATTATCAACTAATTCATGAGAATTTTTCATGGTTAAGCACTTGTAGTCCGAATCAGAGAAAAACATGAAACCCAACCTCCTTTTACAACTCCCTTATGCACATAATACAATGAGCCACCAACTTGCATAGAAACATCCTTCAAAGGCCCAGGGACATCCAATATAGGAACAATACCAACATAAATATAAAGAGGGTTTTTCTCAACACAACTTTATAGGAAAGGACCAATGAAGTTATCACCTCCATAATTGAAGAATCCCCCATTGACAACTCCCTCTCCTCGACGGATTGTTCCTCAGCCCCATATCTAGTCATCCCACCACTAACCTCCCCCTCTAAAACAATCTTCCATTTCTTAGCAACCTCCACCCTCAATGAAGTGATCACATCCATCGCTAAAGAATCCCCCACTAACAATTCCCTCTCCTCGACGAATTGTTCCTTAATCCCACCACCAACCTCCCCCTCCAAAACAATCTTCCCTTTCTCATCAACATCCACCCCTAAAGACTTATAAACCCGATCCATAGAGCCCATAGTCTTGTCTAAAGCTCCTTTCACAACCACCAGAAACGAGCCAACCAACTTAGATGGAATCCCCGCATGACATGAAACACCGACAATAGAGTTCCCCTTTCCAAAAGGAAGCTCAATAGAGTCCCTAAGTACCCAAGACCTCATATCCAAAACCAACCACTCATGTGAACACCCCTTCAAACCCATATCCAATCCACTTAAAGATCCCTTACTAGAGAAGGTGGGAATCCTCCCAACCATCCTCCTCCCCTAGAAGACCCCTAATAGAAGTTCAATTTTGAAATGAAATCACTTTCCAAATTATTCAAAGAGTAGAACAATGTTGGATTCAAAGATTTTAACTTACTAAGGATCGAAGAGTTTGGGTCCGTATTATTAGAACTGAGAGGAGTGAGCTCTACAGAGGCCTTAAATTGGTTACTGCCACTGGCTTCCATATCACAAAGGCCATCTTGGGATCCCTTCAAAGAAAATTCCGATCAATGGACTTGGGCAGATGCCCCTGTAGGATCTTTGCATTGTTTTTTTAAATGCCCAACTGCTTGACAATTTGAGCATTTGAAGGGGAACCCCAAATAGTCCAGGCTCTGAATGCAAGACTTGTCTCACCAAGAAATCTCAATATCCTCTTTTAAACCCCGAGGGATATCAATTTCCACTAAAATACTCCTAACCCTCTTGTCCACACTAGAGATCATTCTATCTTCCACATGAAAACAATGATTGAGCTCATTTCCAACAGCCTCACAGGCTTCTCGATTCCACATTTCCAATGGAAATCCTAATAGGAGAACCCAAATATGTCTGAAATAGAGGCTCCCATATTTAGGGTCGAAAGTTGGTGCCATCATTTCAACATAAATACGCCTTTCCCCCTCATCCAAGACCCCTTAAGGATAAGGCCTACATCCACTTCCTTAGAGAAAGTGAAATGGTACCAACCCTCGGGCAGGATAGAAATTTTGGGCAATAGTGCAATATTGGTAACCATACATTCTCCATGCAAGAGATAATGTCTCGACTATTCATTGCCTATAGTTGAACTTGCCCACCAAGGTTGTTAGAGAAAGGGAAACAACATCCGCCATCAACACATCGCTACTAAGAACCATCTTCTGATGCCCACGCCTTTTCTTCCATGATACGAGATGATGCCCTCCACGTTGACGAAATGCACCACCTCTCCCACCTACTACCTAAACAGAAGCAAGCCGGTTTAACGCATGCTTACCACCACTACAAACACCCTCGAGAAGCTCGACTTCAACATTTCAAGGAGCCGCATAAGGCCCAACCTATTTACTAATTGAATCTACTTCCCCACTGCTACAACCATCCACAAGACTCCCTAATACCAACACCTTCTTACCAGAAGGGCGAATGTTCCGAAAACAAATCCCCACAACCAAAAAATTATCTTACATACCATACTACATATCTCTCACCATTAATTATTACTATGACTACTAACCATATGGATATAAAGAATGTGGATATCCAAATACCCTATTATTATGAAAAAATAAAAAATTATCTTACTTATCATTTTTTTTCCATGAAACAAATATCATACTTATAAAAAGTTATCGTACTTATCATATTATGTATCTCACCATTAATTATTACTATGAATAAGAACCATATGGATATAAAGATGGTGTGTCTAAGAGAGTATTAAAATTAGTAATTGAACAACAGGAAAGAAGGCTTGATTTGAAATTGGGGTATACATTGTATAATGAAAATAGGAAACAATGGTTGTTAAAATATTTCACAGAAAACATTGATATATAAACCTCAAAGCTTTTTATACCGTTGATATCCTTAAGGAGTTCAATATGAATGAACACATTTTTCTTTTCTTTTCTTCTTTGAGGGGCATTATGTAGCGTCCTAGGGGGATCAAACTTAGGTGGGGAGGGCCACATTCGACAGTCCACAACCCATTGACATATGAGCCTACATACTTCAATACCTCATTATGACTATGTTTTATTCTACCATTGATAATAGCCTTTTAAGACATTTCCCAAAAAACTAATGAGAAGATTCTTTTACCATGTTTTCTGGAAAAACATTGAGAGAAATATTTAGACAATTGAAATGTACATTTTTGAACTTGGAAATCAATCATTAATTTAAATTAAGCAAAATTAGCTTTTTATGATGATTAATGTAATATTTCATAAAAAGCATGAAAGTATTTCAAACCTTTCATTTAAAAAAAATATTAATGAATTTATCAAAATTGGTTTTTAAGATGATTATGAAGTGTTCCAAACTTTTAATTTTAATTTTTGAAAATTATATTAATTTCATTTTATAAATTTAATTATTATAAAATGGTATTAAATAAGAAATTTATAAAAATTTATATGATTGACATCTAGACAGTTTAATTAAGAATATTCACAAACCACATTAATTACTATTTGATATCGTTGAAGTATTAGAGAAAGTTTGAAATACCAAAGAAAGTTTTAGTAAGAATACTTTCAACCACTATGAAAGTTCCATCTTTACTCAGCAAATAGTCAATCTTTTCCGGAAAAGCATTGAGTGAAACATTTGGACAATTGAAATGTAAATTTTTGAATTTGGAAATTTATCATTAATTTAAATTAATCAAAATTAGTTTTTACGATGATTAATGTAATAATCCATAAAAAGCATAAAAGTATTTTAAAGCTTTCATTTAAAAAAAATATTAATGAATTTATCAAAATTGGTTTTTAAGATGATTATGAAGTGTTTCAAACATTTAATTTTATTTTTTAAAAATTATATTAATTTGATTTTATAAATTTTATTATTATAAAATGATATTAAATAATAAATTTATAAAAATTCATATCATAGAATTTGTCTAGACAGCCTAATTAAGAATATTAGATAAAGTTTGAAATACCAAAGAAAGTTTTAGTAAGAATACTTTCAACCATGGTGAAAGTTCGATCTTTGCTCAACAAATAGAAGTACTAGAGAAAGTTTGAAATACCAAAGAAAGTTTTAGTAGGATACTTTCAGCCATGGTGAAAGTTCAATCTTTGCTCAACAAATAGTCGATGTTTTTCTGAAAAACATTGAGAGAAACATTTGGACAATTGAGATGTACATTTTTGAATTTGGAAATCGATTATTAATTTAAAAAAATTAAAATTATTTTTTATGATGATTAATGTAATATTCCATAAAAAACATAAAAGTATTTCGAACTTTTTATTTAAAAAAAATATTAATGAATTTATCAAAACTGGTTTTTAAGATGATTAGAGAGTGTTTTAAAGTTTTAATTTTAATTTTTAAAAATTATATTAATTTGATTTTATAAATTTTATTATTATAAAATGGTATTAATTAAGAAATTTATACAAATTCATTTAAACAACTTAATTAATTTTATAGGTCAGATTAATTACTATCAAGAAGTACTCAAAAAATTGAAATACTTAGAAAAAAAAAATATTTAGTAAGAATACTTTCAACCATAGTGAAAGTTCAATCTTTATTGGGCGAATAGTTCTTCTAGTGTGCCAAACCTAGTTTAGGATATTTTCTATCAATGAGAGATTTTCAATCATATTTTCTGCTAACGACGTCAATCAGACCAAATAGTAGTAGTAGTTAATGAATAAGAAAAGAAGTTTCAGCATTAAATTAAGATCGCTCTTGTCCGTTAAAGAGTTCTTACTACATACATTGACATTGTATTGATTGAAAATCTCTCGTTCTAGACCTAATCCACAGGTTTTGTCACCATTCCCGAATTACATATTTTCCCCCTTTTTGTACTATAAAAGTTTATGTGGTGTTAACGTGGATGTTGGTGTTGCCATATACCAAATATCGTTTCGCGTTATCAAAAACCCCTCTTATCTCCTTAGAGTGTGGAGGAACGAACGCTGCTGCTGGCTGGCATATTTTATGCAGGTATTCACCTCATCCTTCTTGCATTTCTCTGTCTGGTGTTAACCTTTGGCATTGAATGCAGTCTATGCTATTGATTTTGAATTCTGTGAACTTTGCAGATACTATATTTTATGTGTAGACACTCCGCTTGACGAGAAGAAACCCAAGAAAGAATGACGGTCCAAACTTTGAGTAGAAGTTCAAACCAATGAGGCCCTGAAACTCGAAGCAATTCGTACAGTCAGACCATTAAAGTAAAAATAAAACCCAAGTCATGGCTTCTGTCCTGGGTGTCTCGTCGAGCCTTCAAGCTTTATCTCTAGAAGTTTCAAGAAGAGTTCCCATGCCATTGCCTGCAGCTCTTTCCTCGTCCTCCTCTTCGTTTTTTAATTCTGTCGACAGAACACACTTCCTCGGTCTCCCGGGGTCTAAAAACTCCTCTAAAAGAACAATCGAGTCTTTGCTGAAGAGATATTGCACTGAATTTCATGTTCACGAGTTCACAAAGTTTCTCCCTTCCCTTGTCCTAAAATCCTCCACATTCCAGAGCTCAGCTGCAGTCTCTTCGCCAAACTCTATCATCAGTGAAGAAGCCTTTAAGGGACTAGGGTTATCCTCAGGGGGTGGTCTGGACCTTTCAGATGATTATGATTACGAGGATGGAATTGGAAACAATGTTCTGGTTGATAGCGACGAAGGAAATCTTGATCTTCGGAGCCTCAACTTATCTCCGGAGCTTGTGCAAGCGCTCGCGAATCGAGGCATCACACAGCTCTTCCCTATTCAGGTTAGTTTGTTTATCAAGGCAGCAAACTGTGATTTTATGTAGAATATACTTAATGATGATTTGCATAGTGTCAGCAGTTCTTTCACAAATTCTAAGTGTCTGGTTAAATGCAACTTTGCATATTTGTACAGTTCCATAAAATCCATAGGTTTTTTGATCTGTCTGCGCGCGCAATTTAATTAAAGCATGTTCTAAATAAGTGGAAACATGTGCAACTCCTGCCACCTTCAGAGTACATGTGATAGATTGTTTGCAACTTCCATAAGCCGCAATTTACTGTTTATTTTTACTTTAACAGGTTAAAACTTTTAAACCAGTAATCATGATTTGAACTGGATGCACTTTATTTCTGCTGCATAAGCAGCATAGCTACTAACGCCCAAGGGGAAGGCCTTTGGAAGTAGGAATCATAGTTTCCTTTGACTTTGATGCTACAGACCCAAGACTAGTCTATTGTGAGTGTTTGACAGATATTGTTGATATTTTTCAGAATAATGTTTGTTTATGCACAAAACCCTAGTTAGGGTCATCGCATTTTGGGTTGTTTTTACAGTGGTTTCCTTTTCTATCTTTGTTTAATATTACATAATTTAACTTTAGTGTGTTGAACAAAAATCTTTCATTTGTGTGTTTTTTTGTGCTCCTGCATCCTTAATAGTTGCTGGGTTGTTTTGAATAACTCAGGAGGAACACTGCGTTTTATGAATCTTAGGTTTTATCCATGGCTGTGTTCTAATTATTAATTGTTTTGGTAGAAGCATTAGTTAGGATAACGATAGTTGAGATGGTTTGTGTATATTTTGGCTTTCAGAGGGCTGTGTTGGTTCCTGCATTGGAAGGTCGTGATCTCATAGGTCGAGCAAAGACTGGAACTGGGAAGACATTAGCATTTGGTATTCCGATAATAGAGCGGCTCGCTAAGGACAACAAGGAAAACAAGCTGCTAAGGTTTGTCTATCTTGACTCATGATGTGATATCATTATGTTTTTCTCCTGAAAACCTGATTTTTGAAGTAACTTGTTTTCATCAATCAAATATTTTACTCCTGCTGATTTATTGTTTATGGTAAAATAATTTCTTGCATCTAATCATGATGTAGGCAATCAAGGAGACTGCCTCGAGTTTTGGTTCTAGCCCCCACTCGAGAATTGGCAAAGCAAGTCGAGAAAGAGTTCAAAGAGTCAGCACCTTTTCTTTCAACAGCCTGCATATATGGTGGTGTTTCATATGTTAGTCAACAAAATGCACTGGCTCGGGGTGTTGATGTAGTTGTGGGAACACCTGGAAGGATTATAGATTTGGTTAATAGCAAAAGCCTCAAGCTCAATGAAGTTCAGTTTTTAGTTTTGGATGAAGCAGATCAGATGCTTGCTGTTGGATTCGAAGAGGATGTGGAGATTATACTAGAGAACCTTCCAGCTGAACGACAAAGTATGCTTTTCTCAGCAACAATGCCAGGGTGGGTAAAGAAGTTGTCAAGAAAACACTTGAATAATCCAATGACCATCGACTTGGTAAATATCCCACCTTTGTTTTGATATAATGCATGTCCCACACACAAGCATTCACACTTAGATTCCAAGGAACGCCCTTTTTTATGGGAACACTGGAGAATAATGCTTTGAAACCTGAATAAAGCTCCATATGATAAAAAATATATAACTGCAATGTATTGCTTATATTTGTGAATTTAAGCAAAATGAACTAGAGACGAATTAATCTCAATCTTCCAAAATAGTATAAATTTCTCAAGTCTATTTTTTTTGTGATTAATGTCATTGTTGAGAGGGTTCTTCCAAAATAATCACATTCATTATTAAATAAAAATGGTTGTGATTATTCCAGACTCAGAGTACCCTTGTGCAATAGCATAAATTTATTTAGTCCAATCTACTGTATGTATTTAAAATTTTTACCTATGGGTTTTTTATGTGTTTCCAATTGACCTACACTTTAACGTACTGTATTGAACATGTGTAAGGTGATTCTATGCCAGTGAATCCTTGTTGTAATGTTTGGAACTAAGGGTTTATATTTAGGAAAATATTAAACTATATGTGTTAGTGCACTTCTTGGGGTTACCACTACCAATTTTTTGAGTCATTTTGATTACTTTAAAAAGAAGAACAAGCTTTGAGGTGGTCTTCTTTTGTAATTTTGTAAAAGCTTGTTCTCTAACTTCTTTCCCTGCTACCTTTGGTCATAAATACTCAGTTGTGCACTTAAGGAGTTTGGTGTTAGTCTAATGTATATTTTCTAGTTCTTTCAAATGCCTTGCGCATTAATAAAATTATCTTATCTTTCATTGGGTTTATTCCAATTTTCTTTTTTAAATTGACATTTTAAACGACTTTTCTGGATTTCATTGGAGCTTGAAACAACCTAATGTTTGAATGCATTCTTGTACCTGTTGGTAAGCTGCCTATAGGAAAAATTTAGCTTGTGCATTTTTCCTGCTCCTCCACATGTGCAGCACTTTTTTTTTTACTTATGTCTTTGGCTCAGTTTTGTACCTCTCATTCATGACTATCATTATAATCGTATAGCTCCAGTCATCTACTTTAATATGAATACACTAATCTTTTGCAATACTCATGTTTTTGATCCTTCCAAGTTGGATCTAAAATCCTCTTTTCTATCTTTGAACTGTCAATAAGAAAAAATATATTCTAAATGTGTTATCTTAGCTGAATTGAATTGATCTTTGGAAACAAATAGAAAGGCATTATCTGTGGACTAGACATGATGTGAAAGCATTGATCTTTATCTTGCTTTGAAACTTCTGCATCAATAATATGTTTATGATCATTGTAGCTTGTGGACCTAATCTAATAGTTTTCTATGATAGGTGGGTGAAAACGAGGAAAAGTTGGCAGAAGGAATCAAACTTTATGCTGTTGCTACAACAACATCCTCTAATTCTAAACGCTCTATTTTAGGGGACCTCATTACGGTATGGTTGGGATCTTACACTCTAGTGAGATTCATCTTAATGTGTTTATCTTTTTTTAGAAAAATAGAAACTCATTGTTGATGTTGGACAAGTGTAAACATATATCTGGCAAGATTTTTCATGGACATTCTAAAATCTTGAAATTATCCTATACTGCATGCTGTCTGTTAATGGAAAATGCTCTGATTTATGGTACACAGTTTGCAGCTTTAAATATTGCATGGAAGGGTCGGGTTCCATTCTGAGATAATTGGGCAGGGCATATCCTTAATGAAATCCTTTTGTAGATTGCATAATTGCAATGTTTCGTAATAACCAATAAGGTTTCATACTGCAATTATTTCTTTTCAGCATTGCAGTCGTATTGCCACTGCTGAGCCTGTTTGTGTTTCACAAATGTTGTACTTGACTGTGTTAAAATTGCTACATGCAGTTTTTTACTATGTCATTTTTTCCCCTTCCTCCAAAGGACACTTCATGGGACTCCCATCTCTTCCCCGGAATATCTGAATGCAGGGTGGCTCAACTGTCAGCCACAGTAGCAGTTGGTAACCTTGAGGGACTAGACTGGATTTGAATCTATGACCAATGACTTCCCTGTTAGCAACATGCCTTGGGTGGATGGTTCAATTGATTGAGCCTAACCCTTGGGGCTTTTTATGTCAACCTTAGATGATGGCTTTTGGTGTTAAAGTTGGGGCAATAACGTGGTGATAAAATCCAGTAACATAATAATCATAAGGATAAACACAAGAACAAAGAGAACACATGATATGTATGGTTATCTATACACCTAGATACACAATACATTGTAATATATGATATTACATGATTAGAATGACCTGATAGATTATGATAGATAATGAGGTTGAGGTACCTCATATATATAGGTGTCTAGAGTGGGTGATAACCTTAGGTTGGCCCCATATAACTGCTAACATCATATAAGAAGCTGAACCCAAACACCATAGGGGCAGAAAATGTAACCTAGCAGTACAGCATAACAACCTCTAGAGGGTTACAATTGTCACCATGACAAGTTTAACTACCATAACACTAACATCCCTCGTTAGGCTTGACTTGGGGACGCAAAGAAGGAAAGGTTGCAAAATAAGACAACCCTTGAGACCACAAGTTGGTCACTAAAGATGTTGACAAATAATCACTCATATATTTGACCATGTAAATATTACATCCCAATATCTGTAATATCCATATCCGGATATTCTCAAGGATTACTCAAGTGAATAATCAACCAATAGAAAATAACTCCATATCGAAAAGATAAAATAAATATTGAATATGAATGATGATTTTCCAATTACATTGGTAGGGCTTTATATAAGCCTTATCGTGCCTTTTCAAATGAAAGGGTACATCTCTTTCTATTTTCTAATTAATTAAGTTAATTAATCATTTCTTATTTATTAATTATTAATATTAATATATACTAATATTAATAATTAATATTGATATTTAATATTTATATATGTCTATATATCTCATTATGTTATATATTTTTTATATAACATTGCCTTTCCCTTAAGAGGAGTTTTGTCCTCAAAGCTTTATTGAAGACGAGGCTTATCTTTGATTTTTTGTTTGTAATCACATCTTCTCGATCTTTGTGTTAGTAACTGCAACACATGACGAAACGAAATGATATGAGTTATGAATTCCCAAGAAAAATTGACGCATCGTTTGTGAAGTTGTCCATCCAAGATCTATCTTCATTGGAGTTGTTTGTTGATCGCTTTGTTGGATGGAATTTCTCGTTTTCTGCTTAGCTTGTTCATTTTGTGTTCTTTCTCTTCTGAAATCATAACTCTTCCGTTTATGTTCATTTTGACCCTGTTGTTGGTTAAAATGATTTTTATAGTTTGGGTGTCGATAAGGAGTTTTTGTTGTTTGTTTTTTTACTGGAGTGGTTTCTGTTCCTTAACTTGAATTTGTTTGCCTGAGAGTTTGGAAGCTTCCTTCTGGATTTGCTCTAATTTGTTCTCTAAACTGTAAGCATAATAAAGAGCACCCCACCGAGAAAGAACAGAGTCCAAAAAAGAGTCAATGCTGTGCAACCCCTTCAATAAAGGGCCTATGGTGAAACTCATGAGCCGTACCATCAACAAGTTCTCAAATCTTCCATTGACCCAACATCAATAGTAGACCCTCCTTCGAGGCCTTGTCCCCCTCCCTGTTATTCTCCCTGTAGACATGTTTGCATGAAAAAGTATCATAAGAGTCTAATACAGCTGTAATAGAAGATAAAATGTTGGCAAGTCTCATATTTCTGCACATTTGGGTCCCCTTGGTCCAGTTAACCACATTCATTGAGTCACCACAAAACATTAAGAGATCTACACCCTTTCTCTGCTGCAAAGATGAGAAAAAGTTTCAGGCTGAGAAGCTCAGCAAAATTGTTACTGCCTTCCCCTAATCCCATCATTAATTGAAAAGAGTGATTCTCCCTAAGGAAGAGTATAGCTCCACTCCCACAACGATTCTCTTGTGCCGCCCCATCAAAAAAATCCCACGGAACCGTTCTATCTATTTCCACATCCAAAAATTCCCTCTGATTTTTTGCTCTAATATGATGTGGGAATGCAGAAAGAATTCCTCCAGCAAGATTGGCAGTGATTTCTGGAGTACAACCTTTTTATGCAAAAATCAGGTTATTCCGAGCTAGCCACACCCCCCAAATAACTAGCAAAGGGAGTGTTGTCATCGATTCTAGAGAGACTGATCTGCTCCAGTTTTCCCACGCCTGCATAATGGTGAGCCCCTCCCAAATGCAGGGAATGCCAAAGATCTTTGTGCATTCCCTCCACACTTCTTTGATGTACGGGCACAACAAGAAAAGGTGCTTCGAAGACTCCCTTGCAGCCTTGCATAGTGTACACCAATTTGGCCCCTGAAAACTCCTTTTTTGCAAATTATCCCAGCATGGCTCCTTGACTTCTTTCTAGGACACACCACATGAAGAGCCTGGTTTTAGGCGGACATTTGATCTTCCACATGGCCTTCCACCACCAAACCTCAACCCTATTAGTACCTACAGCACTGAGTTTAATATATCTTGCCTTAGGGGTATATTTCCCATTTCGATTCGCATCCTAGATGAGGACATCATCCTTGTCCCATAGCTTAATCTGATCCTGGTTCAATGCCCCAATATACAGTTCCAGATCCCTAGTCTCTGGCTCAGGAAGCCCCAAATCCCTTGCACAGATCCAATTTTGGTCCCATCGATTCACCTGCAGAGGTGTCGCAAGTTGAGAGAGATAAAAGATTCCTCTATGTCTCAGCTCCACCGTAGCAACAGGCAGTCTGTGTTGTTGAATAGATCCGACCCACAGGTCCTTCCCAACTCTAAGTTTTCTCCCATTCCCGATGTGCCAGGTAAGACTAGCTTCGTTGACATCCATTGATTTTACAACTGCCTTCCAAAAAATCGAACCCTCGACATGTGACTTCACCGGGCTTCGAATCCATTCCTCCACCGAACCAGGGCCAATGCATTTCTGAATTATAACCTGAGTCCATAAACTATCGGTCTTCAAAAGTTTCCATCCCCCTTTAGTCGCCAGAGACTTAGCAAATAAAAATATATTTTTCAAGCCCCAACCACCCAGACCTTTCGGAATAGCAATCCTCTCCCAACATACCCATGGAGTTACCTGCGATTCCTGCTTACCATGCCAAAGAAAACGAAAACATGTTCTGCGCGCTGTTTCCAAGATGCCTTTTGGAATCCAAGCCAGAGACATCCAGTAAACTGGAATAGCCTCCAGAACAGCTTTCACCAACACCAACCTGCCCGCTCTAGATAACCATTTATGGCTCCACTGTTTTAACCGCTTTTCCATCTTGTCCAGCAACCAAACCCAATCCTGTTTTCGATAGTCATTGGGTTTCAGATAAAACCCGAGTTATTTTAGACTTCCCTCCAGGATTCCCATACTGAAAGGGAAGAAAGCTAAGAATTCCTGCCTCTCCACTTCATTTAACAGGTGGGTGGACAAAGTAGATTTCCCAAAGTTTATTTCCATACCAGTGGCAATAGAAAACAACTTCAGAATATCAGAAAGGGTATTCAATTCTCTGGCTAAACCTGAACAGAAGATGAGCACATCATCCACAAATAGCAAATGAGTCAACTGCAGATCCTGTAAAATATGGATACCTCTAAAGGATCCTAGTCTTTTAGCCTCCTTGATGGACCCGCTTAGACCCTCAGCCACCAACAAGAAAAGTAAAGGAGACATAGGGAAACCCTGTCTTAGCCCTCTCTCCGCATGAAAAAAGGGGGATGCAACACCATTGATCGGTATTGAAAAAGACATAGTAGTAATGCAGCTCATTACCCATCTAATGAAATCAATACTAAACCCCAAATGAGTTAGCAACAAATGAATATACATCCAGCTTACCTTGTCATAGGCTTTGGCAAGGTCGATCTTCAAGATAGCACCCTTGATATTTTTAGTTTTCATACTGTGTAGGCCTTCTTGGGCTACCCCAATGGCTTCATGAATTTGTCTACCCTCCAAGAAACCAAATTGTTCTTCAGTGATATGTTCCGACAAAATCCCCTTTAGTCTTTTAGCGCAATCACCTTGGTGGCCACCTTGTAAATACAGTTGCAGAGAGAAATGGGTCTGAAGTCATTCAGCGTGACTGGATTGTCTACCTTTGGGATCAACGCAATAAAAGTGGAATTGAAGCTAGTTGGAATCCTCCCAGAGATTCTAGTGTCCTCCACCACCTTTAGTAAGTCTCCTCCCAGAGTTTCAAAGAGTTCCAGAAAGAATTCAATCATCCAGCCATCAGGCCTAGGGCTTTTGTCTTCCTGAAAACTTTGCAGTACATCCTTTAGTTCACCTTCGGAGACTTCATCCATCAGAGCTAAATTATCTTCCTCTTCCACAAATCGGGGGAAAACCTGAGCAATACGAATAACTTCAACAATTGATGCTTAAACAGGAGCTTTGTATAGCCGCTTGAAATGTTCTACCCCAGTAGTGGCCATGCCTTCGAAAGTATCATGAGTAGTACCATTTTCATCTAATAAGCTCCAAACGGTATTGGTTGCCTTCCTTCCTCTAGCATATGCATAAAAGAATTTTGTGTTGTCATCCCCACATTCCAACCAGATCGCCCTGCTCTTCAATCTCCATGTCTCTTCCCTATCCAACAACAAAGAAATCCTTCTCTCTTCCAAACGAATCAACAAATCTTTATCCATTTGATCCAGCATACCACCCCCTACCTTGTCATAGATCTCTGAGAGCTCCTTTTCAATTTGCTTCAGTTCACTGTCCTCCCTCCTTCGCTGCAAATTGAAAAGCTGCAGTACTCCTGTTCCCAGGATCAAAGGGAATCCATCTGTTAGAGATCAAAGACAGAAACGTCTCATCTTTAAGCCAAGTCTTATTGAATTTCATAGGACTTGGTGGTTTAACAGGTCCATTCTTGAATTCCAGAAAGATAGGGTAGTGATAAGAAAGACCACCACTCCCCACCCATTGTCGGATAAAGTGATGTCTTTCCATTATCGATTCTGTCTCCGAAAAGCGATCCAATCTCTTGGCCACTCTCCCTTCCCCACATCTGTTATTTTTCCATGTGGGCTTGAGCTTAATGGGCTCAATATCCAACCAATTCCTTCGTACTAGATTCTGAGTGAAGTATTTTGTCAACAAATCGACACGAGCATGAGGCCCCCATACCTTAGCTTGCCCCAAGGAGAAATTCAAATCTCCCCTGATAATCACCATTTCGCCCCTCAAAAGGGAGTTATTAAAGAGGTTATACCATAACGGGATCCTATTAATAGAAGGGCCATAGATATTAAAAACATTAAAGATATCCACATGTTCCAGGGCCTTAAAGGTCATACCCAGAATCGATTCCATACCCCAAATATTCAGAACCTTAACATTCCTGGCATTCCATTCGATAGCCAGGCCTCCTGAACGTCCTCTCACGTGCAGAGTCTCAAAATGCCAACCACTAAACCAACTTTTCAGCCTACCTTTAATCACATCTCCTGCCCCCAAGGTTTCTCGAAGCAACAAAATATCAGGGCGATCTAAGTCTACCACCCTCCTGAGTGTTGATCTTTTTTGGGGACCAGCAAGACCCCGACAATTAAAAGACATAATCTTCATCTTCTACCCTTCTTCTGGGCATGCATTGCTCTAAGCGCCCCTTTCAATAGAAAGTTGTTTTCCATCCAGTAAATCCTTTCTTGCTTTGGTCTGAGCCTTAACAAAGTGGGAAATTCTGCCCCCCCCTGGGAGTCTCTATAGTGCTTTCCCCAGCTCCCCCGAAGACCCTTTTGTGCAAGAACGTAGGAAATAACCCGAATCATTAGATTCTGGAGGAGAACTAGGGGGAGATACCTCGACCACAATTGGTTCCAACACTACATCCAAAGGGGCTTCCTCAATACATGCAGCAGAGTTGGGTGAAGAGAGCTCTATTGGTTGAGAAGACAAAGTCAAATTCTTAAGCCCATCCACCCAGTCGAGACCCGAAACATGCAATTGATTTATAAATAAATTTATGGACAGAGAAAGAGTAAGAGGAGATACCCGGTAGAGGAGCCTCGAAAAGGAAGGGATCACCCACTTTTCTGACCACCTTCGTCATTGGTAGTACCATCGGAGGATCCTCCTCCGCCTCGCTTCCATCCACCGCCTCGGTCGCCGGTTCAGGAGGTGAAGACGATGGAGACGATGGGTCAGTACACCCTCCCTCTTCCTCGGACAATGAGCTCCTATTGAGCTTTTGGCGCCCATTCAACGTTCGGACTGACAGAGAACATTCCGCCGCAGGATGACCATACGCATGACAGCGTCTGTATCTAAAAGGGACATTTTCATAGTCCAGAATCCGATGAAAAGAATATTGCCCCCAATCCATCTGTAATGCACTAGGTAGCCCTTTCCTAATGTTAATATTCACCAGAATCCTGGCCACCCTTTTCAACTTCGTAACCTTGAAAGTAGTATCGACTTCCATATAGGTCCCCAACCGGTTCCCAATGTGAGCAAAATGTTCCGCAAACCAAAATGGAAGCGGCAACCCCGGGAGTCTGACCCAAATCGGCATGAGGTCCACCCTCTCCCTACTAGCATCAAAGAGAGGGTGCCATCGTTTCAACAGTATCGATGTTTGTTCGAAGGACGAATTATGATTTAGCACCTAAAGCAAATGTCCCTCACTCTGAAAGTTGACGGCGAACCAACCACGCGCAAGACCTTCTACTTCTGGAACCACCCCCAACTTCGTCTGCCAACAATCCTCGGCCCACTTAACCACGGTCCGCACAGAGACAGTTTTACCCATGAACCGACCTACCAGCGTGAGTTTGGCTATCAGTTCAATCCGGTCCCAGACAATGTCCTCCCCAACAGTATAATTGATAATCGGGTTCATCTTGATCCAGTTCTTCTTCCGTTTATGAGCCACCTTGCAGTCGGCTCTTCCATCCTCTTCGTCGCTGGAGCCTGTTGCTATAAAACCTTTCCCCAACGGACTAGCACAACCCCTGTGTTCCTGCGCTCCAATAGAGCGAGCCACAAACCCTAATTGTTCCACCCTCTCAGCTGAGCCCTTGTGGTTCGACCGTGAGCCACCACCGCCCCTCCAGATCCCATCAGTGTTCAGCCCCAACAAAACCCTGTCGCCTCCCTGATCAGTGCACAACCGCCCCCCAATATTCGAAGAAGACACAACCGCCCCTTCCGACTAGCTACTCCACCATTCTCCGAGAAAAACGAGACTTTCGGCAGCTGAAACGACAATGGGGAAGATAGTAACAGATCTGACGGAGAAAACCCTTCGCCACCTGCCGGAAAAGGTTGTGCATCAGAGAAACCCACCACCCAAGGCTGCTGAGTGGCATCCACCTCTTCTGACAAGCACCCACCTGTCGCATGCCAGAAAACCCCCTCTTCTAGATGTTCAAAAGAGTAATCAACCAAATCATCCCTAGCCATTGATCACGGGTAGGTAGATCTGTAAAAAAACCAGCTTAAAACAATAGCAAGCAGTTTTACCACCAACTTGTTGAACAAAAGGTTTAAACTTGTCCCCCAAGGTAAATCCAGCCCACCCCAGTCAACCAACAAGATCCATCCGTACTCCGGTTCGCACGAGTCACCATGCTATCCCCTCAGCAATCTGATAGATCGCCGCAGGCTGCAGGCCATGCCTGCAAGCCAAGTCACCTGGTTCGAATTCGTGTTCGAGTTCGACGACTTTGAAATTCGTCAAAAATTCGACAATAAAAATTTTGATGATAAAATTCGACATTAAATTCGAGAGTCTAAAATTAAAATTTTTTATATACATGAAAATTTTTAACGTTAGTATTTAGTATTAGTTCTAGTTATGCTATTAATATTAGCATTAGTTTTAATAATCCTAGTATTAATATTAGTTATGGTGTTAGTATAATCTTAGAATTAAAAATAAAATATTATATATATGAGTGATAAAGATTACATAAATAATAAAATTAATTAGAATTTTTAATATCAATAATATTAATAATAATAACTTTAAGAATAGCATTATTAATATTATTATAACTAACCTCACAAAAAAGCGTTTACATAAATTTTAATGTAAACAATAAAGTATATCAAACTATAAACAATAAAATAAATTAACCTAAGATTAATAAAACAGTTGAATCTAAAAAGGAACCAAGTTCAATGTTGGCCCAGAAAAAACAATGGAGACGATTTTCTTGACAAACGTAGCTATACTCCGATTTAAATAATGACTATCAAAATGGTATGCCACGAGCCCACGAACCAATTGCAGGCTTTGTTGCAGTTCCGGTGTAGGGCGTCGGGCGAAGCCACTAGATTTTTAATTTCTCTCACAACGTAGGGCGGCTATAAAGTTTCGCTTGGGCTGGCAGTTAGTGTGAAATGTAAAGGATGGAAATCGGCAAAGTTAACAGATTAAATTCGCCCTCCCATAAAATTTGACGGATTTCAATTTCCAAGCTGGAAAATCGGCGAATGCGGTGACTTTGCCTGCAAGTAGTCCAACCCTATTTTTCGTGCATGATTATGAACCCTAGCTCATCCGGTAGCTCCTGTCCTCCCTCTTTCCCTATTCCATTGGACTTGATTATCACATTGTAGGGATTTATATAAGCCTTATCGTGACTTTCAAATGAAAGGTACATCTTTTTCTATTTTTTAATTAATTAATTTAATTAATCATTTCTTATTTATTAATTATTAATATTAATAATTAATATTGATATTTAATATTTATATATGCTTATATATCTCATTATGTTATATATTTTTTATATAACAATATCCCCCCTTAATATATACTTTATATACACTTGAGAAACATGTGACTAGAAAATGACCAAACAAACTTTACAATAATGCCCCCCCTTAAAGTTTAATTTGGTGTAGAGTATCTAATCATGATCCCTCATGACAATACCCAAACCATAAGCAAACAAACTTTACAATAATGCCCCCCCTTAAAGTTTAATTTGGTGTAGAGTATCTAATCATGATCCCTCATGACAATACCCAAACCATAAGCAATGTGCATACGGACTAGATAGATAGATAAGATAATTTTTTTAATGTCTGACTAGTGACCACAAAGGTAGGTCATGGGACTGTTGAGTACAATGATGTCATTACAAAGCAAGCGTACCAAAAGGTCTCCTGTGAAAGGCAAAATGCAGTAACTGAAGTAAAGTAAAGTAGAATAGAGCGTGAAGTATATACTAAAGCATGAAAAACCCTGGATCCAAAGCACGGAAAACCGCATGGGGGTGGAGATGTACAGTAGGAAAAGATCCAGGAGCAAGAGAAACCAAAAGTAATGATGTAGGTCTGTCAGAGTCCTTTAGATTCTAGAACTTAGCCTCCAAGAAGCCCAAAAGATCTTCACATGAACTCATGAAATAATCTCATGAAGTTTGACATTATTATCCTGCAATTAAGCAATTGCATCATGAAGCTTGGCTTTAGTGATTTGTAGTGAAGTAACCTTTTCATGTAGTTTGGCATTCGAGTTCTACATTGAAGCAACATGCTCATGAAACTTGCCAGTAGCAATTTATACTAAAATTATCTTCTCATAACTCATTGGATGGATCAAAATGCTCATGAAGCTTGACATTAGCAATTTATAATGAAATTATCTTCTCATAACTCATTGGATGGAGCAACATGCTCATGAAGCTTGTCATTTAGCAATTTATAGTGAAATTATCTTCTCATAATTCATTCGATAGAGCAACATGCTCATGAAGCTTGGCATTAGCAATTTATAATGAAATTATCTTCTCATAACTCATTGGATGGAGCAGTTCTTCTTCCTGCAGACAAGTTTCCAAAGGAGCAATTTTTCTTCCTCATCAGAAATGGGCATAGTGGAACAAAATCAAATTTATGTACTATGCAAGTCTCAATATGGTTGTAGAGTTTCTAAGAGGGGTGCATTGAGCAGGGCCACCTTGCGAGAGTGCAAAAGGAAAATTTATATTTTTTCTGTAAAAAAATTTAAGATAATAGACAAACGAAGTAACCTTAGAAAATATCACCCCTCCCCCCCACCTCAAGGAATAAATAATTTTATCTCAATGTAAAAAGCCTTTTGTTAGTTCTTGAAATTGTCTTCAGTGATATGGTTCACTGGGGAAAGCATCAAGTGTAACAATCATAAGGTCAACTCATTATCCTGTACTTCTCTCTATGCTTTCTCCTCTATCTTCTTGTTAATAATGGAGAAGTGATGTGCTCCTTCTTATTTTTATATAGTAAGAGGAGTGAGTTACAAGGAAGGTAAAAGTCTAACCCTAGACCCTCTCTACAAATGTAGAATTGGGTCCACAAGTGGAGTTCTCTACATGTACCAAGTACGTAGGTGCACATCCACAAGCACCAACTCACCTATTCTACATATTTTTATGCACTACAAGTGCCAACTGATGTAGTTCCACACATTATGGAACAAGTGCACCCTCCTAGCCCAAGTGAAAAAATAGTTGAAAAGGTGAGTTATGAGGCAAAATGCTGTTTTGTGCTTCTCTCCCATGGATGTGTCTTCTCTCTAGAGATGGCCATGAAATTGACAACTTAAGTTTCTGACGATGAATGGAGAACATGGTTGGATCAACCAGGTAAATGGACAACTTTTCCAAAGCGAAACTTGAAAGGTGTTTCAAGAGCATTTTATAAACCTGTGTCTTATGGTGGTCTCTCAGCACATGAAAACTTATTGAAGTAGGGCTCTGTCTTGTGAAGCTGTGGAAACTTCCCCAGTTATATGTAAAAATTACGTCAATAAAATACAATGAAAAAACACATTTGAATTGTTTATTAATTCTGTTTGCAAGGTAAATAATTAATTTCCAGCCTCCTGTTTAGTACCATCCCTATACCTATTTTCTATACGCCATTAATTATTTGTAAAATTAGAAATGTTTGTACTTTCATACACAAACTTTCTAAAGCCAGATAATTTTAGAGAAACATGTTATGTTTCTTGAAAATTAGATTGCTTTAAGTGATTATGCCATGTGGTGTTCTGTGTTTTGCTTTCATGTTGAAACTCTATCTGATATAAGACTTTCAAGGAATTAGGAAAGACTAGCCCATATTGAATGATTCAAGATTCAATCTTTGCTAATACTTGTTTTGAATTGGCTTACAGGTTTTTGCAAAAGGTGGGAAGACAATAGTTTTCACTCAAACAAAGCGAGATGCTGATGATGTGTCATTGGGTTTGAGTAATACTATAGCTTGTGAGGCCTTACATGGTGATATCTCTCAGCATCAACGAGAGAGAACACTAGCTGGTTTTCGTGAAGGGAAGTTTTCAGCATTGGTTGCAACAGATGTTGCTGCACGTGGACTTGACGTTCCTAACGTAGATTTAGTGAGTATGAGACATTTTGTTTTTGTGTTTGTTGAGTTTGGAAGAAAAGTTAGGCATTCAATAATAATTTTTTTAGCATGAGAGGGTTGCTTTTTTCTTCTTGGAAATTGTTCTATCAGATGCAAAATTTAAAAGCACAACTGCTACTTCTGCAGCTGAACATTTAAGAACTTAATACAAAAAGACTATTCGAAGAACAGTTAATTAATACTACTGGAACTATCAACTTTAGTTTACTTCTAATGAATGGAACTACTCTAACTACTTATCTGCTTGCAAAATAATTTGATTCGATGATTGGAGCTGCCTCAACTACCTTTTGGCTTTTTTCTACAATTGCATGCCAATACTAGTTATATAAGATAATTTTATCAATGTCCTCGAATGACTGGAAAAAGTAGGTCAACGGGACTCAAAAAGTACAACCAGCAACATTTTGTGGGAGTTGCCAAGGCTGCTTGTGAAAACTAGAAGATTAAAGATATCAGTGAGTAAGAAAGTAAAGATATAAATGAGTAAGAAAAAGACAGACTCTGGGCACTAGAAAAAAGTTAAAACAGACTGACTCTGGGGATCAGAGATAGGTTTTCTTTGTCTAGTCCATTTTTTTGTGTGCTTTTCTTGGGTGTTGAGCCCCTTTCTGGTTTTCTCTTTGCAAGATCTTTATTAATTCTTAGTTTTCTTTGTCAATTTTCCTATCCTTCTTTGCTTATGAACCTGCCTACCCCTTTTTGCATATCCCACATGTAATAATTAGAAATAAGCCTAGTAGATCTCTGACCATAGATAAGAGGAGGTGTATGTTGTCATTTATTCCTTTCTTCCAGTCTCCTCTGCAGATATGGATTTTTTCATCGTGATTGTTGACATGTCTTGATGTACATAATTTAATTGGGAGATTTAATGCTCAGATGGATTCACTTTGGACACAGATCCATTGTATCTTGGGGAATGCCTACACCTATAGGATATATGCGATATAGGCTTTAGTCTCAAGAAAAGCTAAAGTGAGTGCAGATGCTAGTGGCCAACAGGAGGCATTTAATTAATCTTGATGAGTCCCCTAAAGTATGTAAGGGTTTGCCTTGCTTACCCAGTGCGAAAAGTTTTACCTACCCATTTTTCTGGGAGGACTCGAGGAGAGAGAGGCACACAGTAGTAGACTTTGCTGATGTCCTTTCATTTTTTTTGAAGTTGTGATTTTTAACAAACCTTTCTCACTTGCTCATTGCTTATAATGTGCATTGCACGTAATCCTTGAATGCTGCCTACGGAGGATGAAATTTTCTTCTAGACACTGTGTTACAAGAGGCATGTGCTGCATTTATTAGTGCCTTGAGTGTATGTAATAATGTATGCTTTGCCTCGTTAAGTATTATGAAATGCATCCCATGCTTCAGTTTCAAGTTGAGGAATATGATTGATGGTCTTTAAGAGTTAATGCAAAATTGTTGAACTCCAAGCTCAAGGCATGAGCTTCCGGACAATAAAATATGTAACCAGAAAAGATAGGTTGCAAAGGAAACAAAACATGGTGAATGATATGAACATTGATACTGTGAGTGAGAAGAATAATTAACTGTCAGTACAATACAGAAAAACAAATGAAGCACCATAATGATCACATGTTGGTTTGTTTATCTAGCCTAGCTCATATTTTTCCTAGAGTATTACTGTATTACGAAATGCTAAAATATATTATTGCATTATCAAATTCTATCATTCCATTGTTCCTTTCCTTTGCTTTTCCTAGGCCTATTGTGGCTTAAATTTTTTGTATTGTATGTCCCATTACTCAGGTTCTGAATGACTTCTGTTTGGATTTTTCATAAAAATGCATAAGTATGATGGCATATATAGTGCAAATGTTAAGTAGTTACTACTTTGATATAAACGTGATTAAAAATTGTTGATCAATACCTTATGCAATGAGGATATTGATGCCAAACTGGTTCTATTGCAGATTATCCATTATGAATTTCCAAATGACCCAGAGACTTTTGTGCACCGCTCTGGCCGTACAGGGCGGGCTGGAAAAGAGGGCATTGCAATTCTGATGTACCCAAGCAATGAAAAGAGAAAACTAAGATTTCTTGAACATGAAGTTGGCTGCAGATTTGAGTATATCAGCCCTCCCCAGCAAGAAGATGTTTTAGAGTCATCTGCTCAACATGTTGCCAAGGCTCTTGGAAGCGTACATCCAGAATTAATAGATATCTTTCTTCCGACTGCCAACAAATTGATAGAAGAAAAAGGAACAAATGCACTTGCAGCTGCCTTAGCTCGTTTAAGTGGCTTTAACCAACCTCCATCTTCTCGTTCTCTCATCACTCATGAAGAGGTAATCTATTTTGGTGGCTCTAGATACATGCTTGCAACTCTGGAAATTGCTTAACCTTTCCTTTGGGCTTCTATTTGTATTGGTTTTGTTATTGAGGCCTTCTGGTTTGCAGTGAGTATACGGTCTTACTTACCTAGTAAAAATCAAGCAAGGAAAAAATAGACCAAGCTTGTTAGGCTTTGTAATTCTTTCAATGAAATAGTTCACCATATTTAATTTCCACTAGAAAAGAATATCTCACATCCAATGCACATCAACAAATGGTTCATGTATTTTGACTTGTTATAAATTGAAGTGAATGAATATGTAAAATTTTGCTGCTGAACTATTATCCCAATGTATATCTATATTAGTTTTTAAAATTTTTCGTCAATGTCTGACAACCTATAGAATTCCCAAAACCCAGGATAGTTCTTTGTTCTTGCCCTTTTTTATCTCATATGATTATGACTGGCTAATGTGTATGCGTTCACATGTGGATAATTGATATAAGCATGATACGTTATAACCATTTTGATAAAAAATATCTGATTTGAGAAAATCCTATGTATATTTTTGTTGATTTTTTTGCATTTTTATTGGATAATATTTTCTGAATTTTCAGTCCTTTATTGTTTTCAACTTAATGAAGAATGCTGATATGGTCCTAATGGTTAACCCAGTTCATAAATCTGAAAAAGTCAAACCTATGTGTAATGGAAGGGCTGTAGAGAAATCAATATAGATGATAAAAATCTGTCCCAAAAATTTGGAACAGAGTTTATAACTCTATTTCAGTATGTAACAGCAGCATAAATGCAGGTCCTTGCTCTGCATACAATTCTGAAATAAACTCCCAACTTTCAAGTGAGTAGGACATCTTACATAAAACACATAACTATATGACTTTATAACAGCATATATGTATGAAAATAAACACATGATAAGGTGGCTAGAATAATAAAATGCTGTATATATTGATATTCCTGCAGCATTACATCACAGAGTTAGCCCAAGGTAGGATACCCATATATACCAAATACATGTATCACTCTTTCATGTATCTCCCTATGTATTACATCATGTATAGTACCCTAAGATGGTTAAGGTGGTCTAACCACTTAACTAAACTTAATACTAATTATTATCAGGAACTTTAATGTCATATTATATTACTAGCTTGTTACATGGAAACTTTAAAACATAATGTATTAACGTTGTAACTAACATTGGAGCTGGCTGTTTGCCCATCCAATAAACTCCTTTAAAGTTTAAACAAGAGCTCCAAGAAAACTCTCAAACAATTGATCACCTTGGAACTGCAACTTGGGTTTTAAATTGGATTACCCTAAAACAATTATGATGGTGTTTAGATTGAATAACCTAAACCACCAATTATGGGTTTTAGATTGGATGACTCCAAACCATGTAGATTCCTACAGATTGACGTGCAATTTGATGTACAAGTCAGAAATGGTTGACCAAACAAGGGAATGTACTTATTGCCTAGTACCTCTTCATGAATGATTAGAGAACTCTCACCGCTCTTTCTCGTTCTCTCACCACTCTCATCAGAAACCTTAATCGCTATTAGGGTTAATACCATAACCTTGTGAACAAAATCAGCACATTCTTAGGGTTTTTGAAATTTATGTGCCCTACAACTTTAAATCATACCTCGCTTGAGGGACTGCAGAGACAAATGGATGCCTTATCCAACTTTTGTGATCTTCGACTGTGGACGATTAACCTTAGTAAGATTAAGGTTATGGTCTTCAACACCTCGAAGCGTTTTCACTCCTACTATTGCTTTCACTTTTGAGGGGAAGAGATCAGAATCAACAAAACCCATACATATTTTGGGTTTAAGTTCTTAGGGTGTTGGCTATGTTTGAGACATGTTTTCCAGCCTTGAATTAACAAGGGATATGGCTCCCTGCCATACTCGAGAGATAGTGCTTCCAAAGTCATTTCTAAGTTATCATGTTCAAGATTTATCTCTTGGACACAATCATTGGACCCATTGCCCTTTATGGTTTAGAGATATGGGGGCCTAGATTGTTGTGGGATGACTCGACTCAAATGGAGAGAGCACATACCTTTTTTGCTACAACATACAATGTATCATTTGTTGCAAATGAACAATTCTTTTGTCCATCGTCCATGTGGACTTCGGGGCCCATCATTTGCGCCTTAAGGCCATCTGCAAACTTGTCTCTTTTCTTCATAGAGATTGAATTCTTGGTGACTTTGCTTTTGGCAAGAATCAATACCCCTACCGAGCTTTGTGATCTTCCTAGTCTCTTGCCTTTGTAGGCCCCCTTGGGTGGATTTGGTTTTTAGAGTCTTTTAGGCTACCTTTGTTAGTGGCCATCTATCTTGATCGCCTTAACCCCCTTTAGGTACACTCTAAATGCTTTAGGTCACTTCCTGTCGTCTAAAAATGACTCGAGGTAGGTGATCAAATAGGACATAGGGCATCTACAAGCAATACATCCGGTTCACTTGGATCACACCTCTTAAGGATCTTAGCCCTAGGACAGATTTTAATTCTGAGCACTTTATGCAACTAAGAGATTAACTTTTTGTCATACTTGCATATACTCATAAACACTAGATATGCACCCTTAGGATCCCTATTGGACAATGCCAAGTTGGCTCTAATTGGCTTTGAGTTGAGACAGATCATCGCCTCACTTGCCTGATAGGACTTGCCAACTTTGTCACCTACAGGAGTTTGATTCGAGGACAACCTCATCTTTATGTGGCCTATCTATTATGAGATTAGGGTGAGGTTTTACTTTCTTTAAAAAGACTGGTGTGGCTCCCTCTCCATATTTTGTTGTTATCCAGATTAAAGATGCATAGCTATTTCCCCGAGAGATATTTTCAGATATAGATTGTAGTCCTTACGGGGACCTCTTTGCTTAGAGCCTTCTAGGAGGTTGACCTCTTTCTTTCCGGTTGTCCTATTTGCTCAGGTCGATCGATGTCCATGATTCATTTGAGGATATCTTGTCCCAAATCCTTGCAGAGACACCGCTAGAATGATAGTCAAATAATCTCTAGCAGACTTGGAGCTAGATTCCCTCAGCATAGAGTACTACTCTTGATGCTCGATCGATCCTCCATTTGGAGATTGTTCCTCCCCACTTTAATTGTTTGGAGTGATGGACCTCCTCGACCTAGGGCTTCTCCCATGATTGCTCCTAGGATTACATAGCCATGTCCCCTCAAGCCTGGGTAGTCTTTACATAACATTATTAGATAGCACATTGACCCCTTCATAGTGATTGCTGACTCGGTTGAGGAGCCTTCTTTCTCCCTTCCTTTAGCTTCAATTTCTAGTTCCAACACACCTTGACATATCCTTGTCATGGCTTTGCTTCTACACAGATTTATATTCTTGTCATGGCTTTGCTTCTACACTGATTTATATTCTTGTCATCGCTTTCCTTCTGCACTCATTTTTGTACTTTTTTAGCTATGTACTTAGGTCTTTTTATGTCATTGGTAGAGTAGCAACATTAGTTGCTTTTTTACTCCCACATATATGCAAACAACATGTAGTTTTGAGTCCTATTGACCTACTTTTGTTGTCATTCATTGGGCATTAATAAAGTTATATTATCCCCTTGACTAGTTTCGACTAGGTTCACGTAGGCTACAGATAGAGGCAAAGCATTAGATTCCATATGAGGACAGGATTTGCTAGCTTTGTCATATGCAGGAAACTGAGTCAGGATAATTTTATTTTTCGATGCCCTATCTACTATGAGATACGGGGACAGTTCTACTACATCTTCAGGGAGTCTCAAAACTCTCCCTCCATCTTTTTTTTTGATACTCAGATTAGCGGTGGTTAACCTTATTTATGAGGGAGGCACTAACTCTCTGATCATCTACACTTAGTCCACCCCCTTGGGTTGGAACCACTCTCAAACATCCTAAAACAATTAATGGTAATGTTAAAAATTTAAGTAAAAGGATAGAAAATGAAAGATAAGAAAAATGTCAACTTTTACTTACCATTTAATGCTACTGATGGTTTTTTCTATTAGGAGTAGGCTTTTCTTCCTTTATATAGCATTAGTATGGACCTAGGGTTAGTTCACCCCACCCATCACTTAATTTTTGTTTTTTAAAGAAAAATTGAATAAAAAGGAGGAACTGCTTTTTTTGCAAGGAAGCGAGCTTCCTGAAAACGCTCCCATATGGAAGCGTTTAGAAAGCGCGCTTCTTGGACACTTCCTCGCATAGTGTTGATTACCTGGGCATTGGTGTCCCTGTCCACTGGGAGCACCATGAATATGGTGTGATTGTATGAGTAATTGTTTCAGGATGTTTGAGAGTGGTTCCAACCTCATCGGACTACAAAAAGAAAAAAGTAGAATTTTTATCCCATTAAAAATTCAACAGACTTAACAGTTTTTAGGATTTCAGGATTGCAATGTTTCAATTGGGTTCGATCATGTATGAGGGTATGGGATTGGCATTTAATCAAACACATAAACCCTAAGAAACCAAACACGCTAGTTTTGGGCTATGTGTCCCGTGTCCGCGTGTCGGACACAGACACGCTGACAGAGCGTGTCCGACACCTCTCTGCAGCATGTTCTGTGTTCGGACACTCGTGTCCTGTGACTGTCACTACGTGTCCCAAAAACAAGACACTCAAACTGAAAAAAAGTTGGTTGGGCCCTCTTTAAAAACGAATTTTCACTTATATTTTGTCATTTGCAAATGTTGGGAGAGCTCAAAGAGTGGTTTTTTTTGCAGGCGAAGAAGATTTGAAGGCTTGATTATGATTTATATTGAATATTTGTAAAAATTTGGAGCTATATGTTTATATTTTTAAATTTTAATATATATAATTTTTTTATAAATATATATATATATATATATATATATATAACGTGTCTCACGTGTCCTGATTCCCGGGGTCACCGTGTCCGTGTCGGACACTCGAATCCCCCTGTCCTTCGTGTCTCGTGTCCCCGTGTCAGGTGACTTAGCATAAACCCCTCTATGTACCTTGATGTTGGTGGTGTTGATTGTTTAGATTGATGTTGGCGGCCTCAAAAGTAGTATTTGAAGAATCCCTAGTTTATACCTTNTTTATTGGTGGCCTCAAAACTAGTTTTTGAAGAATCCCTAGTTTATAGCCTATCTATATATTGAAAATTTGAAGCTTTAAGGTTGATGTTATGGATACTGGACCTATGGTTGACAAATTCACTACTAGATGACTGATCAGTGATGAATGATGTTCTATGGTATTATGGTTTATTTCATGTTTTTGTGCTTTCCATAACTAATTCAACATTCTACATGCATTTGTTGACATATGCATCAAAATATATAAAGAAATATATATTATATAAAAAACGCTTTTGAAACGCTTCCAAACTGGAAGCTTTTGAAAATTTCACTTGTGACTCTTGCTCCTGCTTCCGCTTCTTGCTTTCGCTTCCACTCCCACTTAACACAGGTCTATATTCAGGAGACCTTGGGGTCCTGTTGACCTCATCAAAAAGCCGTGTATGACGCTGCTGATTCAGATCTTAGGACATGGCTCGTCCTTCCAAAAGGCAACCCTCCGCTTCTAGATAGCAGGAGCAGGCATTTCCCTTGAACAATGAGACATACAATGGACCAGTTCTTCTTCCAGCCCTAGACAGTCTTCTATTAGGAATTTGTTCTCGTTGACCCCAGATGCTAGGACAGATACATATACAGAAGTTGATGACAAACAGAGGAAGGTTTCCTCCTCTTCTTCAAGTGACAGCTCCATGGGCCACTGATTTTTCTTTTTCCCTTTCCCAAGTACCCTTCGAAACATCCCTCTTGGGAGTTTTTGGCATTAGTACGCTACGATGATGATGTTGCATACCTTTATGCTATGATATGATACACTTTATGATGATAATGCATGTGATAATGATGTACACTCTATGATGTTGATGCACCCCTATACAATATGTTGTACATGCATACCATAGTGTGATGATGCTCTCCTATGCACTACGATGTATACTTGATGACGATGATGCATAAATGGTGCACACTGAGATGATGCTGATGTATATTTGATGATGAGGATGCATACCCTATGATGATGATGCATACCTATGACGATGCATGCCTTCTGTTCAGTGAAAGCAGAGCATAATTACTTGTTCAGTAATTGTGTATGATGAGGTGTACAATGATGTGTACATGAGTAGATTAACCAGCTTGACCAACAATATTAATGAGTAGAAAAGAATGACCAGCAGTGATGAGCAAAGTTGATGTGCAGAGATACTTGAGCAGCAGTGTTGAGCAAGAGTGATGAGCAGATTGACTAGAGATTGATGAGCAGTGTTGACCAGCAGAGTGATGAGCATAGATTAATGTGCAAAGCAGATGTTGGTTGTGCAGCAGAGCCATATGATTGCTTGCAAGAAGGATCTTGCACTTGAGGATTGGACTCCTCAAACCCTTCTTAGTTGGAGCTAAGAAAACCAGGCTGGCTCATGTTATGAGAGTTGGTTCTCTTTTCATCAATTGGTGCTAATTGTAATCGAGAAGATTGTTGTCTTCCATGTACAATAAATTAAGATCAAAATTCTATATATTCTTGTGTCTCTTTTGATGTGATGTTGTGCTTATGACTCATGATGAATTTGATTATGCAATTGATGACATAATGATTGATATACTTTGATTGATTAAAAAAAGGTAAAAAGTTTATAATTGCTCTCACACTGATTCACCCCCCCTCTTAGTGTGGCCATTGTGTCCAACAAAGTGCTCAATTTGAATCCCCTTATCTGAGGCGCACTGGTCTATATTGATTGGTTTGCTAGAGATGCCATCCACTGATGTGAGGAAGCATCCTTAGAGATTCTCTACGAGGATTTTCTTGGGAAAAAAATATACAAGATAGTCTCAGAGTTTAGAACACATATACATATCACACATAATCACTTCACAACTTAGTTGAAGAACCCATTCAAAGAAAACAACAACAAACAGAGAAAGTGCCATATTGTATAATTGCCCATAGGCTTAACACATGTATTAGAGAAATAACACATAAGTTGATAATACAAAGTGATTCTTGAGATGTGTATTATATATCTCAAGAGGTAGGGTGTCCTCCCCAAGAGGAGTTATGGGCCCACATAAAGATGACCAGGTCAGCCTTAGCCATAACCTAGATTTATAATAGAACACCTCTCTAATAATTTCATTCGGAATAGAGCATTTTCAACAGCCCTCCTTAATTTGAATAGGTAGTTACAGAGAAGACTGATGAACACTTGCGAGCGGGTTTATAGATACCATAAGTCAATACGGGTCAACCTAGATTTACAATATAACACCCCAAATAATTTTGTTTGTGATTGAATGTGAAGAATAGATCATTCCCAACATTCCCCCCCTTAATTTGAATTGAAGGCCACAAATGATAAATACAAATGTGAGTGGGTTTATAGATACTCTAGCCCAATACAGGGTCATCTCTAGTCGATATGAGAGTGGGTTTATGGATACCCAACTTGAATACATGAGAGAGTTGGTTTATAGATACCTGCTAAATTGCTAATAAAATGGAGAGAGCACATTTCCTTTTATAGCAAAGGACTCAAATATACCAATACGAGAGTGGGTTTATGGATTCTTGATAATAAAATGGAGAGAGCATATATCCATCTATGATAAAGGAATGGTGTAAACCCAAAATGCATAAACCCTGAAGTGACTTAATTGTACTTTCATAAATACAGCCCTAAATAGTGAATTAGACCAAGTCAAAACGTGTTTTTATTAATGTCTAAGTCTATAGTCTAAATGACCATTATGAACTAAATTACTTAAACATTCTCCCTTAATGGTCATTCTAGAAAATACACCAAGTTTGTCTCAAAATTTTACGAATTTATATGGACCAAAAGACTTGGTGAAAATGTTTGCAGTTTGGTCCTGAGTTGGACAATATTTCAGTTCAACTTCTCTATCTTCTACTAGTTACAAATGAAATGACAATGCTCATCTATATGTTTGGTTTGCTCCTGGAAGACGGGGTTCTTTGCTAGCTTTAGAACTCCGCGGTTATCAAAAAAGTATTGTGTGGTCATCCTATTTGAGTCATAAATCTGCAAGCATTCTATTAAACCAAACTACTTCACATGCACCTTTTACTGCTGCTATGTATTTGGATTTTGTGGAGGAAAGTAAAACTGCTTTTTGTTTCTTGTTGATCCAAGAAACTGCCCGTGCTTAGATTGAACACATAACCTGTTGTATACTTCCTATAATCCACTGATCCTACCCAATCCGAGTCTGAATAGCCACAGTCCACACAAATGAGGTTCCTTGCTTTTCCAATTTAGGATGCCAAAGTCGAATGCTCCCTATACATATCATAGCACCCTCTTTGCTGTTGTCTAATGTTCTGTTTTTGGAGCTTGCATAAATAGGGAGATATATCTGATTGCATTGCTCACATTAGGGCTAGTGGCGGTAAGATATATCATGGTCCCCACTAATTGCTTGTACATTGATTCATTGACTGCCTTTGAATTAGTCTTGGTTGAAAGTTTCAACCCTTTCTTCATTGGTGTAGATGAGGTTTTACAATTTGCCATCCTGAACCTATCTGACAAACTTTTGGCATATTTTCTTTGAGAAACAAAGATATGATTATCTATTTGCCAAACTTCTACACCTAGACAACAATGTAGAAGACATGACTCTGTCATGTCAAATGCTAAGCACAAATCTGATTTTACCTTTGCATAATTGCTCCCACCTCACTACCTGTTATGATGATATCACTAGAACCATCACATCACCGTGCTTGCTTTTGACATAGAGATTGGGGTAAAAGTGACATCTTCTGAATCCCTATTTTCCCAAATACCTGCCAATTTTGATGTACCATGCCCTAGGAACTTGATTCAGCCCATAGAGAGCTTTCTTCAATCTGCATACCAGGTGTTCTTTTCTTGGAACCTGAAATCCCCACAATGGTTACATGTGCACTTCTTCCTCTAAATCACCATTGAGGAAAACACTTTTCAGATCCATTTGATGTATTTTACAACCAAACTGTGCTGCCATGGATAGAATCAATCATATCGTTTCCATTTTTTTGGTAGGAGCAAATATTTCTTAGTCCTCATGGTCAATCCCTTCCTTCTGAGCAAGCCACTTTGTGGCCAACCTTGCTTTGTGCTTGTCTAACGCCTCCTCTGCCTTGTACTTGACTTTGTAGACCCATTTGCAGCCAAAGGGTTTCCCTAGAGGTAGCTCTATGAGAGCTCATGTTTGATTTTTCATTAATGTCTCATTTTCGGCTTTCATAGTTTTTTCCCATTCTGGGCTGCCTTGGGTCTTCATAACCCCAAGGCTCAGAAAAGTTTTGAAGGTTAGACAACAAAGCATAATTTACCATACTGTTTGTCTCACGTCTTTCTGGTGGAGTGTAGGGTGTAGTGTATTGCCTTTGAATGCCTTATTGAGCACAGAAATCAAGAAACCCTAGAGCAAAATTCTCTACCATTATCGGATCTGAGAACTTTAATGCTCTTTTGGATTGGTTTCAAGTTTAACTTTTCCATCAAAGCCTTAACTTTTTTAACTCATCTGTTTTCAACTTCAAAAATTACACCTACATTTATAGGTAAGCTTGTGGAAGAATCTTTTATGCTCCAAGGGGAGACATCAAGAAATACAAGGGTAATGATGTTCTTGAATATTCATGAATACAGAGAAGATATAAGAGGAGAGGAAATATGTCTATTATCACTTATTGATGAAAATCCTAACTTTTGGGAATCTTACAATGAAGAATCTCTTGAAAAACATTGGTTAAAATATGTTCATCTTTACGAAGAGGATTTAAAGTGGATGCCTCATAGAAGTTTAGAACTGAAGGATTTTGTAGAGGAGGGTAAGGTTGAGGATGAGAGTGGTTCAATGGAGGGAGGAAACGTTGAAGATTCTTAATGATAGTTCTTCTCAGAGATGCACTGTTTTGGATACTCAACAATCTTTAGGGGTGAAACAATCAATTTGTGATATGCAGCAAAATTGCTTCAAATTTCAAATGGGGACATTACAATGTTACTTGCAAATCTGAAAATTCTAGGAAGTGTTGATGGTATTATCTGAATAAACTTGTAGTTCGTCACAAGCTTTAGATTGAGTTGTTAGAAGAGCATGATCTTTGATATGGATATGATGTGGTTGTGCAGATTTGTGAATGCATTTTGCATTTTAAACGCCCTTTCCTATATTCTAAGATGCAAGGATCGACTATTGGATTTTAATGAAGTATCAAGTGCGATCTTTGTCAGTACAAGTTGTGATCTTTTGCCAATACATGTGAGCAAGAATTTGCATTTGCTATGATGGAGCTACCTCTTGGTTGTGGTGTGAATCAATAGTATGTTTTGGATCAGCATAGCAGGGAATTCAAAGACATTTTGAAGTGACTTCCCCTATGCCAAGATTATGACCTTGATATCTACAATTGCTCACCTCCTAACATGAAACATGATCCTAAATTGAGAGCTTTGATGGAATAGCTTATTGAAAGGGAGAAGTATGCCATGTTCCTAAGCTGTGTTCTTCTCCTCATAATGTGTTCTTTTCTCTTTTACCCATATATTTCTTCCAATAAATGTGAGTGAGTGGGAAATGTATTATACACATCACATCTCCTTCTAAGTAGGAACGATCTCTCTTATTAGTAACATTCCTCGTACACTCTCACCTAGTTTCGTCATTTAGGTTCACTCACTTATTAGTGCTTTGCATTCTTTTATTTGGCAATCTTATTAGCAACAAGGTTTTCCCTCTTCACATGTCATCATGAGGAAATGCATGTGTTACCTACCACTACCTACCTCTATCTATACTAGCTTACTTTATCTTAACTTCACATTAATTTGTTGATTTTTGTAGCATCTGACAGGTACTTTTGCATAGGCCAAGTGTCAGGCATGTAGGAGTCGTCCAAGAGACCTCTTAGACTTAGGAGTTTCACTTTAATTAAGTGAACTATTAAAGTGAAAGTGCTTTTGTTATTACCTTATGTACAAGGTGAGGGTCCATGGTATTTGGCAGCCCTTGGTATTGGCCCTAGGTATTTTGATATTGTAATGTTATAAAAGTCAACCTAGGTGAGAGGAGTGGACACAACAATGACACAGAGTGAGTGAGATCTCTCATTGAGTGGGTGGAGAGGACTTCTATCCAAGTGTGAGGGCGCAGGGGCTGAGGAACGGGGCAAAGTTGCAGCAAAGGAAGTAGCAATGAGGTGTGAAAGGCTAGGCTACTTGTTGTTTTGTATATTCCTCAGGAGCGCCATTATCCCAGGATAAGAGTCTGTGATTTTTATAGTTAATAAAAATCATATGTTGTTGGTTTTTCCCTAGACGGGGTTTTCTAGGGTAAATTTGTGTCAATTGTGAATGTGATTTCCTGAGTATTTCCACTGCGTGATTTGTTGTGAATTCAGTGTATTTTTTGTTAATAATTGCAAGTAAATTATGTGTGACGTTAAATTGGATATGGGTTCTAAAAAGTCAACACAATTTAGCACCAAGAGGGATTAAATCCCTAATGGTGGAATTTTTTTGACGATGAAATATTTGTGGAAAGTTTTCACCACGAGGGATTTGACCGCTCTTAGTGCTTGATAGATCAGAGATTAAGATGGTTATTATTAGAGTATATTAAATATTAAAAAAATAATGTGAAAAGTTGATATCTATGTAGCATGGATCATGATTTAAACATGAGAATCACAAGTTTGACTTGGATCGGTATAGTCAAAAGAGCCGATTCAAACCTTCTTGAGTCAAACTTGAGTTGACTATGTTTGACTTAGTTAACATAGTCAAACTCACGATTTTAACTTGCAATATGACTTGTATCTGGCCTAATTTGTCTTAAAAAAACAAGTTTTGTGGGTTTTCAATAATTTTTTACTATTTGTTTGAGCTAGTTTCTCCTTTGCCAAGTGACAAACAGTGACCAACATCTACCAATAGTGCTATAAGATGACAAAGTGATCCATTTAAGGCCATTTATTAATGCTATTGGACATCTAGGGCATGAAAAATAGCTGGGTTTTACTTGGTGACTATTATAGGTATATATCATGGTGATGACAGGTTTGGATCATTCAACTAATGACCTGAACTTGGAAGATGTAGTGCTAGATTCTACATCTAATTGGCTTCAATTAGTGGAGTCTCTACTTTTCACGTTGAGGACTTAGAGAACCTTGAGGGTGAAGAAGTCGAAGATATGGGAGTAGTTTGGACTCATATTATATATAATACATGAGCTAAGTTGTAGGAAACGGTACCCCATCCCACGTCCCTAGCCCGTTCCTTGCTTGAAACACGTGCCATACGACATGGAAACACGTTTTCAAATGGATGAGCACTTTTCTCGTGAGGAAACACGTTTCATTTGTACGGAAACAAGTTTCCAGTATGGATATGGTCCCTAAGGCCGCGATTCCAAAAGAGTATCGCCCGACTGATAAAGAAATATTGTCGTGTTCAGTAGTAATTGATAATATTAAATTCTTAAAGTAAAAGTGACATTCTCCTTATCTTTTATCTTCTATCCTTTTACTTAAAATTTTAACATTACCATTAATTGTTTCAAGATGTTTGAGAGTGGCTCCAACCTCATCAGACTTCATATGCAAAAAGTAGAATTTTAGATCCCATTTAGAATTCATCAAACTTAATAGATTTAAGGATTGCAATGTTCCCACCATATTCTATCATGTATGAGGGTATGGGATTGGCATTTAATCAAACACATCAACCCCTATATGCACCTTGATGTTGGTGGTGTTGATTGTTGAAATCCTCAATCATGACCTTAATAAAAATGTACTTTTTACTCAAGCAAAATCACTTATTAAGCATGGGAAGCTTTTTCTACCTTATTTTAACGTTTGGGTTAGGAGGTTTTATCAAAATTGTAGGGCTTCGATTCGTTGAATAATGTCCTTGGAGGATCAGTTTTGATATTTGAGTTAGAAGCAAGGGCTACAACCTAGAGGAGGGAGGCATAGGGTGCTATTGATGAATAGGATTCCAATATAGGCAATGATTCTCTGATATGTATGATTTATGATTTACGTTTCAGATTCATTTTTTAAATGTCCTTGGTCATTTATTAATTTAATACACACACACATATATATTGTGTTTCCAACTTTCCCCGTTTCAAATTTTTTTGGGGGTCACGTTTCCACACGTCCCTATTTCAAAAACTCGTCCCATTTCCCCGTTTCGAGCAACTTAGTATATGAGATACCTATTCACCCATGAAATTTTGGACACATATTGAAATTTTTCATTGTATGGAGTCATGGACATGGTTTTATTGAATATCAATGATTTTTTTTTTGTATATTTAATTTTAACTCAAAATATGTGTATGTCTTTATTTTTTTTATTTCCTGATTTTTTCCTTCTCCGATTCAAATTATTCACTCTTTTGCCTCAATATTTTGTAGATTCTGAGTTTGGTAACATTGGTCGACATGATGTCAGTGTTAAACTATTCGCTCATGACAATCTCCCCCATACTAGGTTGTAGATTGCTTCTCTCAACATAATAAACATCATTATATGGAATTGGAAGCCTGCTGAATTTGGTGAATTAGTAATTGGAGTTTGCCATCTCAAATTGGGCATTTTCCTATTGTGTGCCTTAAGAGCATTTTAGGCTTGTTTTTTTTCTTCACAGGAAAGTTGGAAACACATCCTAGGGAATTCAACTAAGATAAGTTGCACTTATTGGAGTTATTTGTAGCCCTCTGGCATTGTTGACATTTGTGACAATATTCACCAGTCTTATATCGTTGCGACCCTCTAGAAGGTAGGATTTACTAGGTTACAGTAAGTAGAGGATGTTGAGAAGTGACTCTCTGCTACTCATGAATATGCACCATGCAGTAGGTCGTGTCATGAATGGTGCGATACAGTGTTGCAAAATCTGATCTATCCCAATCATGTACAGTTTGCCCAAATTGAGTTTAAAATGTATACCTAGAAGCTTTTAGTTCTTAGCTTTGTCTTTCCATCATTGAAATACCGATGGGCACTTGCCCATGTTGTTAGAAGTGCATCACATCATGAGAGTACTAGTCACCTAAAATATTTGTGCTTCTAGAAAAGCATCATGGATGACCACTTCCTTACCATTATTTACCCGGGATAATGTTTTGGTCCCACCTGAGATTTGTCTAACATGATGAAGATGTCAAAATCATATTCTTGAAATGGCATGAGCCATCCATTGCGACATCCAAAGAACAAAGCCTTGTTGACAATGTACTTTAAAGCTTGATGGTCAGCATAGAAGAGGAAGGAATTGGCCAACAAGTAGTGTTAAAACTTCTGGAAAGTATAGAACATTTCTACGGTTTTCTATTCGATTTTAGTGTAATTCACTTTTGCAAAGGTGAGGTTGCAACTAACACACATGATAGGCTGATCTATACTATCCTCACTTGGCTATGCCAAGACACACCAATGGCATCACTATAGGCATCCACATAAACATTGAATCTTTGTGTCCAATCAGGAAATCAGAGAAGGTAGCATGCATAATCTTATCTTTAGAAGTGTCGATGTTGAGTTGACATTATGTGGTCAATTTTAAGGGTGCATCTTTTTGTAACAATTTCTCCAATGTCTAAGTGAAGGAAGTATAGCCCCGGACAAATTTTCAATAATAACCTGTATGACTTGGCAAGTATTTTACCTTGTTGATTTTTTTGAGCAGCATCGAGAGTCATTCTCTTAGGAGAATGGGGACACCTGGCCCGGGACCACGGTGTGGACTCAACCTAGTGTTGAGTGATCATTCTGTTGAATGATGATATCTGGTCCTGGACCATGATATGGACCTAGCGCTGCCTTGGGGGGACTCAACCTTGTGTTGATCCATGAGGATATTGGTGGCCACCCACCTATTCCACTTGGACCCCCACCATTGTTTCTTTTAGTTTTCCAGTTTCCTTAATTGTAGCACAATTTACTATTTTTGGTAGTTTTTGGGTCCTAAACTTTTGGAGCTGTTTTGAGGCCCTAAAAGACTTATTTTCGGCATCGAATGGTCGGGCAAATATGAGTTCGTTCCGGACTCGATATTTGCTGATTATGGATGTAGTCCTTGAAGAGATCTTTCTAACGATGTATCATGCACGTCAAACGGAGGTAGTATGCCAAAGTTACGACCCCGGGAAATTGATGTACCAAGTTACCCAATGGGGCCCACATTTTGGCGTTTCACCTCCTAGGGTTAGGTTTTTGGATGTGTAGGGTTTCCATTGTTTCTCAATAATATATAGGCCTTCAAGCCTCATTGTAACACAGAGTTCAGAGGCATGTAGCTGCCACATCTCTTCTCAGAGATAAGCTACCAGCACTCTAGCTAGTTTATTTCCATTCTGTATGTAAACAAGTTTCGGTTCTTTGATCAATGAAATGAAGTGTTATTTCTGATGCATATTTGTTTCTATGGTTATTTGTGTATTCTGTTGCATTCCTGCATAAATCCGGATCATGTGTTGAGTGATCATTCTGTTGAATGGTAGACATCTGGTCCGGGACCACGATGTGGACTAGTCTAGTAATGGTAGACTCAACTTAGTTTTGAGTAGCCATTCTTTTGAATGGAGGCACCTCGTCAGTTACCAGGACTCAACCCAGGGTTGAGGACCATTCTCTTGGAGAATGGAGGCGCTTGGTCCGTTACTAAGTATTTGATCTAGTGTCAAATTATGCAGCCTATGGCTGAGGCACCTGGTCTGTTACCAGGAAGGCACTATAAGCCCTAGACTGAGTCTAGGCATATGTAACACTCTGACCCTTGATCAGTGGGCTTTGCGATCTTCTCCAAGGCTTAGCTACCTTTGGTTAAGACACCCTAGTACCCGATCTTGGTGTTACACAGAGTGTGAGATAAAAGCATTAGTAATTCTCTTGGTTTATGATGTTGTACTTTGAATGGTGATAAAAGACCACGTTGACCACATGTGATGACCACAGGGACACTTGAAGAAGACTAAAGCAAAAGTCAAAAATACATAAAGACCCTTAGTACCACTAAGGTGTAAAAGTGAAAGTGCAAAAAGACCTTTAGTACCACTAAAGGAAAAAAGTCAAAATTAGAAAAGAATAAAATATTATTATTTTGAGATTTCTAATTTTGGCCCACTTACAGGTGACTCAAAGGATATAAAAGAAGATCAATCCAATTTATTATTACACACACACTTGCTCTCACAGGTACAACTACTCATCAGAAGGTCTCTCAGGTTTTTGAAGAAGAAGGCTTTTATGATTACGCCCTAGCATGGATGAGTCTAGCTAGGGCATCATCATCGCCTATTGAAGAAGAATCCTAAGCTAGGGTTTCATCATCAAATTGCAGTGGCTGGTTTTTGACCCTTCTTTTCATTTTTTCGGGCAGCTCTCCTTTCACTGGGCATTTCCAGATCTCCTCGGGCAGCTTTCATTCTACTGCCGGCCAACTTCTCCTTCTTTTGAGCAGCAGGGTTCGTTCATGGGCAACCCTCTTCTTCACGGGTTGCCCTCTACTCTCCTCTGGGCATGCCACGTAAGGGCTCTGCCCTCTCGACACCCTCGGGCAACCTCTAACAGGCATACCCAGGAGGGTTTCGACCTACGGACAACCCTCGGGTAGCCAAAAGACAGACCCGTGAGGGCTACCGTGGCTATACAGGTCCACCGGGCAGCCTGTGGGCATACCCATGAGGGTCCTGTAGCAGTTGCAAGGTTTCTGGGCTTGCATAGGCCCTCGGGCCAGCCCTTAAGGCCACGACGTAGGGCAGACTGCCCTCCGGGCAATAACAGGATTGCAAACCACAACAGTCGGGCAAAAAACGGACCACGGGCAGCAGATCAGGCAGATCGAGCAGCCGCATAGACAAGAATAGATAGAGGAGAGAGAAAAATTAGTGTAGTAAAGCCCTAGTTTGTGAAAAAGCATTTTTGGTATTTTTGTGTAACTTGGAAAATTGATCTTCAGATATTGTGGTTTAACCTTGTTGGGGTTTGAGGAACTTTTTGAAGAATTTTAGTCATCTCATTTACGAGATGAATTATTAATGCTTTTGGGGTTTTTGTCCTTTAAAGGTTTCCCCAGTGAAAAATCTTGTGTTCATTGTGTTGATGTTATCTACTGCATTTGTCATTTGTTTATGTTAGTCTGCAATTTTTAAAAAAGTATCATGTTAATGCTAAAGTTCAACATTTAACTGGATAGACCAAGTCTAGATGATTTGCACATTTTCTGGAATCGAGAAAATTTTAGGGCGAAATTTAGCTTATGGGGTAACTTTTGACATTATTTTTCCAAAAAAAGATTCGCCATTTCTATTTTTTCTAAATCGATTCGCCCAAATTCCATGGGATAACATTTTTAACTCTAAAAATCGCCAAAATTGTCCAGAAATTATATAAAATCCTTAAAATTTTGAATCTTTTTACAAAAATATCGCTCAACATATTATGGTTGGAAATTTAAGAATTAGTAAGACTCGCTAAGGTTTCTACACTTTAAGAAAATTATGGATGCTTAAAATTTTCCCTGAATTATCTGGGTCCACCATCTTGCCTTCTTTAGAGATGATATAACAAAGTATCACCCAAAAGGCTGGGGAAACTATCATTTGTCAGGGTTGAGAGAAATCCCTGTTTCACGAGAACATTTTAACATGGCTTTGAGATTGTTAAACAAGTGATGGCCTAAATACACAAACAAAGCACAATCATCCAAGATAAACTTCTAGTGATTTATAAGTATAAAGCACAATCATCCAAGATAAACTTCTAGTGATTTATAAGTATAAAGCACAATCATCTACTTGACTCTTCCAATTGTTCCTCATGGTGGCCTATAGAGGAGAGTGACAGATGGGGATGGATCATCTTGTGGCTTCACACAAGTGAAATCATGGTGAAGAGAGGCGCCATATCTGTAGCCATTATTAATCCACCCCTGCCAAATTTTCAGGGCCAAATCATGCTTTGGTTTGCACACACATTAACTTGATCATTAAATGATCCCCTAATGTGGGTGAAATCAATGAAATTAAAGAATTTTGATTTTTAATCAAGAAGCACCTTTAATCTTTGAAGATTTAAGAACCATGGTCTGGCAATATTGTACATTAAGTCTAGTGTTAGCTTAGAGTCTGCATAACACTTTAAATGCTTCACATTTTTTGCCTTAGCTAGGTTGGGAACCACACTTAATGCAAGCATTTTCCCCACGTTATTAGCATTTGTACCCAGGTTCTACAAATACTTAAGCCTCGATTTTCTGCTTGGGTTGGCAGCGACATTCCCTGCCCCTGGTCTGACCAAGCTACCTCTACCTGCATCATATAATTTTCCAAGAATTTTACAGAACATTCAATGCTTGTTTTAGTAAGTCTGTTTATGTTGAAGTCAATTTGCTTAAACTTTCAGCACTAAAAAAGAAATCGAAGACTGAATTTGATTTCATCCTTAAGATTCTGTTAGTGTCTTTTTGTGGTTCCTGTATTGTGCCCAAATCAAGAAGCACTACTCCATTTAGTATTTAATTTGTTTGTATTTTCTTGTAGAGAAGCTTAAGATACAAATGTATGTGCTAATTTTTTTTTTCTGTCTTTATCTGGTGTACCAGGACATATAAACATGCCAAAAATTGTGAGCTTGTTCAATGTATTTGACTGCACATTAAAAGATGTACAATTGAATATTTTTTAGGAGCCTAGAAAAGGAAGGTTTTTATCCAAAGTTTGAACCAGGATTGAAACCTGAAATTATATACTGAAATGTGTTACGAAAATTATCTATTTTGTTTTATACTTAGTTTATTTGTTTATAATTCTTTTACTTTTAACATAAACAATCAATGTTTGTATTAAAAAGAGCTGTGGCTGCACCCGATAGCTTTGATAATACAAAGCTTAAGAAGGTGGATCCTCACATGCAGTTCTTTCTCTCCTTTTTAAATAACTGGAGGGAGAGAGTCCAAACTTTTCTACAGAGACTTTTTCTATTATATTCCTGAGGACAATAGTAGATTCTTACAAATTTTCTACATGGTAGTATGCAAAAACAACACACGATTACTGTATATGGGTTATTATCTTCCCTTTGATTAGAGGGAAATCCAGAGTTGACTGATGACATGAGAGGATGTTCTATTCTGCCTCATGTTCTTGCAGTTTTTGATTAGATTTCCTTCCCCTTGTGGGGAAGGAGGGGTTGGGAGCTTTCTTTAGTACTCCAGCGAAAGTGAGGGGTTTAGATTCATGCGAATGGGGATGCAGCTCTGATACAGTAGTCATTCCTTGTACATTCTCCACCTCCTCCTCCTCTGTTTCCTCTGCTTAGTCTTCTTCCACCTCTTTCTGCTTTGCTTTCTTCGTTTCTGATCTTGATGGAGCACTAGCCATTGGAGCTACTTTGGATGGATCCGAACCGCCTTCAGGATGCAATGAATTTGCTAGCAATGTCTCTTTTGCTTCATTTTCCTTCTCCATGTCATCTAGATTCCCAAGAACTTCAAATTTGTTATTACCTGTGCTGGATTGCCCCTCATGGGGTGGGTTTGAACTTTGAAGACCCCTTGTGCTGAGATATCATTCTCCTGCTATGAACCATCCTGAACTCGGATTCTTTACTTGACAAATGCTTTTCGGGGTGCTGTAGCTCTTGTATTTTTAGGCAAGTTTTGACAAAATGCCCGTAAGTATGATAAGCAATACACTTCAAGTGAATTTGCTTGTAATTGAGGCTTTGTTGATGACTCCATCCATCAATATTGATTTGCAATGCCTTGGGAAGACCCTTCTCCAGATCCACCTCCACAAAAATGTGCTTGCAAGAGAACATGTTTCCTTTTGGTTCTTCTCAGTCAATAAATCATCCCTGCTTGTTCCCAATATCTCTAAGAGAGCTATCATCCCAAGAAACCAGAGGTAGGTGAGGTAACCTTACCTGCACAGGAGCTAAAGTGTTTTCATCCCCTGAATTGAAGCCAAGAGACCACGGAGACAGATATATTCCCATGGAACCCACGAAATACTGTCCTGAGCAAAAACTCAAGTCACGTTCCTCTCTATTGGCAAAAAGAAACACAAAATAACCATGGCCAGATGCAAGTGATAATACCTGGCCTTTGAATCTTGGGAGTCAGTGTTCTGTTATCCGTGTTTTTACAGTTCTTGGACTAGGCCAGAGGTCTGTAAACTTTCTAACCAGTGCCCACTCAGACAGGATGAGGGATTCTCTTCTTGGTTCCGAGGATGGAGATCCATCTGTGGAATGCTTTCTAATTGTTTTACAAATCTGCTTTGCAGATGCTTGAGATACTTAACCAGAGAGCAGGATGCCTCTATCTCATATTGAAGGGTGTCACCCATATTTCCAGTTTGAAGGCTTCTCTTCTGCCCTTTCAGCAGCAGGCCATGAGTTCCTGCTAACAGTCTTTGCGTCTGGAGGTCAATGGCTGAGAAGATTGGATGTGGTCTGGAGGTTGGTGGTGGCTAGGGTAAAACCCTAGCCGCATATTGAAAGCCAAGCTCATGGCATTCTTGCGTTTATAATTCTGATCTTGATATATTATTCCTATTTTGATGTATTATCTCAACTTTCTATTTTACAGATCCACTATGTGTCACACTTTTTTACTATGATTAGGTGCAGTTTGGTATGAAATTCCAATAATTTTACAAGAAGTTAATGCAGTATTTGAGGTTTTATTTTTCTGGTTTTAAATCCCACTCAAATGTTTGAGCTCTGATTCTTATATATGTTTATTATTTCTTTAATGGAAAATTTTATCAACTTTTCTGGTGGAGAGTTGCCCAGAAGAGAAATATTTTCAAGGGCCTGGACTGATTTGTCTATGCAGATAACATTCAAGTGGTTGTTGTGTTGTTATTTTGTACTTTTGTTAAAGCAACATGCTCCAAATTACAATTGATGACTTACCTGGTCTCTTAGGTCAATATCTGTCATTTTCCTTAGGTTTGTGTATCTGTAATTAAATGCAATCACATTCATGGTATTGAAATATCTAGTAAATAGCAATTTATTTTGCAAATACAAGTGGCTACTTTGCAGTTTAATAGAAGTCAGAAGGCATCTTATATCTTCATATTACTTTGGTTCTTTGTCTTTCAGGGATGGACAACCTTACAAATGACTAGGGAATCGACAATGCTGGATGGCAGACGGCCGTTTTCTGCAAGAGAACTCATGGGCATCTTATCTGATATGTGGCCTGCTGCTGCTGATAAAGTTGGAAAGATTAAATCATATGACAATGGAAAAGTGAGTAGCACATGTTCCAATTCCAGTTTCATGATTGTGATATGAGGATTTACCACATATTGTTCACACTTGAAGGGTTGTATCTGATGTGCACCTATTTCATATATGCATGTTAAAGTTTTTCTTATAGTTTTTAATTTTAACTTGTTCTTGATCACGTATACTTGTTTCTCACCCATCTACATTATAATCTTTTCATTAATAATTTAAACAATAAAATTGTGAAGATCCAAATTCCAATAGCATACAAAAGTCAGACACAACTGCTTGCAGCTTGGTTGGAACCCAATTCAAGGTGCAAAATCCCACAAAGCTTTTATGGCTTTACAGTTGGAAGACATGGCTGTCTACTTGTCCCATTGGCAATAACTAATCATTTAGTCAGTGTGTTCTCTGCTGCACACTTCTATTTGCATGTCATTAATTTTTATTTTTTCAGCTTAGTTTGTCATAGATTCTCATGATTGAGCATACTTTTGTGTTTGAGAGGAACAGTTGATGAGCTAGGGGCTAGGCTGACTTCAGGAGAGAAACCAGACAGTGGATCAAATATTCACTTTTCTGCTATCATTGAAGAGTCTAGAGAAAGGCCTTAAAAGGTCAACTGCTGATTCATTGACTTTTGGAAGATCTTTGACACTGTTCCAACTTCCAACCTCCCAGACACTTACTCATCGACCGACTTCATATCCTTGGAGTACCTGGTCTTGATTTTGCTGTGATCCGGCTTTTTGAGACACCAGTGGGCAGTTTCTGCACATCTGACAGGCTTTTAAGTTTTCAGGAATATAAGGGGTACTATTGTTGTCAAACATGGGTGTCCTCTCTTACCCACTCTCTTTGAGGTCTACATTGATGAGCTAGAATAGTTCATTCGGGATCCCACTTAGGCTGAGAATGGTTGCCTACTTCGTGAAATCTGGATTGCACTCCTGTTATTTAAAGTTGATGTGGTATTTTTGGCTTCACTCGAGAGGGGTTACATATGCAACTTGATGCTTTGGATCAGTTGTGTGGTATTCGAAAACTGATAGTTAATCTTGGTAAAACCAAGATCACGATCTTTAATACAACCAAAAAAACTGTTTGTAAATATCATTTTTCCTTCCAAGGGGAAGCAATTGATGCTACCTCCTCTTATCTAGCGGCGCAATTCATGTGCCCCACCTTCAGTGTAAATGTTGTGTCCCAACCACAGATTTTTAAGGGATTTACTTCACTATACATACTTTAGAGATAATTCTTACTACTTCCAGATTCATTTCTGGAACACTCCATCTAAAATTAAGCTCTTTGATCATTTGATGCCCTCACCAAGCCTATTGTTTTATATGTATTTGATATTTGGTGACTTGGCCTTGGTCATATGGGTTTGTCTCGCATCAAGAGGGTCTAGACTATCATGCTTCAATATCTTATTTGGTGGAAACAAACGGTTCCTTTGTGTATTATACATAGAGTTTGGGGGGTATCCCCTTCATCTCAAGACTACCTTTAGTTTTATCATCTACCTCCACATATTTCAATAGATGGGAAACTTTGAGGGTGTCAGAGGTACCCCTTTTTGGTGCACTTTTCCTTTGAGAGACTTGCGTCTCTTGGTTAGAAAGGTTGATGGCCTTGTTGGTTCTATGATGCACACTTTAAGTTTTTTCTTGAGTACATGGGCATTTCAATTGTCTTGTTCCCTCCCTACTTATTCTCCTTTGATGCAACTCCCCACCTCTTTCCCTCTAAACTAGGGAATTAATTCTATGATTAGGGGATTTATTTGTTGGAGCTTCACCAAAGTTTTTTTTGGACTGCACCATGAGGAATTTGATCTTGAAGAGGGCCTTTTACACTGAGCATTTCCTCTAGAACGCCAGTGGGGTTATTGTTCATCCGAGCCACCTTCATTTCCATTTGTTACTTGAGGTTTGTTTTCCTTTCATCCAATTTTACCATTTGAGAATTGTGGTAGATCATCATGTTCCCAGGGTGGAACCTATCTTAGACTTTAATCAATGCATGAGGTAGAGCCGAAGAAGCACTTTATCTTTAGGTGTCCTATCTCTTATTATATTAGAGGGGGGTTCCATTGTCTTTATAGGGACTTGGACATATTCATATCACCCTTTTTTAGACGTTTCGATCAATGGTGGCTTGTCTTGTATGTTAGTGGCACTTGATCTCATGTGGCATTTACTTCAGAGCTTCTCCATGGTAGCTGCACACACTACACATTTTGTTGCCTCCTTTTGCTTGGTCTAGGACACTAGGGGTAAAGCGCCTTGCAACCACTCAAGCGGGCAAGGCTAAGGTCGTTCGTCATCACTCCCTATCCCAAACCACCTAGGTTCTAGATCATTCCAACTCGAAGGCTCATAGGAGGACCAGATCTACTTTAGCATATGAACACTATTGGCCACTTGCTTTGACCTTTTTCAGAGATGCATCACTAGCTTTTTACCTACTACTACGGGTTAGTCTATCATGAATGTGAGGAGTGCTTCTCTGTTACTTTAGTCTCTAACCCAACCATTGTCAAGAGAATTTTGATGTTGCCCAAGATTACTCTCCAAGTGTCTATCAATCTTAGTTATTCACTAAAGGACATTATTTGAAAAGCACTTGGTTTTGACATCTACACTATTGATTCAAATGAAGAGTGAGGTTGATATCATCATCACTCACAACAATTGCGCCTTATCTTCAAGCTACGTCTCTTTGTCAATAATTATCTCTTTGTTAAGACTTTGTACTGCTACATAATTGTAATCTTTTGGAAGTAACAGGGGTCTAGGATTTGGGATCATGCTAATCAGGCTTTCAAAGCTCTTTCTTGTATTGCTCAAACGTTTTATTGTACTTGCATATCTTTGACCAATAACTAGTGTTTGGCTTCTTTGATGGTGGATTCGAGAGTGTGTATTTACATAAGACCTAATCTATCATTGGCCTTTGTTTTAGTAAGAAAAAATCTTAGGAAAATGTGGGTGACTTCTATGCTCAGAATGTTGAGGATGGTGGTTTGCTGCTGAAGAAGTCATTGTTTAAGATGATGTGTACATTCGAGTTGGTGGTGGTGATGGTTTGGCATGTAGCCACATGCTAGTTGAGGATGGTGTGGGCCAGAGGCATTGTCATACGCAACCTAGATTTTTTTTTTGTAAGGATTTTATTATATAAAAATGATCATATTACATCATAACACAACATGCCATTTCCCTGTCAATAGCAGCATTTTCTTGTCTCGTTGGCCATGATATTATAAAGACTCACTGTTTAGAACATGAACTTAACATACTGCATAAAATTCGCTTCTTACTAATCCTACCATAAAACACTATTTGCCGCTTAATTGATCGAGTTGGAAAAGCTAAAGTTGATAGACTTAAAACACTTAACATGCCAAAAACAGAGACCTTGGGTAGCTAGACATCCTTGAAACACCGACCTCCTATAGCAGAATATAAGGAAGATCTGGAATGTGCCCATGAAGGCTGCTACTTGTTGAGGTATGCTGAGCCTCTGGAGGATGCTGGGACGGGGAAGTCGAAAGTCCTAAACCCTATAGAATGGAATTCATCTTTACATTTAGCGCCTTGGACTCCTCCATCATCCTCCTTCCGCCACTGCCCCTCGACCTTCTCTTGCTTCTCCCACATTGCTTGCCCCATCAAATTTTTCATATCCTAGAAAAGAGAAACAGTTTGCTCATAGAGACTTAATCTTCCCGCGTTGGTGCTCAGATCCAAAATCTAGTCTTTGGCTTTACGACATTCCTCATGCAAAGTTTCCCTGTCCAGCTCCAACCAGAGCTTCTGCTCTGCCTCATTAATCTTGTGTTGGTTGCTGGCAAGCAAGCCGAGTTAGAACATGCGCACTTCCCATAGAGCTTTCTTTTGAGCCCGATTCACACGACAATTGTCCTCCTCTAGCTCCAGCTCCCTCTTTCTTCTTCCTTTCCTTGTTGCCATGCTTCCTTCCTCGTTCTTCCTTTGGTTGGCGTCCATTTGCCAAATCACTAGAACTCTGTTGCTCTTAGTAAAGACTATGTGCATGCAGAGCTGGATTTTGCTTTTACGTCTGTTTCTGCCACCTTGGCCGCCTCTAAATAGAAACTTACCATTCTGAGCCATGATTCGACTCGTACTTGCCATGATTACCAGCTCATGCTCCGTGGCTGCGATAATAGTTCTCATGTGCTCGACCAGATCCACCACATTCCTTGTTCATTACTGCCCTCTTGCTCATTGATTTTAAAAGACTTGAAATGGGTCGATGTCCCATGCGTATTGATTTCATATCGTCTTTCGTATGAGCTAAGGGCTATCTGGCTTTTAATTTTCCATGTTACGTGGCAGGATCCGTGCCCTCCCGTTGTCTTTCCCCTTCTCTTCCATGAATTCACATCATGTCTTGGTTCATGAGGCCTATACATCTGTCTTGAGTTGTCATGTCCATCTTTGCCGCCCAATCCATCGCTTTAATTGACCCTTGGGTCTGGGTTCCGAGATTTTCTAGCGTGTCCGCCACCTTATTACTGTTTCTCCTAACGTGGTTGAAGGTGACGTCAATCCCGAGGTCTAATGTTTCTACCCTCTGTTCTAGTTTTCCTTCCAACCGCCATGTCTTAGCCACCTTTGCGCTTGAATTTCCTTGGTGGATCTTAGTTGTCATTTGTATGAACACCTATGAGTCCCCTTCCACTATTAGAGGGGTCCAGATATACTCCGTAGCCATTTGGATGCCCTGCACAAGGCCTTTGACTTCTGCAACATTGTTAGATTCTATGCCCATGAAGCCGAGTTTGAAACCTTGTAGTCTTCCTTGTTGGTCTTTGATTATGCATCCATATCCCACTGGACCAGGATTGCCTTTCGAGCCTCCATCAATGTTGATCTTGAGGAACCGTGGGGGGGGAGGGACCATGTGTTTGCACTTGAGGTTGTCTTAGTGGTTCCGTTTTGTTTGCCAAAACATTGCATAGGTTCAGTGATTCCCCATGCCTTCATGATGGTAGACTCGACATTAGTTGCTTCCCAGATCTAACCGAGCTTCCATTCTCAACGTTTCTATCATCTTACTCCTTAGGTTGGTCCACACCCTTTCTTCATTTTGGAATTTACCGCGAAAAATCTTGGTATTTCATTCCTTCCATATCTTTCAGAGAGTGAAGTGCGCGAAGATTCCCCAGAGGTGGTTGATAACCGGGTTCTGGAAAGGGCTATTCGACCACTTGGAGAGGGTCTGGTTTGGGCATTGCCCGACTCTATCGGATCTTCTAAAGGCTATGGCTCCTCGGTCCCATAATTCAGCAGCGAACGGGCAAGCATCTAGGAGGTGTTCCATTGTCTACTCATCTTTCTCACACTTGCAGCATTGGTAAGGGCATTGCAACTCTTTTTTTAAAATGTTTTCTCCTATCAATATGCGGTGTTTCATAACATGCCAACTGAAAATAGAGATTTTGGGCCAGAGTTTGACCTTCCATACCTTCTGCCATTTCTAATTTCTAAGCTGGTTGTCATACCCAACCCATAATTTGTAGGCTCCCTGATGGTAAAGGACCCTTTTGGCCTGAATCCCCAACAGAGTTTGGCCTCCCCTTGGTTTACCCTGATTCGTCTGTTGTTTAAGGCCTCCTCAATTTGGTTCACTTCCTTTCTTGGGCCCCGATGCTCCCACCATTCTTTGTTATCCCAAGCCCTAAAATCCTGATCATCTTTTTGATTCGCCCATAGGTCCTTGACCTTTGTGATGCCTTGGTTGGTACATTCCAATGTTGAAAAACTCTTCGAAAAATTGCGATTCTTTCCCTAAGCCGAAAAATCGGCTGGAAAAAATCATGATTTTTTAATTTTTCAAAAAGTCACAACTTTTTCCAAAAAGTCGCAATGGATAAAATGGCAAGTCTCGACTTTTTCAAAAAAGTCTCCATTTTAGCCTTTTTGTTGTATACTAACACCTTTCTTCTACCGTATAAATATTTCAAAACTTCATTGTATTTGAAAATCAAACCATGCAAGGATAAGCTATACAAAATATGTATCCATTTATCAAAGATCACAATGGTAATTGAATTACTTTTTTTCACTAATAGGGAATTTTTTGGGCAAACATATTTTGAGGGATCATCATAGCACATTGTAGGGAAAAGAGAGTAATGTTTCAAGTGGTAGATAAGTTAGGGCTAAATGTGAGGCTCATGTCGGAAATTCAATTTGGGAGGAGTGAAAAATACATCTATGATTTATCACCAATACAAAACAAGAAATACATTTAATGGATGTCAACCAAATCAATAAATTATACCTTTCAAAAATTAGGTTTAAGTCAGAGGATGGAGGGACAAATAAAAAGCATTTATGAAAACCTTATATAAACCTAATCATTGGAGTAGGGAAAAATATGTAGTATGAATGGAAAATAGAATAAATTGCAAAGTAAAGATATAATGAAAACGAGAAACAAGTAATAAGTAAAAAAGAAACTTGGGAAGAGAGCATTGATATTAGATAGCTAGATGCTAGTTTTCCTCTGATATATTTATATATGTGATGTCATGTTGTATTGGTTATCCACTTTTGAGTCCTTGATTGGACAACTATGATGTTTCAGGATACATTATTGACTTTGATGTATCATTTTACATTTGGCATGACTGCATGATGATGATATATATCAATGCTTTCTCCATATTTATGTTCCAATGTGTTTATCTAATGTTATTGTTGCTTTAAATGTTTAAAATTCTAAAAAAAATGAATGTATTTTGTATTTTTTATTGTTTGTCGACTTTTGCCGATTTTTCTCGATTTTTTTGCCAATGTTGCCGAGAAGTTGTGTTCGGGACCCTTGCTGACTTTTTCAACATTGGCACATTCTCTTATGAGCTGTAGGAACTCCACATCTTTTCCCATTGGTGGCATTTGTTGCCAAGAATCCTCCCACGTGTAGGCCCTTTGCTTGTTCCAAACTTCTCATAAACTGTTGTCCTAGACCAGTCTCCTTCCTTGGCCGTTTTCCAGATGCAAGACCCAGAGATTTCTTCAGAGAACTTGATAAGGTTTTCCTTCTCTCATTCCTCGACATATTTTTTGTGCCACACCTTTGCCCAAGATTCTTGGTTATAGGTAACCCATCTCCACCATAACTTGGCTCCACTCACCAAGTTCGCCTTTTTAGGGTCACGAAGGTTTAAACCCCCCTGGTTCTTAGGGGCACATAATGTCTCCCATTTCACTAAAGCCCATTTTTCACTGTTCATTTGTTCCACTCCATAAGAATTTTTGCTGCATATTCCTGATTTCTTTAAGGATCGACTTCGAGGCAGCAAGGGTTGAAATTAAATAGTCTGGCATGTCTTGAAGAACTGAATTAACTAGTACCAACCTGCTTGCAAAATTTAGCGTCCTCAAGGTCTAGTTTGTTAGACGTTTCCTCATTTTATCCAACAGTTCCGACTAGGAACCATTCCTCACCATTGAATTCACTAGAGGAGCTCCTTGATATTTGGATGGAAGGGAGCTCTCTTGAAAGCCCAAAATTCGACAAATATTACGTGTTGTAATCTTGGGGGTGTTGAACAAAAAAACCTGAGACTTTTGCTCATTAACCTCCAGCTCCGATGCTTTGCCAAAGTTTGTCAAGCATGTTTTGATATTCCCGGCTTCTTGGACAGAGGGGTGGCCCATGAACATGGTGTCATCCACGAATTGTTGGTGCGTTTGTCTATCCACCCTTGGGTGGATTAGAAGCCCTTGTATTTCATGGTTACTCTGCATCGCCTTGATCGATCTTCCTAACCCTTCTTCCATGATGATGAAAAGGAAGGGGGATAGTGGGTCTCCCTGTCTTATGCCTTTTATTGGTTTGATTAATCCCGAGGGGACACCATTGATGAGAATGGAGAAGAAAGCCGTTGATATGAGACTCATTACCCACTCAATCTAGTTGCCCCGAAAGCCAAAGGCTTTGAGCATTTCTCTCATAAATTGCCAATTGAGTTTATCGTATGCTTTAGCAATGTCGAGTTTCATCATCATGTTAGGGATTTTCTCAGTTTTGATTGAATGGAGCACTTCGTGAACTAGAATAATACCATCCATTATTTGTCGTCCTTCGACAAACCTCGACTGTTCTGGAGATACCAGAAAGGGTAAGATAGGTTTGAGTCTGTTAGTGATGACCTTGGTTACGATCTTATAAATGACATTGCACAAGCTTATAGGTCGAAACTTATCAGGAGAATCCGCTCCTTCACTTTTAGGAATGAGGGTGAGAAAAGTAGCGTTAAGCGCTGGAAGAATCTTCCTTGATACCTGCGAGTTCTCCACTATCTGCCAAACTATTCTGGAGATATCAGACAGGGTAAGATAGGTTTGAGTCTGTTAGCGATGACCTTGGTTACGATCTTATAAATGACATTGCACAAGCTTATAGGTCGAAACTTATCAAGAGAATCCGCCCCTTCACTTTTAGGAATGAGGGTGAGAAAAGTAGCGTCAAGCGTTGGAAGAATCTTCCTTGATACCTGCGAGTTCTCCACTATCTGCCAAACTTCATGTTTGATGAGATTCCAGAAGTGTTGGAAAAAATTGACATCGAAGCCATCCGGTCCCGGGGCTTTACCTTCCACCATTCGGTTAAAGGCCTCTTCCACTTCAGGGAGAGTGATCGGCTTCATTAGCATGTCATTTTGCACCTGGGAGACCAGAGAAGGGATGTACAGGGTGATTTGGTTAATGTCTCCTATCCTGTCCCTCCTTGGCTCAGTCATTATATCCTGAAAATGATTGTTCAAGACCGCTTCGATCTCCTCCCTCGTTTCAACCCTCTCTCTGTTAGAATTTTTGATCGAGAGAATTCTTTACTGCGATCCATCTTAGATGACTGAACGATGGGAAAACTTTGCGTTTTGTTCACCCTCCTTGAGCCACTTGATTCTCGATTTCTGGCCCCATAGGATTTCCTCCCGTCGTTCTCGTTCCTCAAGCTTGTTGCATAATCTTGCCTCTTTGTCCTGAAGTTCAGAAGTATATCCTGCATTCATCCCTGTGTTTTGAATCTCTTCTAGCCGAGCTTCGAGGATTTTTTTATCCGCAAAGATGTTTCCAAACTCTTCCTTATTCCATTTCTTGATCCTTTCACGGACCCAGAAATGATCACCACAGTTCACGGCCTAGCCCTAGAGGGCTTATACAGTCCACGATGCAGCTGGGAAGGACCACCACACTCCACGACCCAGCCCTAAAGGGCTTAAACATAGTCACAACCTGCTAAGAGAGGGCATACACAGTCACGACTCAGCTAGGAAAGGGAATGCACAGTCACGACCCAGCTAGGAAAGGGCATGCACAGTCATGACCCAACTAGGAAAGGGCATGCACAGTCATGGTCTACCTAGGAAAGAGTCACGGACCAACAAGAGGAGCCCTACACAGTCACAGATCAACTCAAGGAGGGACAACATAGTCACTTCCTTCCCTTAAGGTGTCACAAACAACTCACGGGCTAGTCAAAAGGAGCAACATAAAATCATGGATCACCCCAAGGAGAGACAACATAGTCACGACCTGGTCTTAAAGTCATCAGAATCAGTCATGGTCTAGTCCACAAAGAGATAGAAGCAGCAAGAACCCAAAACGTCCATTCAAGGCAACAATAACCCTAGGCGTCAAGCACAAACCAACAACAAGTTCTAAAGTAGACAAGGATCATATCTGAACTTCTCTCATGTCAAGATGCCTCCAAGAAAGAAGTTATGAACTTAATCTATATTCTTGACAAGCCTTCGAGAAGGGTCACTTGGACATTCCTAGGATTTAGGATAGTTACCAAAATAAAAATAAAATAAAGTTAGGTTGACTTAGAATAGGGTACCAAAGTTCAAATGGTCACACAAAAAATAAAAACCATGAAAACAATAAGGTTAAGTCATAATAGCAAAGGGGTCATGGTGCCACAACAATTAGGGCTCTAGGACCAATAGGAAGATATAGGGCAAGTCAACTAGAGGGGTCACAACAAGGTGGTAAGGCAACCCCCTTTCCCACAAGACCAAGGTGTACCATCAAGGTGGGGAAACAACCCTTTTACCCACAGGACCAACAAGACCAAGGTGTACCATCAAGGTGGGGAAACAACCCTTTTACCCACAGGACCAACAAGACCAAGGACTTTAGTCTTTTCTCTCTCAAGGTATATTCTCATATTTTTATCATCATTGAATAAGGAAGATTCAAACTGGATGATGTGATCCTCTGGTTCTCCATACTGCTCCTAAGGGTTAAATGCTAGTGACATCATCAAGGGGTGGCCAATTCCTTGAGAAACAATGTAGCAATAATCGTTTAGGAGAAAAGGACATCACACACCATCATCTTGGTCAACTGACTAGGTATGTACCTACAGGAACTGCTTGGTCCTAGACCAAGAATCTGTCTGGTTCCAGACCAGGAAGTCTCTGCCTCAACCTATAGGATTTGCTTGGTCCCAGACCAAGAATCTGCCTGGTCACAGACCATGATACCATAGAGGCATATAGGGGCCCTAGCCATATTCTAGGGACTTTGCCAGGGCATCAACCTGCTTGGTCCAAGACCAAGAATCCCAGGAGACTGCTGGGGTCCTTAGGTTACCTTCTAGGGACTTACTCTGTCTAGTTCACTGACCATGAACCCTAGTTAACTGACTAGGGTACCTTCCTCCCTGAGAATGGGTCTCGCAGCTGCACTATCTTTAACAGATGCCCATCTCAACCGCTAAATGACGGCCCAATAGTAACACTTGATTTTTCTCTCTATTGCAATTATTGTGCTTATATGTCCTTCAAATGTTTTTGTGAGCTCATAGCAGGTTGTAATGTCCAGCATGTTTCAATGACAGCAGTGTTGGGTGCTCAGTTACGGGGCTGGTTTGCTGCTCTCTGAATTTTGTATAAGTGTTGTTTATTCTTGTTTATCGGTATCTGTCTAAAATTTATTTGGTTTAGCAACCTTTGTTAATGCTGTTATTTGTTCATTATCAAAGAATGTGTAAATGTTGATATGATTCAATTGATGACAAAATTATTTGGAGATAAGCTTTGGTTTGAAGTTATGAACTTGCTCTATTTGGATGATATTTTGTTGTGGCTAATTCTTTCACTTTTAAAGCTCTGTTTTGCAAGTTGGAATTCTGGAAGAGTGTTCTTCTTAATCTTGTAAAGAAGAGAAGTCTGTGAAAGAATGATCGACAAACACACTTATGTTTTGCTCAACGGGCATGGATTTTTGTTTAGTAGTTCTGATGCATTATGTGCAATGTGTGTTTTTCTTGTCCTATATCAAGGAACTTCTGGGATATTAAGTGCATTATTTTCACATTTTTAGTCTGTAATTACTGATTTAGACCAAGATATTTTTCTTGGATTGATATGATCTTGCATAATACATGGATGTTTCCTTGTGAGGATTGTTTTACTTGTTGATACTTTTCTTGTATTATCCATTTTCACTCAGAATTTGTATTTGAGGAATGGACTTTTGTTCAAAGAATTGACTGAATAACCATATTGATCATTGTAGGTCGAAGGAGCAGTTTTTGATTTACCACAGGAAGTTGCAAAAGAACTTCTTTTAAAACAGACACTACCGGGTTATACAGTATCAAAAGTTACTCAGGTAATCATTCCATATTCTGTCTGTTCTCCTTTATGATCCAATAATGTTTTTCTCAATGGTAGTAGATACAACTGTTTTTCATTGTATAGAACCAAGTTGAACTGTATTAAAGATATTAGGGCATCTCTTACATGTATCATTGAAAAATTGCTATAATTTGGCTTTTGTTTATTTATTGTGACCAAATTTCTCTTAATGACGTAACCAAGAACTGTCAGCTATTTTTACAATAAAAAACAGGTTGCAAGATTAAGCATCCCGCAGTCATTTAGCTGCCAGTGCCTAACCAGGCAGAGTACATGTCACTTTTACGTGAAAAATGCTCAAAGATCCAAGATCTCAACAAAGCATATTAGGCGGCAGATACAGATACCAATGCAGCAAGGTTTGAAATCCTATATACACAAAAAGAAACTGAAGAAGTCTCTGACTAACCTGTTACAGATTTAGTTCCTCTAGATGGGGTAAGCTGGGGGTCAATTACAATTAAGAAATGCTTCCTTTTCTCCAAGCTCTAGCTAGGGTATGCTAGATTTCCGATAGAGACAACAAACACCAAATCAATACAAGCCTAATGTTTGAGGTAACTGTAATTAGCTTGAAGACTATCTCTTGGCTTATCCAACTAATGTCAAGAAATCAAGGTTCCTGTTATTATGCTGCCATTCACGTACTGTTTGTATGGTAGGTCCTTTGATAGAGTGTCTAGCTCCTTGGCACTACCAAATTCTTGAGACCACTGTCCTAAAGAAGAAGAGCTCTTATCCAACTCTAATGCACATTCTGGACACTCTCACCATCAAACAGCTTGGTAGAACAATATGCACAGAACAAAGTTACAAATTTGTCCAAGGGAACACTAGAACTGGGAGATGGGATGATGCTTTCATACTCACAAAACTGATACTGAAAATTCAATATTGATGCTATATCCTATTATCCACTTCTGTTCTTGTTGCACGTATTGTGCTAAAAGGAACTTGGAAGGGTGAAAGATTTAAACAAGGTTTTTAAGATAGTGAACCTTTATGCGTCATATGGAGACATTAGACCTTTTTGGGACTCTGAAGACCTGGCAGGGGATAATTTCATAGTTGGTGGTGATCACATTTGACCCTAAATTCTAGAGCATATTGGAGTGAGGTTGCCAGGCCAGATCCCCTGGCAGATTTTTTTTCTTAGTTGTTTGAAGAGCTCAAACTGGTAGACTTAGAGCATATAGAGGTCATTCCAGCATGGAGGAACTCCGAAAGAGGAAAACTGGGGATTTCAAAAAGCTAGATCGCTTTCTTGTAGACGGAAATGTTGAATTTACTGAAACCAGATCTGATCTTTGTTCCGATAGTTATCTGATTAATTATGAACGAAAAATACACTGATTTCTAACAATTACGCAGTGGAAAATAAATAGGAAATCACACATATTTGACACTCAAATTTACCTGGGAAAATCCCAACTGGGGAAAAACCAGCAAGCGCTGATTTTATTGAATAAAATCTTGGGCTCCTGTTTTGGGAAAATAGCCCACTAAGAAATTACAAAACAGTAAATAGCCTAGCGTATCAAACCTCAAGATCAGTCCTTCGATCTTTCTGGTTGGCTGCTATCTCCTTTACTGCCCCTTTGCTCCTTTTCTTCTTGACTCTGCCCCTACACCTGCATACTTGGCTGAAAGTCCTTCTCCAACCTCAATGAGATCTCAGTCACTCTGTGTGACTAAGATAACATCTCAATGACTAAATCCCTAAATTTAGGTCTCCAAAGTGATTGATGTTTGAGATAAGATCTCAAGCTTCACTTAAGAACAACGACTGTGACTTAATTTTAAGTTCCCTTTTAGTCATTAGCCAACATTAGGTTACTAATTTGCTTTTCCTAAGTTAGACTTAGGAAATAGATACAAAAGTCACTTGCTCAACAAAGCAAATACCTAGAAAGGAAATTTGGGCGACTCCTGAATGCTTGACACCTGGCCTATATAGAAGTACTTGTTTGAGCTACAATGTTCAACACTTCCTCTTAGCCAGGAAGGTACTTCTCGAAGAGCCACCTGGAACGGGTTCTCCCTCTGACCTTGGCACACTATCACACACATCATCTTGCACACTAGCATCCCTTCAATCCCGCTGGTCAGCTGCTCCTTGATGAGTGGAAGTCATGGAATCAATGACGCTACACATCAGTGCCAAGAAGTTTGAAAACTTCGTCAAAGGCTTACTCTCCCTCACTGTACTCCTAGGAGCTTTCTCCTACTCCTGAGCATGCATCAATGTCATCTTGTACCAACTAGGTCTCCTGGTAGAATTGGGAGGGGCTAACTCCCTATTCTCATATGAAAGTTTACTCCCCACAGTGGAAGTCTGTGAACTTTGTTCACCCTTCTTAGTCTTCTGCTCCTTGACCTCTGTCACTAACATCGATTGATAATCCAAGATCCCTTTGGATCCCACTACAGGATTTCCTTACAACCTGTATACTCTGCCCTCTCTGACACCAAGAACTTGTGCCGAGTCTATGCCAAATCCCTTCGATCGAGTGAGAACCTGTACACTCTTGAAAGCGATGACATATCCACTGTCCTTCGATGTTGATACTGAGGCCAAATTCATCTCGAGCTCCGGTACATACAACATATCTGTCACCTATAGAGATCCTCCTGATTCTAGCTAAAACGTGACTGTACCAACTTCCTTCACAACACACTTGGCATGAGTGCCAAACTCCACATGTAAATCTAAGTTTGTCCTTGATAAATTGGTGAACAACTCACATGTCCCTGTCATGTGACGAGAAACCCCACTATCCACAAACTAGGCACTACTAGAAACTGTGCTAGAAATAGAAGAGACTAATGAGAATTCCTTCTCAAGCCTCTGAGCAAACTCCTTAACCTGAGCTTTTGTAGATTTTGCTACCTGTTGAGTCTTACTCTTCCCTTTCGTCCATTGTAGACAGTGTGAAGCAGAATGACCACACTTGTGGCTGGCAAAGCACTTGACTTTGCTCATGTCTTTATTCTTCTTCACTACTTGTCAAGTTGACTCTCCACCTGAACTGTCCTTACTTCCCTTTACCTGACTGGCAAGAGAAACATTCTCCTCATCTTCACCCTGTTGATGTATTTGTAACTTCAGAATGTATTCACTTGTATATCTTATGTATTGTACCCTGATGTTTATTTCGGGAAGTATCTATAATGTAATTGAGTCATGTCATGCCCCGATGTTCTGATTGGGAGATTCAATAATGTAAACAAGTCATGTAAAGTCATTGAGGTTAACCCTCCATTGTAAGTCGGGGCAATAGTCCCCACAATTGAGTCAAGGTTAACCCTCCTTGTTGATCGGAGGGCAAAGTCCTTAGACTCTCCTAGAGATGTCGGCCCTGGTAAGTAATTGTTAAGTGAGGCCGACTTGTTGGAGTGGACATTAAGTGAACGAAAGAATATAAATAGAGAGTGAGCCTCTCTATTTATTACACACACACTCACTCACTGGGGCGCATGAGTGAGAGAGGAGAAGCTCTCTCAAGTGAGAGAGAGAGAACTGCTGTTGGAGATCATCCTTTTTGTCTTTGGGTTTTACTGCTGCCATTGGTGCTCATTCTATCTCTGAGGAAGTTGCGGGGTTTTCTCCTTTATGGTTTCCCCGAGGAAAATTCTTTGTGTCTCTTGTCTCTTGTGTTTATTGCTGTGCATGTTATTCTCTCAGATAAGATTCTAAGATCATATTGCTTAAATGATAAAAATCTAACACACCCTTCTGTTGGCCTCCTTATAGAGATTCCTCCCGAATATCCTCTTGGATGAAGTCATCCCATAACCTCTCCCAGTTAGGAAGTTTCTCTCGTGCAATGATCCCTTTGATGAAGGTTTCCCATGACTTAGTAAATGCATTCAGGGAAATCCTCACCAACTGTGGATCTCCCATCATCTCTCCAACTACTGCTAACTTATCACAATTTTGTGTGATCTTGGTGAGATAAGAAGCTATAACATCAATTTTTGAGCCACTACCTCAGCACCATCTTCCTGTTGTGGTTATTACTATGATATGAGCCTGTCAGTGTTAAAGTTAATGCAGCTGTGAGAGCCATTCTCTGAGAGGATGGCATCCTAGTCAGTTGACTAGGGTTCTTGGTCAATAACCAGGCAGAGTAAGTCCCTAGCAGGTGTAAATTTTCCTTTAAAATTCATTTAGGGTTGAGCAGTATATTTACTTTGTTATTGGAAACCACTCATGAATTTCTTTTACTAGTATTGCAGTGGAAAGTAAATATTGAAAAACATTCACAACATCACATAAAATATAGACATAGTATTTTGGGTATGGAAACCCCTGGATAAAACCCAAGACGAGAAAACCGGTGCAACAGTTAGATATGAAACTTATTTATCAAGATATGGAACTTTTACAGCCAACAGATAAATTTTCCCAGCCTGCCAAATGAAACCTGTGCAAAAATTACTAAGCAACCCAATGACAAGGTACAACTACCCTGCACAACTGTACGACCCCTGCGTTAGCAGTACGACCTAGTTGTACGCAATCCGTAAAGTGCTGATGTCAACAGCATGAAATTTGTACGACAATTGTATGGCCTTGCTGCTGTGTACGATGCTGCTCCTCTGCGTGATTTGTACGGTCCTTGCTCAGTTTGATACTCCAAGGAATCTTCTCGGTAAGTGTTCCTTTGTCTTCTCAGCAAATTCCTCCATCTGACTTCTCTCTGTCTGTATCTCTCCTGTGTACATGTCCTCTCCACCAAATCTCCTTTTAGCTCAATGACTATGCGAAAACCCTAACCCTCACTATGGATCAATGGATGTGATCCTTTGGTGAGATCAATGGCCAAGATTAGATTAGCCATCACTTAAGTTTATTTCACTTTTCACTTTATAAAAGTGATTCCATTAAGTCAAAATCAAATTAGAATTATTAATGTATTTTCGTAAGTCCAAACTTAGGAAAATCACATTAAATACATTTGGCTTCCTGTTTAATGTCTTCCTAGCATGCAAGGACACATGCAATTCTAGAAGACCTTCCTTGTTGCCACTTTCTAACAGCAGGTACCCTAGGGCCCCCAACAGTCTACTAGGGTTGTTAGTCTAGGACCAAGTAGGTGAGAGCCATGGAAAAGTCTCTAGCATGTGGCTAGGGCCCCTATCTGTCTCTAGGGCATTTTGGTCAGGGACCAGACAATTTCTTGGTCATAAGGACCAAGCAGATCCTATAGGTAGAGACAGAGACATCCTAGTTCTGGACCAAGCTGCTTGGTCTAGGACCAAGCAGGTCCTGCAAGTGTATTCTTGGTAAGTTAATCAGGTTGATCTTGGTCAATTAACCAAGATGATGATGTGTAATGTCCTCCTCTCCTAGATGGTTGAGCTAGGTTGTTTCATCAAGGGACCGACCACCCCTTGTTTAAGTCACTAGCACTTGATCTTTAGGAGCAGTCAGGAGGACTAGAGGATCACATCATCCAATTTGGACCTTCCTTTTATGGTGATGATAAAACTTCCAGTGATTGTATGGAACACTTGTGGACCACGTACATTGAGAAAGAGATAAAAGTTTGTTTGATTTTCCTTGTGGGTAAAAGGGTTCTCTATCCAGCTTGTTGTTACACCTTTGGTCTTGTGGGTAAAAGGGTTGTTTTCCCACCTTGTTGTGACACCTCTTGTTGACTTGTGGTTAGCCTTGTGTGTTCTTGTGTTGACCTCTCCCTTGTTGGTCCTATGTACTAGCGCCCCTCTTTAGTGTGGTACCTTAACACTTTATTATGATTACTTAACATTAATTTATATTTTATATTTGTTAACACTCCTTAGCGGTTTGACGTCTTGACCCTTTTAGAGTAACCCTAAGTCAATGAAGGATTAGAAGCAAGATCCTTCTAGAAGTCATTAAAAGTTATAAATACAAGCCTAAGCATTCATTATGAAGGCGTGTTGAAGATGAGATCTGAGATCTGATTTGATGTGTTTGTTTAAGGGTTTTGGATGACATCAAGGGTTTAGAAGACTGCTGCTTGTGAATGTCCTTTGTTGTTAGGGTCAGGTTTTGTGTGTCGTCTGCCATGTTGTGCCAGTTGAAGGTTGCTGCCCAACTTGAAGTGTGATCTAAGGTTGCCTTTATCCTGCTGCTGTCTTGTTGAGGATGCCGCTGCCTTATCTGAGGGTGTCGAGGTTTGTTTGGTAGGGCTGCTGTCTGGTGTGGGGTGCCGCTAGCCTCTTTGTGACTGTTTTGTGGACTGTTTTAGGGTGCTTCTGCCTCCCTTATGACAACCGCTGTTGTATGAGTGACTTGTTTCCCTGTGTGGGCTGTTTGAAGTGGTCCACCGCTGCTTGTGGGCTGTTTGAAGTGACCCTCTGCCCTGTGTGCACTATTTGAAGTTGGGCACTACTGCTTGTGGGATGTTTGAAGTGAACCGCTGCCTTGTGTGGGTTGTTGGAAGTGGGATGCTTCCTGTTTAGGCCTCCTTGAGGATGCCTGTGCTAATTGCGAGGGTGCGGCTGCTCCTATAAGACTGTCACTGTTTGCTGTTAATTGTTTAAGGTTGTTTGGGTTAGTTGTGTGACTTGTCACTTTCCTAAGGACTGTCATCTACTGCAGTAAAGGTTTAAGGCTGCCATACTCAGTTGTGAGATGCTTGAGGCTGCCATTCCCAGTTGGACACTTGTTAGCTTTCTTGGTTAACATCTTGGGATTGATCTTGAGCTGCTGCACTTTCTACTTTAACTGTTTAACCCTACCCTACAACACTTCTGTCTCTCTCTCTCAGGTATGTCCATGCCCTCAGGTAAGGGCTAGACTTGTTCCATTTTAGTGACTTGTCTTTCAGAGACAAGGTCTAATCTGAAAGTAAATTCTGAGTATAAGGAAGGTCCAACTCAGACTTGTTTCTTTTACTTTGTTAGTTGGATCTCTTACTATTGCTAATTGTTAGTCTAGTTTAATTCTATTCATTAGTTTATTTTATTACTATTACTGCTCTATAGGTTATTACTATCTGCAATTGTTAAATTTTTTATGTTTCAAACCCCAACTTTAACATAATGAGCCTTAGTGAGTGTTAAAGTTGAAAGAGATGAAAATTATATTTGTTATTGGCTAGACTTTAACTACTGCTGTACTTTTTACTTTAGTATTATTTTTCAGTTTAAATTTGCATTAAAGTACAAGTTTGTTATTTTTGTTTATGAAAAAGCCCTAATTTTAATTGGCAGAGCATCCCACATTTCCTTTGTTGATGTCTTCTCAGCTATGCGAGGAATGAAATGATCCTCGAGAGCATTTAAGATAATCCTCTAGGCCGTCACATCTTTCAAGTTGTGAGCTTCCAGGTCCTTATGATTTGTTGGTGTGGTCACTGCTATGCTTGTGAACTCCCATAGCCTTAGTGAGTGTTAAAGTTGAAAGAGATGAAAATTATATTTGTTATTGGCTAGACTTTTACTACTGCTGTACGTTTTACTTTAGTATTATTCTTCAGTTTAAATTTGCATTAAAGTACAAGTTTGTTATTTTTGTTTATGAAAAAGCCCTAATTTTTATTGGCAGAGCATCCCACATTGCCTTTGTTGATGTCTTCTCAGCTATGTGAGGAATGAAATGATCCTCGAGAGCATTTAAGATGATCCTCTAGGCCGTCACATCTTTCAAGTTGTGAGCTTCCAGGTCCTTATGATCTGTTGGTGTGGTCACTGCTGTGCTTGTGAACTCCCATAGCTTGTTCTCCTGAGAACTAACATGACGCTCGACTTCCAAGGGCTGTATTAGGAGGCATCCTCCAACCTGTTTTCGTACCTTATACTTGTTGCAACCATCTTCAACAATTACTCGAACCTGCACCCTATTGTATCTACTCAGACTCCTTTCCGGGCTTCTTGAGTGCTTTCAATCGTTGCTTAAGGTTTGTTCTAGGCTACCCTTTCTTTGTAGTTGCCTAGATCCTTTTTGGGCTTGTATGAGGCCTGTATGTGGCTTCCTGGAGGCTTGCTTGTTTTCGAAACCTCTACTAGGCTGCACAGTAATCTGCTAACATCTTTGAGCTTGCTACTTGCAGGCTGCAGTTGCCCGAATGTTTCTGGGTCTACCTTGGACTGCCCGATTGTTCTAGTGGTTTCCCAACAGTGTTCCCTACACGGTGGTTGGCTAGACGGTGCCTTCCTCGTGGCTTGGCAGCTACTATGGTGACTTCCTGTCATCATGTAATGTCCTCTTCCACTTAAAGCATCAGAAACACCCGTTAACCTATTTAATTCCCATAGGTTTGAGCGGGTATTATGGAAAAAGGGAATTGACTGAGGACATTTAATACCAAGAGCAAAGCAGAGCATTCATTCAGTATTATTAAGTCATCAGTATAATAAAGAGGGCCTTATTTCTTCAGGCTTAAGTCAACGAGCAATTAGAATTGCATGCATGCAAAAAGTGACATGCAAACCCCAAAAGTTACATGGTAATCCTAAAAGCTATATAAGAAGGTTAGCTGAACCAAAAAGAACATCTATGATCATTATTATCTTTGAGTTTGGTTTGGAGAGCAGCAACAACACTAGTCACAGTTGTAAGTTGGGGTTGGAGATGGAAGTCTTCAGCTAGCAAGTGTTTTCGATAGTGAAATCTATCTGCCGTAATCACTTCTAGATAGATCATCTAGATTTATCATCAGCTATTCATCGTATTCATTATTGTTCAGAGATACAACATACAGAGAAAGATATTATTGCAAGGTCACTTCTTTCTGCTGGGAAACAACTAGGAATATCCAGAACAATTCGCTTGGGCTTAGAGACTCATTATTTCTTCCGCATGTCTTCCTCATTCTTCTCGGTAGGCTTATACCACTATACTGGGTGATTATCAGTCCAGTCTTTGCACATCTGGAGTAGCTATCAACATAAGTGTGGAAGAGGGATGGTGTCACCCATTCAAAGCAAATCAATTCGCTAGGGCACCAGAAGGGTTCCAAACCTATGCATGTTTCATCCTATCTCTCCGGGGAACCTATACTACCACTCCTAGAAAGTCTCAGCAACATTGACCACCTATTCCATAAAAAACGTGAAGACTAGCTAGCACCAAAGTGGGACGTTTTCCTAGCTTGGGCGTCAACTCCTGAAGATCAACATGCTTTCACCTTTATCCAGATTGCATGGCATGCATGCCTCCTATATACTGAAGGACTATCATCACTATAATTATTGGTATGTGTCCACACTCTTACTGAAATCTTATTACCTATGTTTTCTCCAGATCTGCTATATTTTAGTGCTTTTTGGCATGACACTATTTTGCATGCAAAATTTTACACATAAACCACAAACATCAAACAAGATAGAATATCAGTTGGGATATTACACATCACTAGCTCCATTCAAGCTTGACGATTCCTTTGGTGCTGGCGGCTACTTCTCTTGCATGTCGACACGTTCTTGTTGGCGCTCTCCTACTGTTGGAAACGACCTTCACTTAGCTGCTTTGTCGTCTTGGTGTCTACTGTTGTTAGGGAATTTAACCTATGACTGGGGTTGAGGTCACCAACAAACTTGGATTCAAACAGAGACCAAAGTATTTGTAGACATGAAATAAAACATAGCATGTACAACGTAAACAAGACTTTTAAAGGTGAGGACCAAGTACCTTTCAAAATCAAGGTTGATCCTAGCTTTCAACTCTTCCAGCGTTGCTCCCAAACCCTTGCTTTAGAATTTGCAACATAAGAATACCCTTCTCAAAAGCTTTTGACTATAACAAACAGATAATAGATATTGAAAAGAGATAGATACTACAAACATAAATCACTTTCATAAATTCCATTCATTCATAATCAAATTGACAAGTTCTTGAGCCTTTGATCTGGATCCTTTGCTCCTCTCTCTTACCAAAATTTCTCCTTCATAACCTTACCGTGAGTGTGTTCTTCCCTTTCTCATGACCTTTCCCTTGTATTTATGACAAGGTTGAAAGGGGTGGCTTCGAGGAAGGAGTAGTTAGGACAGGTAGGGAGGTTATAGGATTGACCCCAACAATCTTTAATTTAATTTCCTTTTATTTTTCATAATTTTTGGAGGGACACGCTAGTGGAAGGAAAGCAACTAGTGTGTGGAGCGCTAGTTTCCTTAAGGCAACATGTGTGTGCAACATTTTGGGGAAAAACGCCAGTGGTAAAGGGACCACTTGCATGTGGCACACAAGTTGTCAGAATTGCACTAGCGTGTATGTCTAAAGCTAAAGATATAAAAAGACATAGATTGGAGAAATCAAGGAGTGATCTAGGCCATGTGCATCAATAACAAATCGAGGCTCTTCCATCCATGGTGTCCTTTTCTGTGAACGAAAGCTCAGCATCGTCACGGATGGAGAAGTGTCAATTTGAAGGATAACAGATGCCCCTTAATGTATGAGGTCAGAAGGAGAAATGATGGCCGAAATACATTATAAAAAACCGGAGTGGAGGAGCACGGGAAACACATAATCAAAATTGCAAGAAAGTACTTGAAACAAAACAAAGGTCATTTTACAATATCATCCATGATATAATTCCATGTTCGAAATAATAGAATGTGATCCCCAATAAAATGTAGATCCCTTTCATACATATACATAGTATGAAATAGGCATCATCCCCACAAAAGATATACAAAGTGGATTGCGGCCACATAAGTGCAAGAAGGATCTTCAAAGTGGACCTATGTCACATCGAATGTCATGGTGTTGCGCAACTCAGGCTATAGCACAATGTTAGCTCAAGGTCTTCATCCAAACCATCCCAAAAGTACGAATCCTAGCTAGGTGAATAGAGGAGTTGAGGTCAACCATGGAGGACACCATTGGATTACCGGTGAATGTGGTAAACCGTTAACAAACGTGAGGGATCCCACCAATAATGAATATGGGACCCAAGGTACCTAGTACATTCTTACAAGTGTGAATAAGAGGTCTTGAAGTCGAACACTTGAAGAATCTATCAAGTAAGAGGCATTGATGTATTCTCATAACTCGATAGTGAGAGAATCTGCTACTGATGACCGCAAATCTCAAGTTGCTATCCGAAACTCTAAGTCTCCTTCCTCGAGCAAGATCAGAGGAAGTCGATGGGAAGAGACCCGTGAGAAGGAAGGCATTGATGAATCCTCAATCATCTCACACAAGGACAACTTGGGGACTGGATTGATATGAAATAGGAGCGAGTACATATTGATGTCAGGAATGGCCGACATGAAAAAGTCAAGGCAAATTGCAGAATGGCCGACAAAGGTGATATCCTTGAACAGTGAGCACGACACAAGGGTAACTGAGGCAACTTTGGACATAAGGGACTAATAACAAAATCTGCAATATAGGAGATATTGACAGATTCTCCATATGATTGGAAGAGTAACCAACCGGAGGAGTAAAAACTCGGAGATTAGGTTTATCCTAAGGCCAAAATTAGATCCCGTGAATGGAATAGACTCAAGACTAGTGCTTTGTTCAAGGAATATTTGGACTTGCTGCTGTATTTTCAACAAATAATTGAGATCTCTCCCTTCCCTTTCTCTTTTTAAATATATTTTTTGTAAAAGTTTAACGAGTCCAAGAAAGTAAACTCGATACCTTCTTCATTTTTGAACAAGCTTGGAGAAGAGAGAGAAGAATACTTGATAATGCACTTATCCATGGATTTTACGAGCCCAAATTAGTGAATGCTTGTTGATGTTTTCACATTTTGAGAGTTTGAAAACTCTAAAGAAGATTCTAAGGGGGTGATTTTTCGTAAAGTTAGTCTCCCAGGTTAAAAAAAGTATAAAACAATACAAAGGAGAACTCTCTTAACTCAAGAGAACTAAGGAATTCCTTTACCGTAGTTAGTCCGCAAGGTCCAAAAAAGGGTTAAACTATCATTAGACAGACGCTCCTTTGATAACAAGCATAAAGCTTAAAAGAGTTTAACGAGCGTGAAGGGTAGCAAAATCACTTGTGTTGTTCCATTGATTTACGACTATGGGGCAACAAATTGTAAACTCGACGCTTTTTTACTAAGGGTTTAACGAGCATGAAACAACATAAAAATTGCCCCGATTCTTTTTCATGTTTACACCAAAGCACGAAAAAAGAAAAAGTAAGCTTGAAAAGGTTCCTTTTTTGTAAGTTTAGCCCCCAAGCCCAAAAAAGAGATAAACCAAAACGAAAGTGAACTCTTCTAGTCGCAGTTGACTAGAGTATTCCTTTTTTGTAAGTAATCCACATTGTTTGGAAAAAGGGTTAAACTTATACCTATGTGGATGTTCCTTCAAGTCCTTTAACAAGTTTGAAGTGAACAAGCTGACTCGACAACCTTGGCAATTTTAAGGAGTCTAACAAGAGCTTAAAGACAACTCCATATACCTTTCCTGTACAGGTTTAACGAGCCCAAAAAATTCAACTCGTGGCCTCCTGTTTTTAACGAGCTTGAAGGAGAGCTGGAATAATACTCATAATGCGAGGAAACGAGTGTCAGGGGCATGCAAAACTAGTTCCAAGCGCAAGGAACAGATCTATGCATAGTGCAAGGAACATAAGCAAGATAAAGACACTCGGGGGGCGTCTCGTCCAGGTAAAAGGGGTCTAGTTGCAACGACAAAATGATACAGGGCTGTGTGATGATGAGATCAGAGATGAGGGCTTATATAATGAGCTAAAAGCATGAAAACCGACATTAGGTTCATGAACGCAAGCAAGGTATATGTAAATGCAATTACAACTTAAACATAAAAGTGAGAGTCTTATAGGGAATAACCAGAAATATCTGAGAAAGAGAGATATACGGCTTCTTTTCAAACGCAAGCAAGGTATATGTAAAAGCAATTACAACTTAAATATAAAAATGGGAGTCTTATAGGGAATAGCCAAAAATATCTGAGAAAGAGAGATATGCGGCTTCTTTTCAAAATCAAGGAGAATCTACAAAGCCTCACGAGCCTATGATAAAAACTCAGCATGGGCACCAAAATTGCATAGGGGAGCTGACTAAAGTGATCCATGTTAGGTGAGTTGTGTTGCTAGACTGGTGCAAAATGCATAAAGAGACGACTAACACATAAATATCCAACAGGTTCGACCCTATGGCGAATTTAGATGGCATAAGGTTGAAATGCATTGTAACAGAGGGGAGGCCTAAACCTATATGCAATTTTTCGAATATATCTGACAGGATCAAGAAATATGTCAAAAAGGACCAGTAAACAACCATAAATCCAACTAAAAATCCTTTATCCCAGAAACAACACTACCAAGATCATATTCAACAGAAAAGATTTGATAGCGGTCACTTTAGTAGAAATATTTTCAACTTCGCTATCCTTCGATCAGAGGCATAATCGAGGTAGAGCTAATCGATGAAGACTCTATAGTGCTAAGGCCTGAGGATTTACAATCAACAAGATCAAACTCAAGAGGAAGACCGAAGTTGAAAGAGGTGATGGAGTCTGCAAGAACAGACTCAACATCGCGGGAGTTGAAAATTCCAGTGTTCCACAGGGACACGTCTCTTAGGGTCGGGGGCGCGCCCCCTATGCTTCCCATGCCTCGGGGGCTAGGAGGCTCCATGGGAAACGTTTCCCAGCGCCCCCCATTCTGTGAAACTTGGGGAAACACAGGTCTAGGAGTTTCTCGGGTTGGGGGGCTCCCACATGCCCCCTCTTGAAAATGGGGGGCTCCCATAGGCCCCCACCCCCTTCGAATTTTTAATTTTTTTTTCTTAAAAACAAAGTGGCCCATCTTAAATTTTAGTCTTTTACACTAAATGGTCATTATAAATTGAAATGGAAACAAATAGAAAAAAACAAACATCGATACGATATGCTTGGCTATAACGATTACATTTACATTACACTAAACTCTTCGGGAACATAAGAGTTTATATGTTGGGGTTTCATATTTTTATTATTTTTCTATTTTTTATAATTTTAGAGACCCCGACGCACCCTGTCCCCCAAAATACCCCAAAATTTTGGGATGTCTCTACACACCCCCAATGTGTGTTTCCCCGCTCCCATGCTCCCGTGTCTTGGAAACTTGGTGGAACACTAGAAAATTCTACAATAGGAATCAAATTTAGCAGGAACACTGACTTGTTGCTCTATAGGAGAGTCCAAAGACTCAAAATTACTATCGTCTGAGGATTGACCACTAGTAAGATTAGACTCAACAGTCAAGTCAGGGATGGATTTAGCAACGATTGGGTCAACATCCAAAAGGTTGTCAGATTGTATCATAGATTCTAGGAAAACTTCATCTGAAGTTTGTATATCATCCCAAATAGAACACATGTCTAAACATTTAGCTGGATCAATAGGGTGGAGAGAGGGCTCCAATGCCCCCATTGAACTAACGACTTGGTCAACTCTCGGGATCAAATCCCAAGAAAGTAAGCATGAGTGCAGAGGCTTCTTCTTAGTAGCAATTGAACACAAGGGATATAAGTGTTGATTGGTCCGACTACACTCAATTTCAGAAGCGATATTTGCAATGCTAGTTGAACCAATATTGTTAACAAGAATAGGCAAATCAAACATGCCCATAAGAGATGAATATATTCCTACTCCCAAGTTTTCACTAGCGGGGTGTGCTTGATCAACCATTGGATATTTTTAATCCTAAGGGGTTGTGGTGCTTTTTTGGGTGAAAGACAATTGATCAACAGTGATAATCTTTCCTTCACGAGGAATCATTAAAACTTGAAAAACAAATAAGTCCAACTCCTTCCTAATAACAAATTATAATCAAGAGGAGTGTTCACTACCTCAACCACTTTTCTTGCTAACTTGATATCAAAAGAAGGCAAAATCCCATGAGGACAGAAAGATCTTCCATCGAAAGCAGTAAGTAGAGTCGTAGACGGAACCAACTCAGGAGACCCTAAATCTTGCCCACAAGAAATAACCATAATGCACGTAGACGCACTTTCATCTACAACTTTTCGTCCAATGGTCTTAGCACCATGAACTACTTCAATCTGAAAGGCAACGTGATACGACAAATGGGATTTGACATCAGACATGTCGAACTTCGCCAATTGATTAGTGGAATCGAGACTTCCTATAGCTGCCAAGAGCTCATTTTGTTGCGAAGGACAACTTTGCAAAACCTCCAAAGCAGACATTGCACACAACGTTTGGACTAAATTTTCCACAACAAAATAGTTGGGAGCCGCCCTCGCATTAGGATTATGTGGAGCCCGCTTAGAGACACCTTTCGGTATCTTTGGCATTGAGTTCGCTAGCTTCTCAATAAGAAGAGAAGTCAATGTTTCATGAACCTCTTTATCTTTCTGTGACAATTCTGGGCCATAATTCGTGGCTCTAGTTTGCAAGGATGTGCTTGAGCGAACCATATTATTGTATGATTGATCAAATGACGAGGCACTTTGGGTGCCCCCAACAGTGTTAGAACCTCCAGAAGCTGTATTTTGTCCTTTATGAAAAGAATCCTTCAGGACAACAGGTTGTTGTTGTGATAGCTTTTCAGCTTGTTCCATTAAAGGGCATTGATAGGTTAAGTGATCTTCCTTGCAAAGATTACAAGGAAACTTTACTTTTTTTTTTTCCGTTCTTTCTTGCCCCCCTCAACATTATCATTGAATTTAGGACTACCCTCCCCCTTCTTGCCTTTGTTCTTTTTACCACTTGGTTGTTGGGTACCCTTTTGATTGGACTGCACATTGTGTACAATAGCTGTTTGAGAAGAGGGAGTGGCAACTGTAGCTGCCTCCACTGCGGAATGCTTAACAAATAACTCTTGTATTTGCTTAGCTAAAGCTTCTACAACAAATGTATCAACTGAACCAACAATGCCATCAACATTCGGTCTAGGCTTAGGTTTTGCAAGATCAGTGTTTGGTCGTGGTGCATCAAGAATAATTTCATATAAGATCTCAGAATGCGAATAAATCAAATCTAGTTGCTGGGCTCTAAGAATGGCTTCTTTTTCTGTTGTGACCCCTGAAGTAGACACATCTTTGGAGACACATCTTTGGAGATGTATGGTAGAAGTGTTTTCAGAAACCACTCTAATATAAACTCTAGAGGTATAGTAGCCTTAATCATTTTTTTCGTTTTTTGTCACACCTGAATATGGTAAGAAATATGGGTGGCCTTATTCTGCCTAAAGGTAGACAAGAGGTCTGTACCGACATCATATCGGACAGGATGTTGGAAATGAGTGAGAAAGACCGTTGCTAAATTATGAAAACAATGGTAAGCAGCGAAAGGCAACTCAATGTACCATTTAGTTGCTACACCGATTAAGGTTCTCTAAAAGAGTCTCAACCATATAGAGACATCATTGAGCGAGTTTGAAGAACACAATAAATGAAAAATGGTGACATGGTCCCCAGGATCTTCACCAGACTTGCTTTCAAACCTAGGAATGTCTGAGGGCAATTTGGTTGGGACATGAGGCCAAGTCAAATCATGGCGAATTGGATCATTCATTAGTTTCGAAAGATCAGGAAAATTCAAAGTTGCCAGGAAGGGTAAATGGGGTTGAACTGAATGTGTTTTGAGACCTTGGGGGGGAGGGTTCCTTGAACTAAAGTTCCCATAAGGTTGGTTGGGGTTGCCCCCAGCCATCGATTGCGAAGTAAAAATATTTTGAAAAGGTTCCACCCAAAAGCAAGAGGATTGCCCCCTTGGGATCCACTCCACTAGGATTGAGAATGATTCCCTCCAATTGAAACAACAACCAAGGAAACAACGGTATTATGTCTTCCACCAAAAAGTGAAAAAGGAGAATTCCCTACAGGTACAATTAATGTTTAAACATTACATGGCTGAAAACCGAAACCTTTAAAGGGATTTTGACTCGTAAAAGGTACAGTAGAGTGAGCAAGCATGGAACCTACATAAGGAGCAGAAGGAGGAATATGTCCCCCAAATCAAGGGAACCCTTGAACAAATGGAGTGGAACTACTAGGACCAATCTGGAAATTCTGAAAAAGAGGAGATGATGTGAAAGAAACACTAGGGATTGCAGTGACAGGTACACAAGATGACCCAGTAGTAGATCCAAAATGTATAAAAATGCTAGCAGCTTGAGTACCAGGTGACCTTGAGGAGGTTGAACTAAAGTTAAAAGATACAATTGGGGCAAGGATTGAATGTCTTGGACTAGGTATCTGTACACTGACATGAGGAGAGAAACCTTCATACACAATAGCATATGTAAGAGTAAAAATATCTCTCGATCCTTCTCCTCTATTATCCATAATAAATCCAGATGTGATCCTATTTTCACCTAACTTGGGTTCACCTAAAGAAGCTACCCGCACTAATGCTAGATCGTAGAGTCTAGTTAAAGGTGTGTTAAAAGGTCTTACAAAACCTTCAACTTGTAAATCTTCAACCCTTGTTGTGTGAGAAGCAAGTGTAGTATGCCTCATAAGCCTAGGTTCCCTAAGAATGTCAGCTATCCCAGTTTGCTCAAAAGAGCTACTTGTGTAACCTTCTAGACCTACGAAGAGGATGATACTCTATAACTAAAGACTCAAATTAATAAGAACCTAGGGCCAACTAAACACATGTAAAACAAACAGGACACCACTATGTAAAATCCTAAGTAATCCAAACCAGGCAAACAAATGCCTTCCAAAGGAAAGTTTGGGATGATCAGGGCCTAGAACAAACGAGGGAAGGATGAAGAGCAGTTACCTGGGGTCTACAATACACCTCCTTGGGTCCAAGCGTTTTAATCACCAATTGCTTTCCCAAATTGAATGCAATGGATTTCCTCCCACGTCTGTTCTAGGTACAGTGGAAATAACCTCCCATCATCACTTGTGTATGAGCCCTAAAGTCAATATACTAAGGTTACCAACTTTGCAGAGAGGGTCCGACAAGACAATTGTCAGTCTAGTCAATACGCATGGCCAAGGTAGCAAAGCCCGAAACTTAACAGCACTGGCACCACATGGGGCCAAAGGGTGGTATTGATAAGTCCCCTAACCTGCACTAACTTTGGTGTATGCTCAATTAAGTATTGGAGGGGGTATCTCCTCTACTTAACCTCGCACGACTTAGTGCTTAACTCCTGTGTCAGAGGAGCTTTACGGTTCACCTTCAACAAAACTGGATTTCCTAAAGACAGGACACTATGTCTGAGTTTAAATACTTTGGACAGTTTAAGACAAGTCCTAGTTCAAAGTACTTGCCTAAGCTAGTTGGTGATCGTCCCTAGAAAAAAAAAAGATTACTAATAATTAAATTAGGGTTTTTTTTAAGGGCTGTTATTTACTTAGAGGGTGATGGTCGTGAAACTAGTGTTCTGACTCATGCATGGAAGCAACGTGACAAGTGCAAAAGTGGAATTAAAATGCAATACTTTTACTTTATCTTTTTCTTTTCGAAACCTGAAAAACTAACAATGCAAAATTTTATTTTTCTTAAAAAAAAAGGTGAGTATGCATATGCAACTATGACTATGTCACTAGACTAAGATGCTTGCAAAGAAATTAACTCGTTTTTTTAATTTTCTCTTTTAAAAATGAAAAGACAACTAATTTCAAACAGGTATATAGCACACTAAGATAAGAACGAAGTGCATTAACTCTTTGTACAGAGCCTGTAAGATCAGAGCTTCAGACTGTCTAAAGCACTGAGAACAACATACTTAAAATGCAAACTCGACCCAAAAGGCCAAGTTAACTGTCTTGGCATAAATACTTTGGTCAATAGACTAAAAACAAAAAAGGAGTCAAGGAAGAGACCTTTCAGGAGCCTAAGCAATTGTGAGACAGTCCAATAACATCATCAGAGGCTAGCCAACGCACAATCAAACGAAAACTTCTCAAGCAGGAAGGCCTAGAACAAAAATTCTTCTACAATCTATCAATCCAAAGGAGACCTAAAGACGAGTAAAAAATCACTCAAACCAGAATGTACAGGCACTGAAAGTGCTTAAACAAAACCCACAGAGAACATTCCACTTAGACAAAATCAAGGAAACACCATAAAAATGAACACTAGCAGGAAAATTTTTTCACCTACAAGAGTACACGCGACTGTAAATACAACAACCTACATGTGACATGTGGCTGTGCTAACTAGCACTAGCGTGTAAACAGGGTAAGTGCTAGTGTAGGCAAGGCCCACTAGCGTGTTTGCCTTTCAAAGTTTTAAGATAGAAATAAATGCTCAATAAAAAACAGTTATGGGTTTAACACGAGGATTCAAACCTCCCGTAGACTCAACTTCAGAACTATAACCACACTCAGACTGGAAAACAATTCAAGCAAAAGACCCCAGAGCAAACAAGCTAGTCCCCAACAGAGTCGCTAGTTCTGTTGTTAGGGAATAAAACATAGCATGTACGACATAAACAAGAATTTTGAAGGTGAGGACCAGGTACCTCTCAAAATTAAGTTACTCTTATGTATTGAATTCGAATGACCTCTCTGGGATTCGAATTGCATGGCTCTTTATGCCATTGTATTGCATTGTATCACTACTTTTGATTAATGATAAGCAAATATACAACTGCAACTCCTAATTGCACTGCTTCATGTCATTTGTGTGTAAAATTGATATGTGAAATCTATTGTAAGTTTCTGTTTTGTTTCTTAGATTGTTGTGACTCCAATTTTATATGTTGGGGTCATTATCCAACCACACATCATTATTTGGCTTATTTGGCCTAATTTACCACTTATCCTAAGACTTTGACTTAATTCTATGTGACTGCATCATCAACTGGATCTCCTCCTTCAATCAAGGAGCCTAACTGAGTCTTCTTCTTCAATCGAGGAAACTAACTGAGCCTCCTCCTTCAATCTAGGAGAAAATCTGGGTTGATCTGCATGACATATGTGCCCCATTCAGTTAACTGAAGGTTGTTTCACCTACCTTTTAGTTAAACTGGAGCTGCAAAGGCGCCTTCCTCATCAATTAGCCTATTTTTGGTTAATTTCAGTTAACTGGAATGATTAAAGGTGCCTCCACCTACTTTCGGTTACTCAGTTCAGTGTAGTTCAGTTCATCTCACCTAATTGAAGTGAGATATGCGCCCTCACCTACTTGTTGGCATGCGATTGAGTTCTATTCAATTAGACTCAGTCTAAACTGCCTCCGAGTCAGTTAGAGTCAATTAAGTTTGAGTTAAGTGGTTAACTGATGTGCTGAGTGGTGTTTAACTGAGAAGTAAGCCACTCTCATGTATTGAATTCGAATGACCTCTTTGGGATTCGAATTGCATGGCTCTTTATGCCATTGTATTGCATTGTATCACTACTTTTGATTAATGATAAGCAAATATACAGCTGCAACTCCTAATTGCACTGTTTCATGTCATTTTTGAGTAAAATTGATTTGTGAAATCTATTGCAAGTTTCTGTCTTGTTTCTTAGATTGCAGTGACTCCAAATTTATATGGTATCAGAGCCATGGTAGGACAAGGCAATTCTTCTACAGGTTTCTTGCTGGATCTATGAAGACATTTGAGCAAAATTGCTCAAAAACATTCCAGCACTGCACCAGAAGCGGAGAGTTTACCACATAATTCCTGGATAATCTAGCATTGTTGATGAAGCTTGCTTGATTGACTAAGCCAGGTGTGAAGCAAACTCCAAAAGTGTAGGCTGATCGACCTTATTTTGTTTGTTTTGTGTGATTGCAGGGATCTCAAGCAGTTCCATTGCATTCGTTACAACTGCATAATGGACTCCTCTTCGAGCAATCTTCTCACTCCTTTCAAGTATCATTAGTGGAAAGAGGATATTGAGATACAATTGCGCTCCAAAGGACTCTACAGAGTCACCATGGGCACGGAGACATAGCCGACTGCATTAGCGAAGAAAGTAAAGTATTGGAACAAACTTGATGAAGCATATGGCTTTCTATGCCTCTCCATTTCAAGGGATCTTCTTTTCCACCTCACTGGAGTGAAGACTCCCAAGGAAATATGGGAACAACTTGCTACTCTATTTGACAAGCAAGATGATTTGAGAATCTATCAGTTGGAGAATGAACTGGTATCTCTAAATCCGGGCAATTTTGAGACCATGAATGACTCTTTTACCAAGTTTAAGCACCTTGTGCTTCAATTGAAGCAATGTGAAGTTGAGAAGGAAGATGACCCGCTCATCCTCTCCATCATTTCAAAACTTGGACCAGACTACTCTGTTTTTGTGTCTACCTTTCATACTAGAAAGCTTACAATTTCGAATTGGAAGATGCCGACTCTGTATGCATTCATTGAGTCTCTCACCATTGAGCATGACAAACTTGTTCAAATGGGAATCATGAGATCCTCTAAAGATCAAGCCTTGTTTGTTGGAGGACCCAAAGCTTCGAATGCTAAATGAAAAAAAAGAAAGAGAGGTCAAAGTTTGACCCTCCCAAGCAGAAGGAGAAAAACCAGCAGTTGGATGAGCCCTCAGGATCAAGGAAGAACAAGCTAAAGGCCAATGAAAAGACCAAGTTCTCTTACTGTGGAAGAGACTTTCATCCTGAAATCTCTTGCATGAAGAGAACAATTGAGCAGATGGCTCTTCTCCTAGAGAAGAACAACATCACTCTTCCTGAAGGTGCAAGAAAGAAAAATAACCAAGATCGTAACAATCAGTCCGAAAGAGGACATGCACTCATGGCTAATGTTTTGAAGCCTAGAGCTCTTCTCATTGACTTTGATGTTTCGAATCATATGGTTGCATGCAAAGACTCCTTCACAACATTGGACTCTGACAACTACATCTCCATCCACATAGGAGATGACTCTCAAGTCTCCTCACAAGGCAAGGGTACCATCCACCTAGAACATGGCAGTTTCAAAAATGTTCTTTATGTGCCCTCTTTGGCTTCAAACTTGTTGTCTGTGTATCAAATGACACACACAGGTTTGCCCAAAAGAGTAGTATTCAACCCAAACGAAGTGGAGATAGCCCAAATGATCTTGATAGCACTTCATCTACTGTCATTTTTTGTGACAATCAAAGTGCTATCTCCATTTCATTTGGGCTGAATACTACTCTTTTGGGAAAGCCTGTGTGTGTCATTTGATACACAGACAATAGGTTTGAAGCCAAAGGGCACATAAAGAACATTTTTGAAATTGCCATGTTTTAGGTGGATGGTACCCTTTCCTTGTGAGGAGACTTGAGAGTCATCTCCCATGTGAATGGAGATGCAGCTGTCGAAGTCCAGTGTTGTGAAGGAGTCTTTGCATGCAACCATATGATTCGAAGCACCAGAGTCAATGAGAAGAGCTCTAGGATTCAAAACATTAGCCATGAGTGCATGTCCTCTTTCAGGCTGATTGTTCCGATCTTGGTTATCCTTCTTCCTTGCACCTTCAGGAAGAGTTATGTTGTTCTTCTCAAGGAAAAGAGCCATCTGATCAATTGTTCTCTTCATGCAAGAGCTTTCAGGATGAAAACCTCTTCCACAGTAAGAGCACTTGGTCTTTTTTTTGCCCTTTTGCTTGTTCTTCCTTGAGCCTGAGGGCTCATCCAACTGCTGGTTTTTCTCCTTCTGCTTGGGAGGGTCAAACTTTGTCCTCTCTTTCTTTTGCTTTCCTTTAGCATTCGAAGCTTTGGGTCCTGCAGCAAACAAGGCTTTTATTTAGAGGATCTCATGATTCCCATTTGAACAAGTTTGTCATGCTCATTGGTGAGAGACTCAATGAATGCATTCAAGGTCGACATCTCCCAATTCAGAATTGTAAGCTTTCCGGTATGAAATGTAGACAAAAACAGAGTAGTCTGGTCCAAGTTTCGAGAGGATAGAGAGGATGAGCTGATCATCTTCCTTCTCAACTGCACATTGCTTCAATTGGAGCACAAGGTGCTTAAACTCGGTAAAGAAGTCATTCATGGTCTCAAAATTGCCCGGATTTAGAGATATCAGTTCATTCTCCAACTGATAGATTCTCAAATCATCTTGCTTTTCAAATAGAGTAGCAAGTTGTTCCCATATTTCCTTGGGAGTCTTCAATCCAGTGAGGTGGAAAAGAAGATCCCTTGAAATGGAGAGGCATAGAAAGCCATATGCTTCATCAAGTTTGTTCCAATATTTTACTTTCTCCGCTAATGCATTCGGCTCTATCTTCGTGCCCATGGTGACTCTGTAGAGTCCTTTGGAGCGCATATGTATCTCAATATCCTATTTCCACTAATGATACTTTTGAAAGGAGTGAGAAGATTGCTTGAAGAGGAGTCCATTATGCAGCTGTAGCGAATGCAATGGAAGTGCTTGGGATACCTGCAATCACACAAAACAAACAAAATAAGGCCGAACAACCTGCACTTTTGGAGTTTGCTTCACACCTGGCTTAGTCAATCAAGCAAGCTTGATCAACAATGCTAGATTATCCAGGAATTATGTGGTAAACTCTCCGCTTCTGGTGTTGTACTGGAATGTTTTTGAGCAATTTTGCTAAAATTTCTTCATAGATCTAGCAAGAAACTTGTAGAAGAATTGCCTTGTCCTGCCATGGCTTTGATACCATATAAAATTGGAGTCACAACAATCTAAGATACAAAACATAAACTTACAATAGATTTCATAGATCAATTTTACTCAGAAATGACTTGAAACAGTGTTATTAGGAGTTGCAACTATATATTTGCTTATCATTAATCAGAAGTAGTGATACAATGCAATACAATGGCATAAAGAGCCATGCAATTCGAATCCCAGAGAGGTCATTCGAATTCAATACATGAGAGTGGCTTACTTGTCAGTTAAACACCACTCGACACATCGGTTAACCACTTAACTCCAACTTAATTGACTCTAACTGACTCAGAGGTAGTTTAGACCGAGTCTAACTGAATAGAACTCAATTGCATGCCAACAAGTAGGTGATGGCGCATATCCAACTTCAGTTAGGTGAGATGAACTGAACTACATTGAACTGAGTCACCAAAAGTAGGTGGAGGTGCCTTTAATCACTCCAGTTAACTGAAATTAACCAAAAATAGGCTAATTGATGAGGACGGCACCTTTGCAGCTCTAGTTTAACTGAAAGGTAGGTGAAACAACCTTCAGTTAACTGAATGGGGCGCATATGTCATGCAGATCAACCTAGATTTGCTCCTAGATTGAAGGAGGAGGCTCAGTTAGTCTCCCCGATTGAAGGAGAAAACTCAGTTAGGCTCTCTAATTGAAGGAGGAGATCCAGTTGATGATGCAGTCACATAATTAAGTAAAAAACTTAGGATAAGTGGTAAATTAGTCCAAATAAGCCAAATAATGATGTGTGGTGGGATGGCTAAGAAATGCCGTGCAAGCTATTCCATATCAGGAAACCACCAGAAAATGGATCAGAAATGTACTAAGAGTTTCCAAGCCATTTCCTATGCATTTTGGTTTCTGAAATATTTTCCATGTCAAAATGTTGGTGGGGTGGTACTGGTAGGATTTTTCTGCAACTTAGAGTCATACACACATGTACTTTATTTGATTCTCACTATTCCATGCAACTATGCTCAACATCATTCAACGTGTGTGCTTTACTGTAGTGTACAGTCATATTCTATTTCACTACCCAATGGTGCTTTAGTCCTCTGTCTACAATTGTTGTTAGGTTTTGGCTTACATTTTGCTTTATAACGGGCTATCTACAACTATCATACAAGTGTGTTCCTCCTCTATTTGGCAGTTGTTCATACTTGTATTTTTCTTGGAATTCAAAGGCATGGAAAGTTTTCAACCACTATTGTTATCACTAAGCTTCTATACAGCTCACATGAACTGCTTTTTCTCCATAAGTAATTTCTGTTATGACAAATGTCTCTGTTCTCAGCTTTGTAGTGCTACTGATATTTTTACTTCCAAATCACACACGGTTAGATAGATGATGGCCAGATTCTGTTCTTTCAGTTCAGTGCCAAGTTATATATATGATAAACTTCCTTATTGATATATGTGAACAGCATATAACTTGTCTTTCTGCTTTATGATATTTACAGTTACCTGTAATGGAAGATGAAGAGCCTCCAAGTTACAGGCGTGGTAGATACTCAGATAGAAGTGCAGGTTATAGGAGTTTTGGAGGTGGAAGAGGTAGAAACACTAGTAGCTGGGGTAAGAAAAGCTATGGTGATAGTGATTCGTCTGGGGGTTGGAAATCAAGGAGAAGCTATGGAGAGAAGAGTAGCAGTGGGATGGGCCGAGGATCAAGCAGACCGTTCTCAATGAGTGATAGCAACAGGTATGGTCAAGTGGACAATTTGAAAGAGCTACTGGTTCTTCATTGAAATATCTGCCAGTCTTCTTTCACTTGCATGTTGTCATGATCAATGGTAGAATTTAGATAAGGTGTCTCTGATTGAGTGTGTGTGTATATAATATATATAGCATGCATGAAGCATCAATTAAGGCTGATAGAAAATTGAAACAGGGCATATGTTAGATTGACCTAGTTATAGCTTGATTAGTATCTTTGTTGAATTATATGCCAATGGTTGTCAATGCCTACTTCATATGTTTTAAGTTTAGACTGATGGTTGTGGATTGCATGTTAGCTTTTTTTATTCTCATCCTTTGGTAGTCCTTCTGTCAAAGGATTTCCTCTAGGATGAAGGTCCCAATTCTTAATGGTTATGCTGTGACATTCTCATTGATTTGGAATTGCTGTTTTGCAGGAGTTTCCGTGGATCATGCTTTGTTTGTGGTCAGTCTGGTCACAGAGCTTCAGATTGCCCACAGAAGTAGAGGCACTAAGTGGTAATTTTGTTACATGTCCTTCAATTTGTAATTTTATTTTGAGGATACTTACATGCAAAACCATCTTACGTCCTTGATTAATGCTATCAATGATTTTCATGTTCAGCATACAAGTTGTGATGAATCTTTAATTGTACTCTGCTCAAGAAGCCCAAGCGATGTCACACCATCAGGGTTCCAGGACAAGAGCGATGACTCAGTTGTGAATGATACAGGATGCTTTATATCTACTCCAGTTGGAGAGACCAATGCAGTATGCTCTCAGAAGAAAAATGTGGAAATAAGATCCAGTAGCTACTTTTGAAAGTGCACAAAGGCAGAGTCTGACAATGTTTGGTCAGCAAGGTTTGCTGGAAATGATAACATGTATTCTACTATATTTAAGGCACTATTCATTTATGACCGAGTAACAATTTGCTAATATATTCAATCTCATTTGAGATTCATGTGAAAGAGTAATAGATCTAATGTTTGAAAGGAGTGGCTTGAAATGTTTCTTAGCTGAGAAGTGATATGTCTAGATGTTTGGTATGTAGTATAAACTATTTAGAGACATGTGCATTGTATAATATTTTTGGTTTTGTTTTGGCAATGCTGCTTGTAGAAACTTACATCTGTTCTTATTGAAGTGGCTGTGCCATGAGGGATTTTTCTATGCTGACAAAATCACCCAGGACCTGGTGTCATTAACAGCCACTCAGGGTGGTTTGTACCCAGGTCTCTTTGTTAATACAAACCCAATCACCTCACCACATGTTGGTAGACCACACACTTGTGGGTTGTATAATATAATTGATTTTCAAGATATAACACAATTTGAATGACACTTTTCTCTTTCCACTCCAGCATTCTGGTCAATCAAACCTTGTTATGTTTTTTATCCCCCATGTTTTATTGCTTATTTTGGAGATAAATTTTGAAAGCCTGACAGAATCCTCTCCATTTCCCACACCCTTGATTCAGAATTTTGGAAAGATTGCACACGTCTAATTTTCTCATTTACAATCTTTCAGGCCCTAAGCTAGCTTTTATCAATTTGAATTTCTAGCTGATAAGTAGGTACATGGCTGGTGAAGTTTATTGAAATTCAAGGTCTAGAACATAGTATATGTGAAATTGAAAGGTGAAGTGGTATGGGATGCTATACCAAAAATCTAAACTAATAATGTGTTTGCCAGGAAGGATTGATTAGGTGAATCAAAGGCCAAAGTAGACCCTGTGATTGCAACCTTTAGCCTTAGAGCCTTTTCATCTATATAGGCAACAACAATGTCGAGAATGTAAGTGGGTCATCCTTTCCTGTTGTTTGGTTCAGTACCTCTTATGATAATTTTTTGTCTTTCTGTTATCTGGATGATGGAACTGAACTCCATTTATTCACTGTGTTGTTTTCTATTTAGTTTCTGCATCTGTTAGCTAATTCAAATGTTTCATAACTGGTTGAGTAGTGACTGCAGTTAGTTCACTGCCTGAGTTATGTCATCTAATATCATATTCCACTTCAATGTTTTTGTTTGTTACTAGATAATATTACATCTCTATAGCTCAAATTCAGCCTCTGGAACCATTGAAAGAATGAAATCAATGCTCTACTATTAATTTCATGTTTAGCTACAATGGGGTACGGTTGTCACAGATTTTGAATTAGCTCATGTTTATATATATATATATATATATATATATATATATACCATTTCAGAAATCCATACCTGTTTCTCATGAAAAGGTCATGGAAATGTATATATATTTCCATGAGCTTTTCATGAGAAACAGGTATGGATTTCTGAAATAAGTTTTTGAAAAAACACTTTCAAAATTTCAAGGAACTCCTTCCATTGGAGGTCTGGCACACAGCCTTTTACTAAGAAGAGGCCATAGTCTAATGGGGCCAAACACAAATAAATCAAGTCTTCTCTGAGGAAACAGAAGCTAAATGTTCTGCACATAGTTTTGCATCTACAATCAGGGTCTGGAAAACCAATTTTGGAAGTCCAAGAGGTGTTAAAACTTATAAAAGCTGCATGTACACATTCATGAACACTAGAGTGGATGATCCAGATGGATATCGGTGGCCACCCACCTATTCCACTGGCTCAAAACAATTGTCCATTGTGGCAGTTTCCGAGTTATTTTCTACAGTTTTTCGGGTCCCAAACTTCTGGGGCCGTTTTGAGGCCCTAAACAACGTTTTTTGGAGATTCGGGGCCAAATGGTTGCTATCGGCATGCATTCGGCCAACCAAAAGTTGTAAATCTTAGATAGGCCTTTCCAACGAGCTATCGAACGCCCAAATCGGAGATCGTATGCAAAAGTTATGACCTCGAGAAGTTGACTGTTCAACTTACCACCTTGGGGCCGCGAACTTTATGACGGTTCATCTTCTAGGGTTACGTTTTGGACTTTTGGGGTTCTCACCTCATTCTTATTATAAATAGGCTCATTTGGCCTCATTTTGTATTCAGTTTGGCACGGATGAGTGTAGCAGCCACATCTCTTCTTAGAGATAGCTACCACCATTCTAGCAATTGTATTACAGTTTGTTCTATTTCCGCCATTTAATAGAATATGTGTTACTGTATCTCTGTTATCTTTGTAAAATGTCTGTGATTATGATTCTGTATATGTTGTTTCATTTTGTTCACGCATAAATCCGGATCAGTGGTATCAGAGCAATCTGCTCTTTGATTGTTTCTCAGCGCATGTCTCCGACGAGGTTCGAGTATAGAGAGTTTGGTCTCGAACTAGTTTCACTTGATCATTCTCGCTGTCCCAAACGACCTCCCATGGCGGAAGAAAAGAGAGACGACGGAGTAGGAGATCCTAACAAGTTGATGCTCGAGGAAGCCCTCGAGCAACAAAGGAACGAGATGATGGATAGTTTCACCCAAATCCTTCTACGAATGCCGGTAGCGGCAAGTGCATCTTCAATAAGCAGCTGGTTCGGGGATGCAACTCCCTTCAAGGTACAAGTTAACTTTGATATTCCTTTATTTGAAGGAAAAATTGATGCAGATGCCCTAGATAATTGGTTGAATGTTTTAGAAGGGTATTTTTCTGTCCACAATTTTTTTGACAGAGAAAATATCACCTTTGTGCTCCTTAAGGCAGTCCCCCATGTCCAAAATTGGTGGGGTACTTATTGTGAGCAAAACTCATCAGACGAGTCTGGAATGTTTGAAACAAATCCCACTTGGGCCTCTTTCATAGATGCCGTCAGGGAACAGTATTACCCTGTGGGAAACTATGATGACCAGTACACAAAATGGACCATTCTGCGTCAAGAAAGGGACCAGATGGTGTCGGAGTACACCAATGACTTTCATACCCTACATACAAAGCTGAGTATCAAGGACTCCGAGTGGCACTTGATTTTGAAATATCGCAGTGGTCTACATCGGTACATCCGAACTGAGATGGACTTCCTCGACATCTCTTCACTTGGATCCGCCTATCGGTATGCTATCAAAATCGAGGAGAAATTTCGACAAAAGAACAAGCGAGACTCTGGACCTGCACACCCACCGCAGAAGCAACGCAAGGGAAATCCTGGCCCGCAAAACACAAGACAAGGAAAGGACAACCAGTCCCCGCCACAAGCAAAGAAAGGAGATGGAAAGACAAAGAAGGACACCGGTAAGTGGTGCGAATTTCATAAAAGCTCTTGGCACAACACTGATGAATGTCACTCAAAGCAGTCATTAGTGGCCGAGATCAAATCTTCAGAATCAGATATTGATTCTGATTCCGAACCCAATACCACAACCGCATACAATGGGAGGCAGATCATTGATGCAGACCCCACTACCAATGTTGCTACCGCACAGATTCAACTAGAGGATCCTGAAGAGTCAGAGGCAGAGGAGCGCCTATTCCACTCGCAAATGTGGGTGAAGGGAATGCCTCTACAATTTGTTGTTGACAACGACAGCCAAAAGAACCTGATCTCAGCAGAAGTCGTCAAGAGATTGGAGCTTCCGACAACACCACACCCGCAACCTTACAACATTGGTTGGCTAAGCCAAGGACGAGGTATCCGCATTACTCAACAATGCCTCCTACCATATGGCATCAAGCCTTTCAAAAACGAGATACCGTGTGATGTGGCCCCACTTGAAGTATGTGATGTTCTTTTAGGACAACCATATATGTGGAAGCGTCATGCTGTATATGAGTCACGGCTTCGCAGTGTCATTGTCACTTTGGGAGGACAACTCTACCGGATCCTTGAGACAGTTGTGCTTGCTACAGTCTCGCAGGGTAGGAAGATAAGCTCCCACATCAGAAAATTATTCCTCTTCACAATTGCGTTTGAAGGAGAACATAAGATCACAGAGATCTCCACACCCTCTGCGCAGGGTGTCTCTGCTCATCAGACACAAGAAGAAGACAAAGCCATTGTTCCCTTATCTATCCGAGTACCTCTACAATACAAGGACACGCATTCAAGGTGCTCATCCAGAAACAAATCATCCATACAACAATACAACCCTCTCGGGATGTCAAAGAAAGGAAGCCTTTTCACTTTAGCAAATGTCGCACCAAAAGATCAACTCAACACACAGTTCGATAGATGATACGTGATTCGACGCAATGGAGACCATTGCTTCCTAAAGAGGGAGGATTGATCTAGATGGATATCGGTGGCCACCCACCTATCTCAAAACAATTGTCCATTGTGGCAGTTTCCTAGTTATTTTTCTACAGTTTTTCGGGTCCCAAACTTTTGAGGCCGTTTTGAGGCCCTAAACAACGTTTTTTGGAGATTTGAGGCCAAATGGTTGCCATCGGCATGCATTTGCCCGAACAAAAGTTGTAAATCTTAGATAGACCTTTCCAACGAGCTATCGAACGCCCAAATTAGAGATCGTATGCAAAAGTTATGACCCCGGAAAGTTGACTGTTCAACTTACCACCTTGGGACCGCAAACTTTATGACGGTTCATCTTCTAGGGTTACGTTTTGGACTTTTGGGGTTCTCACCTCATTCTTATTATAAATAAGCTCCTTTGGCCTCATTTTGTATTCAGTTTGGCACGGATGAACGTAGCAGCCACATCTCTTCTCAGAGATAACTACCACCATTCTAGCAATTGTATTACAGTGTGTTCTATTTCCGCCATTTAATAGAATATGTGTTACTGTATCTCTGTAATCTTTGCAAAATGTTTGCGATTACGACTCTGTATATGTTCTTTCATTTCGTTCACGCATAAATCCGGATCAGTGGAAAGAATATGAAACTTAAAATTTTGTTATTATTCGAGCATTATTGAAAAATAGAGGTACCACACTCTCATGTACATAATCTTGCATTAGATACTTGACATCCTTGGGAGTCATGGTGTTTCAATCGCCTAGTTCTAACCTTTTCCTTTCATGTTACATATTGGTCACATGTACTAACCTTTATGGCTTCACCACTAAAGTTAACAACATTAAAGTCGTACAATATTATTTATATGTTAATATAATTTTGGAGGTTGTGGAGTGCTCCTACAACAAGAGTAAAGGAAGGTGAAACTCGAGTTCAAGGTGGGCACATGTTGTGACCAATATTTAATAGATTTGGTTATGGTAAATTTCCTCTATATGGAGGTACTAAGAGAAGTAGAACTCTTTATTTTGGATTTGATAGTTTAGTAGAGAGGATGAGGAGCAACCAACAGTTTCAAACTATTGATAAGAGGTTATGGGGAGGGCATATATAAGGTTGACCTTGGTTCAATAGAGGGGATGATTAGCAACTAAATGGTTCTTCTTGGACTAGAAAACAAAATCACATAATTAGTTAAAGAATGACTGGCACCAAAGATTCTCCAATTGCCATCTGGTTTGACATGTACACTAGTTTAGATGGTATTATTACCATGTTGTGACCAACAATATACTTAATATATGAAGCATTGTGCAATTCCCAGAATGGGATGTGGCGATCGACTTATGGGAGTTAATGAAGTCATTTCTTTAAGCATAAAATAAGCATTTCTTGCTTGCCGAATCACTATTAGTAATTGTATACAGCAATAGTAACAAAATGTACACCATCAATTGTGAGAGAGAGCTATATGAATAAACAACTATATATTTCCAAGACGCATCTTTTATATGGGTACATAGAGTGGGTGATTGTTTGTATTCGAGTAATTAGAAAATAATTAAATGCCTATGCTACACTAAAGTAATATAATTGCTTTATTTAAAATTTTTCTTTCTAACTTAATTATCCAAAGTACCAGATGCTATCATTAAATGTAGACTTTAATACCCTCCCTTAAATGTCATATTACAATAGTGTGTTGCGAAACCTAACCAAGATATATGGACTAAACAAGTTGTAGAGAATATCTGTAATTGGCCTTTGAGTAGTGCAACTAGTGAACACCAAAGTAAAGTTTACAGCTTCCCATATTAATGTTTTCTTTATGCACCACATGCTGCTCTTCGATGATGTCACAATACAAGATAAAACTCACTACAAAACTTGTGTCTAGCATGGGGGATACCAAGACATCAACCATTTGATCAGTAGCCAAATTTAGACCACCTATTGTTCATGGATACTCTTTTTCTTATGATAAATGGACTTTTTCTAAACCTCGATAACGTAGTGCATGCATTCTAAAGAATTGGACCTTTGAAGTCTTTTGCCATGACTTGTAAAGAGCCCATTTTGCCACTTTCCCTATTGTACCTTTAGTACTTCCACCATTGTCTATATTCATTTTTGCAACTACAAAATTGAAATCCCATGGCTAACAATATTTTCTTACTTCATCATGGTGATGATTTTATCGTCACCTTCCTTGAAGGTTTTCCTCCACTCGTCATTTTAACAGAATAATGCACTGTCAAACTTACTAGAATGACAAATAGATAAAACTAAACTTCCCTCTTCTACTTACCTTTCTTCACAAGTTTTCCTCTTGGCCATTCCTCTCTCAGTTGAGGAAGCTTCTCCAACCTCACATCTTCCAAAGGGTTGTATTTTCCAGTCTAGTCTTTGGTCTTTATTTCTACTTTTCAAAGTAGCTTTGCCTGTTGCATGATTTGGTGTTATTTCAACGTCTTAATAAAGATGTGTAACATGCACATCTATTTCTAAAGACCCCTTCTTGCAACCATTTCCTTGCATCATTCTTGATTATTCAGAGTCCAACCAACTATCATCATCACATTTCAATTCGATTTTGTACTAAAGAATTCACAACTTTTCATCTACATCCTCGATGATTATTATTGTTAGTATGCTATAACTAACAAAATCAACTTTTATGGTTTTCTCCTAGACCAAGCCTCCTTTGATGTGATATCATTCATTGCCAATGTAGGAATTTTATTACGTAGTTACACTATAAGTGTATTGCTTTTCCCTAATACTTTTTGGTTAGCACCTTACAGTACAACACACATCTTACCCTTTCAACAACTAATATGTTCTACCTCTCTACAACCAACATAGTTAGGAATAAGAACAAATTTGCAAAATTTGTCATTTTATATTTTCTAAAGAACCTTTTTAAAAAATGTAGAAAAAATTATGATTTTATAATCATAAGTATAAGTATTTTGGGAACATCTTCTTTTCAAATTCACATGTATTTTATTAATGAATTATTGGCGATGGTATGTTTAAATAAAAATTGTTTATATGTGTGAATATTTTGAAAAAGTAGTAATTTCTAATACTACAAAAACGTTGTGAGCGTAGCAAACGAAGGTACGCATACATTAAAAACAAAAATATGCCAACAACAATAATGAAGACAGACATATCCTAGGTATATGATAGAGTGAATTAACTCTTTTTAAGATTATTATTAATTCAGATGGGCATGAACCTGCAGATAGTCAGATGGATCATGGGATGTCTATCTTTAGTGTCAATTGCAGTGTTAATGAATATGGCGCCTTCAAGATTCTTTACAATCTTTAGGGACTTAGTGTTGGAGTTTGTGGAACTTCAGAAGCTATTCTTATTGTTCTTATATTGTACCTCCTATGAGAGATAAACTTATTGTAATAAATCATACAAACCCCAGAAGAACAATGTAGAGCTTGGGGAGAAAAGCAAGCAAAAGAAAAGACAAACTAAAGTTATAAAATATAAATTATGCTGCTCCCCCAAGTGAAGTCGGACCCAGTTAAATTATTAGTAGAAAATCTGTATAAATAGGAGGCGCCCCTCATTATTCTACATAGCAACACAACAACAACACAAGAGAATTCACATTTTCTGGGAGAAAGAAGCTCGCCTATACTGCAGAAGAAGACTGTTTTAAGGGTTTCTATCTTTGGAAAGCATTTCCATATTTTCTCTTTCTTCATTGTACATTGTTCTTAGAATTATCATCTCTAGACGAAGGTTGTTGGGTTTTCTCCCAATTGGGTTTCCCAGGATAAAAATACTCGTGTTATTGTTTTGTGCTTTGTTTATCTTCTAGTGATCCTATTGATAAATGCAATTAAGATATACTGCTATAATCTTAAGAAAATCTAACATGGTATTAGAGTAGTGCTAGAAGAAGCCATTGTCGGAACTCTGTCGGAAACATGTTGGAACTAGGGTTTCATCTTTCAAGGTCTTCATTCAACCTTTGGCAGAAAAAGAGCCTTGGGAATTTCGCTCTAAGGAGGGTCCATCTTCTGGTGAAGACATAATTCAATTATGAGAATTTTCAATTTTTGACCTACTCCCTCTACATTTTTGGCTCGACTCTACCTTTTCTCAGCTTGCCTCTCTAGGGCGCATTTATCTGTGGAGTCATTTTTCCAAAACTCCAACCTTCAGTTTTGACCTAGTGTCTGCTAGGGTTTCAAATCCAGATCTGCAGTCAAGATGATCAGTATGAAGGTTGAAGATCGTCTAGAAGGGGCTTCCAACTCCATCCCCTGAAAGTCTAGGGTTCTTCTTCTACTAGAAGAAAATGACCTATTACAGTGTGTAAATGAAAAGGTCATAGTTTTTCTAAGAAATGGGGTCTTTAACTGAGTCCATCAAAATTCTTCTTGCTTTGGCATCATTCTTCCTCCAGCAAGATTTGTCTTCTTCGGCTTCTGATTATGGGACCTTTTCATTTACACACTGTAATAGGTCATTTTCTTCTAGTAGAAGAAGAACCCTAGACTTTCAGGGAATGATGCCAAAGCAAGAAGAATTTTGATGGACTCAGTTAAAGACCACTTGGTTCCTCAGATATTAGGAAAGACGACAGCGAGGAAGATGTTCAAAACCTTGAAGAAGCTATCTGAACACAATAATATCAATGTGACTCTCACATTGATGAATAAACTATCGAATATGAAGATGACGAAGTCCGAGAATATTGCCTCATATTTCATGAGGATCACTGAGCTTTAGGACAAGATAAAGTCCAGTGGAGACAATATTGAAGAAAACGATCTCGTTATGACCACCTTAAATGGTCTCCCACCATCTTGGGAGTCTGTCATCCAAATGATAAGTGGTCGAACCAAGCTGCCCAAATTTGATAAGCTATGGGCATAATGCACCAGGAAGAAACAAGAATCACAACACTCCAAAGATTTCATGGTGCTCAACCCGAGGAGAACCAAGCATTCATATCTCATGCCAAGAAAGGCAAGGGAAGGAGAAGGAAGTCCTTCAATCACAAGCACCAAGATAAGAGATCAAGTCCTCCCCTAGATCAAAAGAAACAAGAGAAGGATGATTTATCTCAGATACACTGCTATAGGTGCAAGAGATACGATCATTATGCCAGTAGATACTGAAGTTCAATCAAAAGGAAGCATGAAGTTTCAACTGCTGATGTAGAAGAAGACCCTCCTCACAAGGAGCCAATGAAGGATGATCGTTCATAGTTCTTCTAAGAAATGATATAAAGATCCAGACTGTGAAGATCGCCAAGCAAGCATATGAAGATCAGTGGACTTTGTTAAACATAATGGCTCACCGAGAGGGGCTGGGGGAGGAGGGGGTGGGAGGTGAATCGGTGAGCTTGGACTTACTTCAATTTTAACTTCTTTAAACTGTAAAAACTTAAGTCATCATTTTACATTCAATTCAACATCATATTCATTAACATACTATGCTTCAATAACCAGTTTACCATAAGTCATTCATCAAATAAAACACATTTTCAATAACACCGTTCAAGAGACACAAGATATAGTTTTGTAATTTTTTATAAGTATTTCAAACGGCTGCGACCGTGAGGTAAATCAACACTTACTGAAACAAAGAACACCAACTCCTTATCTAGGAGCATGCCTAGTTTTTCTTAGATCCTACTAAGAAAGGGATACAAGACCCTGCTTGTATTACATATACACATTTAGTACACAATCATTCAGCCCATAAACACAACCATAATCATTTTATCAAGACTGCCATGATTGCTGCCACATCAATCAGTCATTTGCTGCAACTCTGCATGGTTTGCTCACCAGCACTGTTCACCAAGTCATCAAGATGTCTACACATACCATGTAGCTCTGCTCATGTCTTCAAAGATACGCACATATCAAGTCCTGCTCATACATTGCTCATACCACAATAGCAAGGAGATTGCTGATATACTGCTTATGTCAAAACATCAAGGAGTCTACTTATAAAATGCTCATCCTCTCACTTACTCAATCATCATTCTTTATGTCTTATCAAATCAATGCACGGCTATAAAGACTGTCACCTTCTGAACTCAAGAGCTATAGGACTAAGTCTTGGAGAGTCCTTTACACAATTTTCCTTTGCATGATCGATCACCTCATCTCAATAGGGCTTGTACTACTTCTCCAACTATCTGTGTATAAACTGAGGCTGTACAAATTGTAGAATCTTGAACAAATTCAAACCAAGGATCAGTGATCCCCTTCCTGCCTGTGAGTCCTTGTGAAAGGGGTCTTTGTTACAGTTGTATCTTAGAAGTATGAGATGTACAAATTCCTTCACTTGTCTACGTGTCTTTGGCTGCCCTGAATTTAACCAATCTAAAACACCACAAAATCATCTTCTGCTGCTACAGATATAGTTTAAACATCAAAACCTTTAACACCTTCACAAACAACTGCGAATTACTTTAACAAAAACACTATTTAAAGACTTCAATGAACCTTCGGATCATATATTCTGTGTAATGTTGTTGAAGCCTGAGATCAGAGAGAGACTTGCCTTCAACTGTCACATGTATGCTAAGATAAATGCCTACAAAATCAGACCTTATAACCTTTTTCACACTATTTAAAATTGACTGTCTTAACCGAGTACTGAGGCTCTTCTTGCATTGCTGCTGTCCATAACATATCAGAGAGAAAGATTGTTGTTATCCATGAATTTCTCCTCAGTAACCTGCCAAAATTAGAGAGATAAGACCACAAAAAATACTCCAATAGATGCTGAAAATTATGCCTCAAGAACAGTCCGAAAATCAGAGAGAGATCATCCTTCTTCAACCCAACAGCTGTTCCACGAATTTTGCCTCAGTAGTCTGTCCGAATTTCAGAGCTCTTGCAATTCTATTTTTTTTAAATGAAACTGTCACTGGGTATTTATACTCATTTTCTATGAAACCGACCTGTCATGTATATGTTTTTAATTTTATTTAAATTGGATCCGACTTCAACAAAATTAGGATGCAGTTTAATATTTTATTTTTGACTTTGAATTACTATTTCAATGGTCAAACTTGGTGGCTTGTTATATGTATTCTCTTTATTTTATTCTTTTATTATTCTTCAAAACTCACAAGAGTATATCCACAAGTCATTACCCTTTTAAGGGTATCATCCACCCTATTAGGTGATCAATAATGTTATGTCACATATGCCACTTCATTAAAGATCATGGAGTTTCCACCATGGTATCAATCACCAAGTGTCCAATCATCATGTGCATGTGGGTGCCTACATCTTCTTTATGCCATAGGGCCATCCTCAAGGGTTCCAAGGCCCCAAATTATTCAGGGCTTTCTTTGTAGAGCCACCTATAACCATACAAACCACAAATGACCATAGAATGGGTCATTTGGCTCATTCATGCCATGCCATCCACCTTTGTCATCTTGTCCTTGCCATAGATCATGTAATCCATGTCATCACTTCAACCTTTGTCATTAATGTGTTGTCATCAATGACAACCTATGCTCAACAGACTCTGACTGTGGGAGCCCACCCACAAAACTGCAAATGATAAGTATTTGATTTTACATGCTCTATTATATTTGATCTGGTTGTTTTTTAATATGTTTTACACAGATCTACATTTCTAAATTCAAGTAGTTAACAAGTAGGCTCATTTAGTATTTGCTATACACATGATTGTTTAAATAACCTGTCATACTGCACAACCCATCTAGGATGACAACTCCTTTATAATATACTTGGAGTAGTACACACTCTTACTGGTATACTATAATGCAGACCATAAGCATCCAAATAATGACCTTATGTGTTGTGTCAAAGCATTGACTAAAAGTTTCCTACATTATTTTGTTAATACATTGATTATGAAATATTGCTAACCATCTTACGAGATTTGACTTGTAGGGAATTCCATGATCTACAAGGACAAGTGATCTCATTGATATACAGATGGAACGGAAGCATAAAGCCTCTAGAAGCATGTATTATGACTCTCAGACCCAGAATGATTTCATGCAGAGATTTGGTGATCAGAAGCGGAAAGCTTCTGCAAATGTTGGTCTATCTGCTGCTTCAACAAGATTTACTCAACCGACTTTTGAGAGACAGAGGGATTTATCTCTCAAGACGAGGATTCTAGTGTACGACATATTATAGAAACCTGACGACACTACTGTCGTGATTCGAACAAGACAATTGAAGGATCCTTGATGAACTTGGTCGTCACCAGGATGGATAATTACTTTCTAGTCTACATTCATGTGCCTAAGTTAGAACCTTCAGGCAAGGAGGAAAAATTCGTGGGATATCGCAAGTATTCAAAGGCTTACATAATATACATCCTAGGTTCAAGGTAAATCGAAGTCAGACGAGATGTAATTTTTGAAGAAGAAATGGCTATCCAAAAAGGAAGAGCATCGGATATGGAGATCGATGACGATGAAGAGATGATAACATCTCCCCCTCTAGAAATTAAGAGGGAGTATGAAGAAATGAATAAACTTATCAATCCCATTGATCCAATTGAGCCAAATGATTCTCTTACAGATATGGCAGTAAGTCGAAAAAGGCCCAGATGGGCCTGACAAATTTTGCAGAATGCAGAGGAGCATGAAACTCCACATGGAGCAGATGGTAGTATTGAAAAATACAAGGCTAGGTTTATAGCTAGAGGGTTCTCTCAGAAAGAGGGAGTCGATTATGATGAGACATTTGCTCCTTTGAATTGATATAATTCTATCAGATCGATTATTGCTATTACTGTAGTTATGAAATGGAAGCTGTATTAGATGGATGTTAAGACAACCTTTCTCAATAATATTGTTGATGCATTACTTATTGGGATTATAATCATGATAAAGGAAGAAGAAGATTGTCCTAGGTCAAGGAAAAATACACCATGGATATACTGAAGAGATTTGGAATATTGGACTACAAGTCCATAACTACTCCGATGGATGCAAATTTGAAGAAGTTGAGAGATTCTACTTCAGATTCAAATTTGATTGATCTCACTATGTATCACTAGTTGATTGGGTCCTTGATGTATCTAACAAACACAAGACCAGATATTTGTTTTGCTGTGAATGCCCTCAGTCAGTTCATGTGCGAACCAAGGCAGATTCACTCGACTGCTGCAAAACATGTGCTCAGATACTTACGTGGAATTGTAGGATATGATATACGATATAACTTAGATGGTGACTTGAGATTGCAAGGGTTTACAGACTCATATTGGTCTGGATGTACTACAAATAGGAAGAGCACTTCAGGATGTTGTTTCAGTTTGGGTTCTGCAGTAATTTCCTAGTACAATAGGATGCATAACTTAGTAGCTCCTAATACTGCAGAGGCTGAGTATATGGCTTCTAGTTCACCATCCCGAGAAGCAGTTTGGCTTCGTAAACTTCTTGCAGGATTGTTTGGCTAGATTCCAGAGCCAATCGTGATTCACTGTGATAACTAGAGTTGTGTGTAGATGTCAGTGAATCATGTATTTCATGACAAGTCAAAGTACATAAAGATTCAATATCACTTCATACATGATATGGTGCCTAAAGGAGCGCTCGAGCTCCATTAGATTCCGATAGATGACCAGACTGTATATGTTCACACCAATCCTCTTCCCAGCTTGAAGCTTGGATACTTTCACGGAAGACTTGGAGTAGAAGAGAACATATCCCTCCTTGAGAGGGAGAGATGACTGAGAGACATTTACCATAATTTTTCCCAGGTACCTCTTCTTGTCCAGGTTCTCATCTAGGTATGGAAAAAATCCCATCGGAAGATGAGATAGACAGGTAGTAGATGGCCGAGTTCACACAGGTGCCTTTGCTCGTCCATGTGCCCAACCAGGTATGGGAGAAATCCCATAAGAATATGAGTTGGACAGGTAGCGGATGGTCGTGTGATTACACAGACATCTCTACTCGTTTAGGTTCTCATCTAGGTATGGGAAGTAACCCATCGACATATGAGACGAACAAGCAGTAGATGGTCGTGCACATTTACTCGTTCAGGTTCTCATCCAGGTATGGGAAGTAACCGATCCGTAGATGAGACAAACATGAAGTAGATGGTCATGCATATTTACTCGTTCAGGTTCTCAGCCAGGTATGGGAGTACCCCATCTGTAGATGAGACGAACACGTAGTATATGGTTGTACACACTTGCTCATCCATGATCTCTAGCCAGGCATGTAAGTATTCCATCGGTAGTAGAGACAGATAGGCAGCGTAAGATTTTCTCTCAGACATCCGAATAGAACTAATTCATAAAGACAACCTTCAGTATGTTTAGAGATGATAGAGACAATATAGATGTACATATGAAACCCAGATGATCGTGATGTTGATGAAGACCGAAGAATACCTTCCTTGTTGAGAGGGAGTGTTTGAGTTTGTGCAACTTCAGAAGCTATTCTTATTGTTCTTGTATTGTACCTCCTATGGGAGATGAACTTGTTGTAATCAATCATACAAAACCTAGAAGAACAATGGAGACATTGGGGAGAAAAACAAGAAAAAGAAAAGACAAAATAAAATTATAAAAATATAAATTATGTTGCTCCCCCAAGTGAAGTCGGCCCTAGTTAAATTATTAGTGGAAAATTAGTATAAATAGGAGGTGCCCCTCCTCATTATTCCACATAGCAACACAACAACAACACACGAGAAGTTCGCATTTTCTGGGAGAAAGAAGCTTGCCTATACTGCAGAAGAAGATTATTTTTAGGGTTTCTATGTTTGGAGAGCATTTGCATATTTTCTCTTTCTTCATTTTATATTGTTCTCAGAATTTTCATCTCTAGACGAAGGTTGCTGCATTTTCTCCCAATTGGATTTCCTAGGATAAAAATACTCGTGTTATTGTTTTGTGATTTCTCTATCTTCTAGTGATCCTATTGATAAATGCAATTAAGATATACTGCTATAACCTTAAGAAAATCTAACACTTAGGCAAGGTTGTCCATTATCTCCTTTCCTTTTTCTGTTAATAGTAAAGGGGATTAGCTTACATATCAAGGATGCCAAGAGGCAAGGTGAATTGAAAGGAATTCAAGTGGAAATAAATGTTTTTTTAACCCATTTTCTCTTTGTGGACGATGTGATGTTTTTTGGCTATGACTTAGCAAAATAATTAGAGAAATTAAAAGAGTTGTGAGATTTATACTGCAAGGCTACAATGATGGAAATAAATATGAATAAATCAATGATGTCGTTTAATGGGATGGCAGATGATGTGAGGCTCAAGTAAGCATCATCTTCCCTACAAAGATAGGTGATTTATATCAAGGGGTGAAGTACCCAGGATTTATCCTAACACCTAATAACAACACTATGAGGATTGAAAATGTATGTATAATAAAGTGGAACCAATAATATTAGTGTGGTGCAATCGATGGTTGTTCACAGGTAGGCTTGTGCTAGCTAAAGTATTCTTGGAGAACATCCAAGTTTATTGGCGAACTATTGCAAAGGTTCCTAAAGGAATACTCAACAAAATCTAGAAGAAATGCTTCAACTTCTTATGGACTAGAAAAAGGGCAAAGGAAGGAATTCCACTGGTTAAGTGGAAGAGAGTGGATTTACAAAAGAATTAGGGGGATGGGGTCTGAAAAATGTCCACCTTTTCAGAATTGTTTAGGCATCCAAAATCCTATGGATGTTAGTTATAAATGAAGGACTTTGTTGGAAAGTAGTGAAACCCAAATACATCAAGGGATTCTCTTTATAGGAGTGGTTAATAATAGCTTGAAAACGTGACCCCGAGGCTTCGTTGTCCTAGAAAGGCATGAACAAACCTTATCCTTGATTGACAATTGGGTACCTTTGCACATTGGATACATAGGAAAATATTGAGTGGGGGAAGTCCCTTGGATAATTGTTAAGGGAAATTTTAGGTTATTAGATCCACTGATAAAAGTATTACATGAGCTTCCTCTTAAGAGACGTAACGTTAGAAAGGAATAGATATGATCAGTTTCAAGGATGAAAATCAACTGAAATACTCAATCTATTAGGTGCAATGGCAGAGGAATATATAAGGTATGTGAAGCAACTCTCACACAGTGTGATACAATTAAATAATAATGATGATGTTTTGAAGTGAGCTAAGAACAAAGGCACATGAGAATATAATGTTAAATTGGGTTATTTAGTTAAAATAGATGAAGGTTGGATATGAGAGAGAATTTGGTGGTGGAGGGTGGGGTAGAAGCTTAATTTCCCATTAAAATCCTAAATTGTGTTGTGGTTGGTTATGGAAAATAACCTATTAACTTGGGACAATGGACAAAAAAATGGAATTAGGTCCAAACAATTGTGTTTTGTGCTAATCAACCACATACTTCACCAGTTTAGTATGCACAATCAACCCAATCAACCTATACGCACAATCAACCACATACTTCACCACTTGTAGAATTGATATTTTTGAAAAATCAACTACAAACTCCATGATATGCTCCAATCGATCTGTTTTCATGTTTCTCCACTTCTTTCCTTCGTTTTCCCCAGCACAAACCCCTTGATCGTGTCTCTTTTTGCATATGAATCACAACAACAACAGTGTTTAACCCTAAGCAACACATGCATCCCTTTGAAGCCAAAACAACTATGTTGTGTAGTCAAGCAGTCGACCAATCAACTACTTAGTCGATGTTAACCACAACTGCTACATCGTATTGATATTTTCCACCTAGTCAACCTGTGACTTCTGAGTTGATATTGACCTCAATTGTCTTGTTCTTGAAGCATCTATTAACCTTGGTTGATCTGCAATACTTACTTGACCCCGTTGACCGTATCTTTACTCAACTCGTCAACCATATCCTTAATCGACCCAATCGAATATATGCTTAGTTGAATAGTTGGTCCCATTGACTACCTAGTTGATCACTTTTGTTTTCAACCACTTGTTGAGCTATCTACCATTGGTCCATCTGCATTCCTATCGACCTAGGTCGATCCGTTGATAACCCGTCGACTCTAATTCGACTAACTCATCTACTTGGTCTATCACCCTCGTCGAGTTGAATTTTTTTAACTCTTATTGACTTTGAATGTGCCAAATCAACTGACCATGACTCTTATGAACTTTCGACCGCTCCATCTGCTGTATATAGTTGACCATCCACGTCTCTTGTCGAATTTGATCGCAAATCTATTCCTTCAGATTTGAACCTTCTGAAACATCCTATGTGACCTCAAACCAGATCATGCATATCACAATTCATTTTTTTTCAATTTCCTCCTTCATGCCACATTTCAATGGCTAAAAACACAACACAAACCAAAAGCAATGATTTTTTTCTCGAGGGTTCCCGCCCCTAAACCCTTGCAAACTTTCATGTCGGGGGGGGGGGGGGGGGGTGGTGCGCTGGGGTAGTTGCTCAAATCGTCTGTTTATTCTTATATCTAAATCTATCCTTAGAAAATGATAATATTTAGAAACATACATGCTTTGGTCCACTGGAAAACAAATTAGTATTGACCATATCTTCAGTTGACTCGTTGACCATATCCTCACTCAACCTAATCGACTATATCCTCAATTGACTAGTTTGTCCCATCGACTACTTAGTTAATCAATTTTGTTGTAAACCACTTGTCGAGCTATCAATTGGTGGCCGATCTGGGTTCCCATCAACCCTGGTCAACCCGTCGACTCGAATCTAACAAACTCGTATGCTTGGTCTATCACCCTCGTCGATTTGAGAAAATTGAACTCTTATTGAGTCTGACTATAACAAGTCGACATACCATGACTCTTATAAACCTTCTAATGCTCTATCCACTGTATAGATTTGACCATCCGTTACTCTTTTTAGCTTCAACCATAGATATATCCCTTCATATTTGAACCTTCGGAAATATCCTATGCGACCTCAAACTAGATCATACATATCACAATTCATTTTTTTTTCTTTTTCAATTTCCTCCTTCACGCCACATTTCAATGGATGAAAACACAACACAAAGCGAAAACTAGATGGATTTTTTTCTCGGGGGCTCCCACCCTTGAACCCTTGAACCGTTTGTTTAATCTTAGATCTGAATCTATCATCAAAAAATGAGAATACCTAGAAATGTACATGCTTTGGTCTGCTGGAAAACAAATATGTATACATGTACTCCATGTTTCTTCAGCAAACCTAATTAGATTTGGTTCTTTCGTTGCTTCTCACTCTGACCCACCACACCAATGATCTGCCTATATCGATTAGCCCTCCACCATGCAACTCTAAGCGACTTAAAAACTTCCTTCAACCGATCTCATATAACGACTCAATCTACATACTACCATGTAGATCCAAGTAACCCATACTTGATTAGATTGCTCTCATTGGAGAGTGAGTGTCTTTTAATCTCTAATACCATATGTTAGTTTCAACATGCAACAAACATAATTATGCATGGTAGAAATATAGAATAGTAAAGAAAACCATAAAATCATGTACATGTTAGACACCATGATTTTATCCTAGAAACCCTTAACTGGGAAAAACCAACAAAAGATATTCATTATGCCCCTTGTCCAAATCCAACCAAGATAGGTTGAGCGTGGATCTACTTCCATGGCTATACCCTCGACCATCAGTGAGATATATATCATACAATGGAGTTCGACAAAGCTCTTTATAGGCTTTAATCACAAGAATACATGGTCTTCCCAATACCTTGGTTTCAAAACAACAATAACTAGTTTTAGTTAACTGCTCTATGATCGAGTCAATATTAAACCAACATTATATGCTCTATGGATACTTATGAAGACGACACATAGAAAGGGTATAAATCATCTACATGTTTTGGGTGATTAAAATTTGATGATTGACTGGTTAACCCAAAATCACAATTTTAGCAATTAAATATAAAACAAATTATGGATCAAAATGTAGAGGTAAAATATAAGTTCCATGACATATCCTTTACACATGTTTTCGTAAAATAAAACACTAAAGTTAATAGCTTATCAAAGGGAATGATTCTCTTGTATAAGGGTACTCTTACTGAACAAGTATTCATGAGAGGAACTCTCCATCCAACTACAATAATTCACCTTTACTAATTATGTTTTATCTAGAGTATGTTTCAATTGGTAGGGTGAATTTTTGATGTATGGAAAACCATGAATGTTAACTTTATGTTTGGGAAAACCCCATAATAGTATTTTGTCTTCTATTTTTGTAAATTGGTAATTGATATTTTTCCATAATATAACAATGCTTGCAAATATGAAGCTTTGGTTAGTTTTATTTTAGTTATGAGGTTGAGTCCCTTAAGGATAGACAATGTATATATGATTTCAAACTATGAAATATAAATATAAAATTTTTAATGAGAAAAAAATATAAATATAAAATAATATTTAAGAGATTTGAGTTAAGCTCTATTGTCTAGCTTGAATATTTTCCTCATTTTACGACAAAAAAAGTATTACTAATTTTTTTGAGAAATAAGTTTTGCAGTATCTTATTGGGTATGATACCATGCTACGAGGAGCGTGTTTATGTTGTCAAAGTCACTTAGGGCTTACACACTCCTTCATTTGTGCTCACATGGGGGGTATGAGCTAGAGTTTCCACATTAATACAAGTTTGACCACCTCATTACACGTCATTAGTCCACACTCCCATGGACCAGCATCACTAAAAGTACAAAATATGGACATTCAATTATCATAATTGATATGGACAAATAAAAAGTTGTTTTATTTATAGTTTTGTGACAAACGAGTCGACTATTTCGCCCCGTGTTAGACTACTTCGTCTACCCACTCCGTTAACTATCCCGTCCTCCTGAGTCCGGCAAATCCATCCAGCCAAGGGTCCCACATGAATCTTTTTCTGAAAGCTATCGATCTATTCCTGCAAAATCAAGAAAATCAAAGTTCTATTTTCTACATTCTTCAATCATTTCAACTCTGTCGAAACCTTAACGGAAACGAAAGAAAGGGGTATGGATTGCAGTATGGAGCTCTCATTAGGTTTGAGTATTGGTATTGGACTTTGCTTCTTCAAAGTCATAAGTTAAGGCAAGTGGGCTGCCTGCCTAGGTCAATGGACACGAGCCTCTGCAATATTGTCGAACGACCATGAAGACATTACTGACGAAGATCGACTTTGCGAAAGGATTCATGGCCTTTGATCTGGCAAATTATTGTTCTTCTGTTAATGATCATCAATTTTCAGGCAGCGATTTGCAACGCAGATGATAAATACATGTGCAGCTTTGCTAAGTATACTCAAAGCAGTGAGTTGGAAATCAATTTGAAGAGAGTTTTGTCTAATCTTACCGAACACACGTCCCCCCAAACGAGGTTTAATACTTCTGCGTATGGCCAAATTTCTAACCGAATACATGGCCTCCTCCAATGCAGGGGAGACGCAACAGTCAACCAATGCTCCGATTGTTCACAACAAATAACAACCAACATTCTAACAGATTGTGTGAATTCCGTTGGTGGGAGAGTCTGGTATGATTTATGCTACATGTGCTATGAAAACTATAGCTTCATTGGACGCTTGGATATCAACGGATGGGATACTTTCAATCAACAGAATGCCTCCAACCCTGATATCTTTAAGGCGGCTATGGGGAAGCTTTTCAACAATTTGACAGCTGAAATTTCAACTGGATCTGCAAGCAATCGATACGCTTCAGGATCAACAACAGACTCGTCGTCTCAAAGGATTTTCGCTCTGGTCCAGTGCTGGAGAGATATATCCATGGACAACTGCACAAAATGTCTCTCAAACACGATCGCTACTATTTTGAAAGAAAATGTTGTAAGAGATGGAGGCCAGGCTTTTAGGGGAAGCTGCATTCCTCGTTAACTCCTAAAGCTAAATATAAGGAAAGATTTTAATGATTCAAGTTTGTATTTAATAGATCGAATATTTCTAAATTTCTTCATAATATAACTTATGTGCAGGTATATTCAATTTATTTAAACTTTGTGTTTCTGGAATCGAGATCATCTCTGCATGCATGTTCGTCTTCTTAACAGACATACAACTTGCCTCGTTGCTTCATAGATCAGAAGAGACGAATCTTTACCTTATTGACATTAATTTTTTCTAAAAAATATTGACAGAACAAGATTCCATCTGTCTAATCGTGAACATTTTATTAGAGACAGCTCATGTGATCCTCTGTATACATTGAAACTCTCCTTGCTATAATTAATCAATCACTTTAAAAGTCCATCAATCACTTTGAATTCAATATTATATTTGTCTACCAGGTTGTCATGTTTCGGCCCGCCTAGATATTACGTAAAAGTACTGTAAATGTTGGGGAATCTGTGAAGAGCCGAAAGCTGTGAAAGCAACCGAAGGCTGTCAAAGCAGTTGAACAAGTATACAGAAAGTATTAGGTCACATGTCTGCATCTTAAATATAATTTATCCAGTACGGCTACCCCATCATAAGCTTGGCATTGCTATAAATATGCACAACTTCTTACATATACATATGTTGTGCACATTTCTAATCGATCAATACATCCCTAACTTCCTGCGGAACGATCAGTTTGTTTATATTTCTTTTCTATATCAATTTCTGGATCTTCATTGGAGCAATTCCAATAGCAGAGATTTGGCTTTAACAGAATGGTTAGTGGTGCATCCGAATGTATGTTCATGGAAGGAAGGAGTTTCAGAGGCGAAAGGACAGCCAGGCCTTTTCCCAAGAGAGGGCAGATAAAGGCACGCATCGCAGCCTCTGCTGTTCAAAGCATAATCTCTGTGATCCAACTGCGGAAGTCAACGTCCTCCACTCTACAAAAAGTGGGTGCTCGCAGATTTGGTTGAGAGATTAGTGAGATTGTCTCTAACTTTCTTGGCCGGTTGAAATTAATGAGATTCACAACTCCCACTTTGTAACCATGATCAGAGCGTTAGTTTGATGTAGGGCATTAATCAAGAGACAGACTGGTACTACGATTAGCCAGGCCACTCTTGTAAGAGGACGAAGGGCGAGCATTCTGAGGTCTTTGCAAAGTGGATGAAATGAATATGGATCAGTCAGATCCGCTTTTAAAGAAATTGAAGAGCACATATTGCTCTTCGCATACTGCATATTGCATTGGACCAGATTTTATTTGCCCCTCAACCTATTGAACCTTTTGAACAATGATTATTTTCTGTGTTTGTTATGTATTACGAATCTCACGTTTGATGTTTGTTTTAATTATCTTAAATTCTACCTCTGAGTTATTTAAAGAGCTATTAACTTCTATCAACAATGCATCTATTTTTTTGGCTACTCTTACTGTTTCTTTATGGATGAAATGATTTTTTCAAAAGTATCTGTAAAGGTTATATTATAAAAAGGATTTGGTTTTACCTGAACAAACGGAAATAGACAACATTTGGGGCAAGGCTAATCTCTTTAATCTCTAGGCTAGAAGGGATTGAAAAGGATGTTACTCCTATGCTCACACAAAAGACTTGCTTAAACAAGTATATGTTGTGATAAATTTTCCTTGACACAAGTAAGGTTAGCAGAGATGAAACTTCCACTTTGTAGTTGGTGACACTTTATGTACCATTCGACTATATATCCTGCAAAACCTTTCCTTCACTGACGATTGTTATATGCAACGGAAATGCCAATTTATGGTTCCGAAATTCTATTCAATTTAAATTCATTATATTGACCCAAAATTACAGATTCGCCAAGTTAAATTCACCAAATTCCATGGAAAATCTTTTCAAAGTAGTGTAAGATTGTCCGGGTATGAATACAATTGATTTGTCCATTGACCTAGGCAGGCAGCCCACTTGCCTTAACTTATGACTTTGAAGAAGCAAAGTCCAGTACCAATACTCAAACCTATTGAGATCTCCATACTGCAATCCATACCCCCTTCTTTCGTTTCCGTTAAGGTTTCGACAAAGTTGAAATGATTGAAGAATGTAGAAAATAGAACTTTGATTTTCTTGATTTTGCAGGAGTAGATCGATAGCTTTCAGAAAAAGATTCATGTGGGACCCTTGGCTGGATGAATTTGCCGGACTCCGGAAGATGGGATAGTTAACGGAGTGGGTAGACGGAGTAGTCTAACGCCGGGCGAAATCGTCGACTCGTTAGACTACTCCTTATCATAATTTATATGGACAAATAAAAAGTTGTTTTATTTATAATTTTGTGAAATCAAAATATGTAAATTACATAAAGTAATGTTTTTCTCATCAAACTCCCTAATGCAAAGGTCAAAAAATACTTGCACAAATCAAGAAGTCTTGTTTTCTATGGGCCAACCTTTGAGAAGATGGAGATTAACAAAGTGGACTTTAGTCTTGACCCTTTGGAGGGAATTGAGATATTGGGTTAATAAGCCAACACATGGTGAAACTTCGTGTTCTATGGAAGTGGTCGATCCTACCTATCATTTGAAAACCAGGTTGAATCCAAAAAATTATTTTAGGCATTTATCTTACTTGTTTGATGTAGCGATGGGACAAGTTGCAAGGGGTCCTTTTACCTAGAGTGTCAGGATGCTTCTCGGTATGAGAAATTCGACTTATCACCTTACTTCACAATTTGAAGGGTAGGTGGGATTTCAATCCTCATTTAAGGATCCATTTACTAGATTGGCTAATACTTATTTTTTGTAGTACAAAATAAGGTGAGAATGACATCACCTTCTCTATGTGTTGCAAATAAAGGGTTTTTTCGTTTGAATGGAACTTATGCACATTGTTTTGGTTCATTAAGTGATGGAAATGTAAGTCAATATTTGATCTCTGGTGTTTCACGTGGTTTATATCCTTGTAGGGGGGAAATATATTAGTTCTAGGGATATCTTGCTCATTGAAATTTTCTCTTTTTGTTCCATCTATGGTGTTGTTGTTTAGGGTTTATACTAATTTAGAGGTGAATACTAGTGCTCAAACACAAGGGTGCAATAAGGGAGTCATCCATTATTTGTTTGATAATCTAGTGGTGTCAGGTTCAGGACAAAACCCTTCGAGCTCCTCACAATAAATACCAAAAGGACTAGTTAAGGGTGCATCAATTACTAGGAAAAGGGAAGAAGCTACTAAGAAAAGAAGAAATGCATAAAATGGAAGGGGGATTCAATCAAACTGGTTCTAGGTGATGCCATTGGGATGCATAAAGTGGAAAAAATGGCACCCATGGCGGTGGTGGGTAGATTTATGGGAAGGCACATGAGATTAGGGTTTCTAAAGGAATATATGAAGACTTCAATTGTACCTTTATTTGGATGTACATCTACCTTTTATATCTTCAACATGGATGGATGGGATTCATCTTTAGGTTCGATGAAGATGGCTTGAAGATATTAGTGTTGGATTGGAAATGGGGATCGACCATTCTATACATAAAAAAGTGGGTCCCTTTTTTTGATGCAAGGATTAAAAAACTCAACATCAAGTTTTTTTGGATCAACATGCCTGGATTACAAATTGAATTCTAGTCCATTGACATTTTCAAAGCCATTGGAACGTAATCGATGTTTTACATGGGGAAAATAGGATTTTTTGTTTTGTTGGCATAAATGTTAGAGATGAATGGATTCAAAATTGTTTCTAGAAAGAGGGATGGATACATATTCCCAAAATATCAATTATTGCAGTGTGTCATTCAAATGTGCAAGGTGCCATGTCTATGGCCTTGTGGTAAAATATTGTATGCATCCAATAAGTCCGAGTTCAAGATTTATTTTGACCTCTGTTATTGATAACAAAGCTGATTAAAGGTCATGGGAGTGGGAAATATCTCACCAGTGGATCATATTATTCATGGGATGACTGCAACAAATGTATCATTGCCAAAAAAACCCGATTAGATCAAGGAAGTCTCTTTCTAAGATCCTGATTGAAAAATACACTTGATGAATTTGCTAATGTATCAAAGGTACCGAAACATTTGACCACGGATATGTTTCACATAATATCAGGCACTAATATTGGTATAAATAACCGCAAAGATTCAACATCAAGTTCCAAAGCTATGTCTATTGATGACCAAGTTTCCTTAAGTTAAATTTCTTCTGTATTGAATGAAAATGGTGAGGTGTATGTATCATATTTTTTGAGCTTGAATGATCCTATGGGGTTTGATGGATTTAATGGGGTTGTTAGGGAAGGGAAGGGAAGGGATTTACTTATTATTCCTTTTATGATTATGGGTACTACCCTTAGGTTTGGGAGCATGGAGGGCATGGTTCTTAAAAGTTGTATGGAGGTTTTTGTGTCAGAGCCTTTGAATGAGGTGGAAATTTACTCTAGAGATGTCGATGTGTACATTCTCAATTATTGGGAAATGGAGTCTTTGGATAGGGAAGGTAGGTTGTTGGGGGTATAGCCTTAAATATCTCAAAAGACAAATAGATGGGTGCTTGAGGTAAAAAGTCAAACCTTTCTCTAGCCCATGACAAGGTAAATATTGAGATGTAAGGTAGGAAACAACTATCTATAATCGGGGTTCTTAGAGAAAAACAAACCCTAGTTATTTTTTTTTATTTTACTAAAACGGTTATAGGCCTTTTATATTATCTTCTGGCTAAACAGCTGCCAGTAGCATTACACATAGTGATTCTGATCCAGAATATGCATAATGTCCAGTGATACAGGCATAGTTATACTAACAGATCCCTTAACAAAACTTCTGGACTTTGCTAAACAGACATAGAAATTCATAATAACGCATACATAGCAAAGAAAACTAGTGTTGCTGGGTTAAAACCAAGCAGAGAGGAGGGAGTTCTGCTGAGTTTGGCTATGAACCTGCCTCAACGTTCTGTCTTTGGAGTCTTCCCATGCTCCTTGAGCAGTGCGTCTACCTTCTTCTCTAACTCTGCCATCCGGTTCCCAATTCCACCTGAGACGTTGGCAAGGTCCTTCATACTCGTCATATTGTCCTCGAATATTTTCTCCCGAATTTCTTTGAGTTCCTAGTTCATGCACTCCCAGTGACTTGTTCCAGTTTTTTGCATTCTGATCTGCTTGGTCTCCAGCTTGTTTACTGCGGTCTTCACTTCGTCCAAATCGGTCTGAATTTGAATGAGTCTTGCCTCGAAATTGGAGGACGAGCTTGCTGCCATTGTTTGGCTTGACTTGCGATCCTCCTAGACACCTGCGCGAGTTCTGAGAGCAGCCCAGCGATACCTTCGTCGTTTGAGAGTGCAGATTGCAGTTAACAATGGGCGGGAGCTTCCTGATATAGGCCCGATCCTTCCTTTCCCTTAGATCCTTGATTCGAATCAATGATTTTCTCAAATTTACCTTGCTGGGTACGAGACTCTCTGGAGGGCGTCGATTGGAGGCTGTTCCCATTGATCGCAGAGCCGGTACTGGAAGTGCATGAGCCATGTGAAAGGCTCCGTCCAAGTTTTGTCTTGCACCTGTACTTCCATCTCCTCGACTGCCTCATTCTGCATGCCTGCACTATGGAATCTTCTCTGTCTAAAATCAGACTGCTCTCTTTCCTGTCATGAGCATTTCTATTGTTCAGCTCTCCACGGTCACTAAGGAATAGGCTCGTGTTTTTCGATTCCATTGACAAGGATAACTCCCTTGCTCAAGGAGGCGCCTATATTGGCTTCATGATCCGCTATGTGGTTGAGATTCCGAAGGACATGGTAGCATTTAACTTCTTCAAATTCTGTCATCTGGGCTATGAATTTCCGGTGGTAGTGGGCCAAGCCCATGTTATTAGGGGCCTTCTTCAGATTGAGAGCCTGAATGATGATTCTGGAATCGCCAATGATAGCCAACTTCTTAATGGATAATCTTCTGGCTTGAGCCATACCTTTCCAAATGGCGAGAATTTCAGCTATGTTATTAGTGTTTTGACCCAACCCCCAGGAGAAGTTGAAGACAATTTTACTTGAATAGTCTAGCAAGACTCCTCCGCTTCCCACTAGTCCAGGATTCCCTTTCGAGGCCCCATCCACATGCAGAATATGCTCCTTCAGTGAAGATCTCCATTTTATGAACTCTTGCTCCTCTAACCTGATTTCCCATGGAGAGTAATGCTTAGTAGTGTTCTTGATTTTGGCTAGAAGGGAGGGGTCTAGACCATGAAACCAGCTGTACTCATATTTGTCAGGGGTAGCTTCATTGGTGATTTTAGAGTTTGCAGCTACCATCTCTCCTAGCAGCGAATTTACTTTGATTGCAACTTGAGCCGGCGTCCCTGCCATATCCCTGAAGATTCTATTATTATGTTCCAGCCACAATTTCCAATAGAGGATTTTTGGAAACCACATCCAGCACTGCTTTAACAACTTAAGCCTGGAGAAGGAGAAGGGAGAAATTTCGGGCCAGGAGGAAAACAAAGAGGTGACAGAGGGAGGGAGGGTCAGATTCAACTGAGCAAGAAGGATATTCCAGAGTTCTAAAGCAAAGGGGCACTGAAGAAAAAGGTGGGTCGAGGTTTCCTCATGGCAGACACAAAGAGGGCAGCGTGAAGGCCCTTCCCAACCTCTTTTTGAAAGGTTGTCCCAGGATATAATACTATCATGAAGGAGGGACCAGCAAAAGAGATCAATTTTGGGGAGGGAGGGATGAAGCCAGAGATTTCTCCACACAGTGGGATCCGGGGCAGCCCAAGGAATGGCTTTTAGGGCTGCATAGCCAGCAGCTGCAGAGTAAAGGCCAGAGGAAGAGCCCCAGCCTCTTTTGTCCTTCAACTTGGTTGAGGTGGGGGAGAGCCCTTGAAGAGCATCCAAAAGGGAGCGAGCTTCACAATCTAGATTGAGCGAGACAGCCCCCAGGTCCCACTTAGACCAAGAGTCATCCGAGTTCCAGCTAGATAAGTCCCAAAGGGTGAATTTGCTGTTTGAATGGAGCCAGTTTTTAATGTTGTCCAATTCCTCCAAGGCTTTTAAAGGGGACTGCCCTAGAATGGAGTCTTCCCAGAACATGATTTTGGAGCCATTTCTCGGAATCCAAGTGAGATTGGAGGTGATCAGATCAAGGGATTTTAGACAGAGAGAAAGAATAGGGGAGCCTTTCCTAGTCCAGGGAGGGCGATCCAGGCACCTCTCTTTATGACCACAGAAGTATTTAGTCCTGAGGGCTTTGGAGCTCCAAGTAGTTTTACCGCTTATCATATTCCAGAGGATCTTGCCCCCCATGGCCAGATTCTGAGTGGCCACATCTCTGATTTGCAGCCCCCCTTCCCATTTAGGGGCTTTGACCTTATCTTAGCTGACTAAGTGCATTTTTCTTCCTTCATTTCTTCCCCCTTCCCAAAGGAATTTTCTCAATAGATTGTCAATATATTTCACTATCCCTTTCGGGGCTTAAGAGAATCGACGCCTGGTAGACAGGGAGGGAGGTGAGAACAGAGTTAATAAGGATTGTTTTCCCTGCTTTGTTTAGACAGGTTGCACCCCACGCCATGATCTTAGCCTTTAGCTTGTCCACCAGAGGCACCCAAAGGCTCCTTCTGGGTGCTGCTTTTATGGGCGGAATTCCTAGATATTTAATGGAGTCCCACGTGGATGTTCCTTCCATTTCCAGCGCCCTGGATATGTCGATCATTTCAATGGGGGGGCAGTTCCAGCCATAAATTTTGCTTTTCCTCAAACTGATTTCGCTGCCTGAGACTTCAGTGTAAGCATCTAGCTCTTTCTTGAAGGATCTTGCCATGGTGAGATTGGCATGACCCAAGAGGAGGGTATCGTCGACGAATTGAGCATGGTTAATTCTCTTCACTCCGGGGGTGATTGTGAGACACATTAGAGAGCGCTGCTGAAGGCTCTTGTCCAGCTGGAAACTTAGGATCGACACTTGAATGACATAGAGAAAGGGGGACAGAGGACAACCCTACTTGAGACCCCTAGAGGAGTGGAAAAAATTAGCCGGTCTCCCATTAACCAAAGGGGCGATCCATGGCCCCGAGATACAGGCTCTAATCCAGCTAATTAACTAGGGGTGGAATCCCAATTTGATCATTACAGCAAAGAGAAAATTTAACCGAACTTTATCAAAGGCGTTAGCAAGATCCAGTTTAACTATCATACCTTTCTCCTTCCTTTGGCAGCTTGAATGAATTGCCTCTTGAACAATAGTAATGTTGTCTTGAATTTGTCTGTCCTGGATGAAGGCCCCCTGGTTCTCCGGAATGATCCTGGTGAGGACTTTTTTGATTCTGTTTGCTATAACTTTGGTGATGATTTTGTACCCCGTGTTGCAGAGCAAGATAGGGCGGAATCTGAAGAAGCTTTGGGCACCTTTCTCTTTGGGAATTAACGCCAAAAAGGAGGAGTTAGTGCTCCCTCCTATTTTGCTGCAATTTTGGGATTTCCTCACCATTTTGACCAAATCCTTTTGGATGATATCCTAGCAAGCAGTGTAGAATCTGGCCGTGAATCCGTCAGGCCCAGGAGCTTTATCAGGGTTCATTCCATGGAGTGCTTTGCTTATCTCCTCAGTCGTTATAGGGGCTGTCATCCTTCGATTGTCCTCCTCGTTGATTAGCGTGGGAACCACCGCCAATGGGTAGTGATCCAATCTAGGAGAAGCTTCCATCTCTTCTGTAAACAGATTTTTATAAAAAGAGTGGGCTGCGTGTTTGATCTCTTCAAAATTATTGAAAGTTTGACCCTGAAATTGGATTTCTCTGATGGTGTTGTGATTCTTCCGAGATTCTGCTTGCTTGTGAAAGAAAGACATATTTTTATCACCAGCTTGGAGCCAAAGGCAACGCGCCTTTATTCGCCAGTAGTTCTCTTCTCTTCTCAGCGCTTTATGAAGAGCCTTTTGCAGATCAATCTCAGCGTTAAGAAGCTCCGGGGTGATCGAGGCGGTCTCCATGCGGCATCTGGTGGATGCCTAGATCTCTTTGGGTTTTTTTCCTTTCAAGGATAGGGGAGGGCTGATTCTTAGCCCAATTTTTAAGGGCTGCTTTGAGCCTTCTCAAATTTTCTTCCCAAATGAAGAAAGGTGAGCCAGAAACATTCTTCTGCCAGGTTTCCGAGACCAGATCGTAGAAGCCATCCATGGAAACCCAGAGCGGGCTGAAACGAAAAGGGATTGGTCCCAAATTTTCTCTAGGGGTCAGGGAAAGGGAAATAGGCTTATGATATGAGGTGTAGGCCTGGAGGATTTCAGAGTTGGTGAAAAGACCAAGGGTCAGGAAGGAGGTGTGAATAAGGAAACGATCCAGGTGGGCAGTAATCTGTCCCGGTCCCACTCTTTTATTAGTCCAGGTGAACTTGCCTTTGCTGGGTTTGATATCCTCCATATCCCAGTCCATTATGATGTCTTCTACCCACTCCCGTGCCGGGTCTCTTACATGTGAACCTCATTTTTTTTTCGAGAGGGCAAGAGTTACATTCATATCTCCGGCGAGAACAAGATTGTCATGCAGGTTAGTAGACAGGAAGGAATTCAGAGATTCCCAACACTCTTTTTTTTTTCCGAAAGGAGAACCACGGCATAGATGTTGAAAATTCTAACCCGGTGTCCCGTTTCTCGGTGCTGCAATTTCGTGAAAAGCCAATGGATGGTGCTATAGTCCTCTAACATATCTAGCGTAGTGGAGTTCCAGAAGGTGGCTAGACCTCCTGAGGATCCCCTGGCGCTTACGGCTCTACCTTCTCCTTTTTTCCAAAATTTTTTGCTGGCCTGGATGGGCTCAGGCTCCTCCATTTTTGTCTCCTGGATCAGAAGTACATCCGGGGAAGTCATTCTGACTAGATCTTTGACTGCTTCTTCTTTGGACTTACTTCCCAGCCCTCTGCAATTCTAGGAGACGAACTGCATTAGGAGCCGGGTGGGGGGGTGGCTCCTTTCGAAGCCTTGCCTTTTTTTGAATATCTAGTTTCCATCATATCCGGGATGGTTTGCTGGACTCCTGTTGTAACATCCCTGTATGATTTCTCCTCCCTTTTTTTTCTTTCTGGTTTCCTTCCTCTAGGGGTCTTCTCAGGGGTTCCAACAGAGCTGCTGGTCTCTGTGGCCCCCTTGTCAGATTCGGCTTTGGGTTCAGATCCTAGAGAGATATGCTCATCATCCGACTTCAAAGGGTCTTTTGTAGAAGGGACGCTCTTTACCGGGATCGAATTTTCTGAAGGAGACGTGGATTGACAGACTATCTCTATGAGTTCTTTCATAGGTTCCTTTGATGTTGCAGCGGCTTCTTTCGAGGGCTCCTTCGGAGGACTTGGATTCACCGTTGGCGATTCCTTTGCCTGTCCATGTCTTGGATCTTTGGATTTTGGGGCTGCTTTGCTTTTCTTAACCTTTTGCCATCCTTCAGCTTCTTCCTTCTCTGGGGTTTGGTTCTTTGGACAGTTCCTCTGAAAATGTCCGTGCTCTTGACAGGTTCTGCATTTAAATGGGAGGTGTTCATAGTCCACTTTCTAAAAGTGAGACCAGGTGCCCACAGAAAGTTTCACTGCCTCCGGGAGCCCTGCCTCCAGGTCCACTTCAACACATATCCTGGCACAGTTGTATATGGACTTGTTGTCTGCCTTATCAACGAATTTACCTATTCCATTTCCTATCATTTGCAGCGCTTCATAGTTCCAGCAGTGAACCGGCAGGTTGGGGAGCCTGACCCATACAGGTACCTCCTTGGGCAGGTCCACCGTGGGATCGAAATATGGATTCCAGTGGTTCTGATACAACCCCTGGGTTCCCATAAAATATGGGCCATTTCTAAAAATGAGATCCTTATCATCCTTATTTATAAACTCGAAAAGAAAGTAGCCACTGCTCAGGGGGTAGCAGGTGACTCCTTGCTTGAGATGGGGCTTCCAGTTTCTTTGGATCCAGTTGTCGGTGGTTTTTGCTGAGGGCCAAAGCCCCATGAACTGGCCAACAAGTCCTCTCTCTGACAGAGCAAGGGAAATATTTACCGATGTCGTCTCTGGCAAGGCGATTTCAGGGATTTCTTGAAGCTTTTTGATGAATTTTGGGACCGAGAATGGAGCTTCCCGCTTACATCCGCTGGCAACCAGCCTCCTGAATGCATCCACCTCTGCTGACGGAGGGGGAGGGGGATCCCCACCTCCAGGGGCGGCCATAGCTCGCTGAAGCCTGAAGGCGATCAAACCCTAGCGCTCCTCTAGCTCGCGCGACCCTCAGAGTTTTTTGAGAAATTTATCAATCAAGTCCTAACCTAACCCTAGTTATTATTTTATAACGATTAATTTTTCCTTTAATTTTAGCGATCTGGGTCACCTGAAACCCAAAATACAAATGTTATCTCAATCCAGGAGAAAATGGGGAATGGAGACAAAAATTGCTATATTTTAAAGTTAGTTCTAAACAGATGGGATTTTACTTCCTTAGAGTTGAGGGGTAGATCAAGTGGTTTACTTTCTAATTGGAGAACTAGGTCACTTCATATGCACAAATCCATGGGGGTTTGAATCAAGTCTGGGACTATCTTTATACTCATAGGATTTGGATCTAGATTTCTTAGTACTAAATATTTATGGACTTATGATGAGTGAGATATACATTGAGAAAGATTCATTAGATCTAGACAATTGGATAATCATTATATTATCATAGGGGGTGATATGATTTTTTTTGTTGGAAATGCAGACTCATCTAGGGTGAAGTTTCTCAAGTGGATCAACTTTTATATTTTTTTGTCACGAAGCTAGAGTAAAAGGGGTTGTTTGATATTATGTCTGAGATAACTAATCCTACATGGGCAAACAAAAGAATTGGTTCAAACAAGATGCCGAAGAGGGTTAATATATTTCTTATGACTGAAGGGATTCTAAATAATCATATGAAATGTAAATAGTGGGTGGTACTAGGGGTGAATTTGATCATTCGGCCCATGTTTTTAGAGGTGGATGTGGGGATAGTAAAACCCTCTAGTCCATTTAAATTCAATGCATATTGGCTAGAATATGAGGATTACAAATCCATTATAAAAAATCTATGTATGCCATATGATGTGGAGAGAAGGGAATATGCATCTACGTAGTTTTTAGCTAATGCGAAGAAGGTTAAACATGACTCAAAAAAGTGTGATAGTACAATAAAATTAGAGAGAAGTGCAATATAAAGTAAATTGAAAAATTGTTGTAAGTTCTCTACTCTTAGGATGAATTTGCTTTTACAAATGAGGATCATAAGTTACAAACTATTGAGATGGAAAAAGGAGGCATTACTTTGATGAAAAGGAGGCCCCGTGGAGGCTCAAAAGCATAAAAACATGGCTAAAAAGGGGGGATGATAATACAAAGTATTTTCACAATTATGTAAATCATAGAAAGAGTAAAAACACTATATGTAAGTTGCAAGGGATAGATGGTTCTTCTATATCAGGTTTTAAGAATTTAGCTAGTCAAGGTGTACATATTTTTGAGGGGATGTTTCAAGATGATAACATGGTTTCGATTGTTGATATTGTTCATATGTTTATGTTCTTTCCTAGATTTGTTTTAGAGGATGATAATAAAGATACGACAAAACCTATCACGAAGGAATAACTACAGGAGTTGCTTCATTCCTTTCAGAAGGACAAAAGTTTCGTTCTCGATGGATGGTATGTTTAGTTCTTTCAAGTTTTTTATGATTTATTGGAGGTAGAACTATTAAGGGTAGTTGAGAATTCAAGGTATATAGGCAAAATTCTAGCGGCTTTCAATTCTAAATTTAATGCTCTAATTCCTAAATATGATAACCCTATAAGATTTCAGGAGTACATGCCCATTTTCACTATGCGACTGTATCTATAAGACAATTTCCAAGATTATTGCAAGAAGTATGAAGGATTTAATATACAAAACCATATCACAAGAACAATTTGTTTTTATTCCTTTCCTCGCCTAGGAAGTATTCCATACTATCAAGATCATAAAATCACCCGCCATGGTTATAAAGGTGGATTTATCTAAAGTTTAAGATAAAGTTAGTTGGATTTATTTGAGATTAAATATTATTCATGTGGGTTTAAATCTATGTTTGTAAATTGGATTATGATTTGTGTAACAATAATTTAGATTGTTATATTAATAAACAAACAAATATTTAAATAGGTTAGGCCCGGGAGGGGTTTAAAACAAGGTTGCTCCCTCGCTCCCCTTCTTTTATTATTTGTGGTTGAAGGCTTGATCATGGGATTGTATGAAGCTAAATATACCTGATATTTTGGGGATTAGAATTGGTGGAACTCTTCTTATAAATCATTTATGATTTGTGAATGGAATTCTCTTATTTTGTGATAGCTTGACAATGGCATGTAGAGAAACTAAAAGAGATTATTGAGTTATATTGTATGGCAATTGACATGATGATAAATATTGGAAAATCTACAATATATTTTATGAACATAAATGAGGAGGAAAAAGATAATTCTAAGAGAATGTTTCCATATTCAACATTGGAACTACAGTTAGGCCTTAAATACTTAGCCTTCTACTTGAATCCAAATGAGTATACTAAAAGGGATTGGGGGTGGATGGTAGCTAAATTTAAGAAAACACTTACATTATGGTGCAATTGATGGCTAACTAGTGGGGGAGTATTGATTTTGATTAAATGTATAATAGAAGTGATACCTGTTTACTATATTTCATTGTTTTTTATACCGAAAGGTGTATTAGAACACGTAAGAAATATGAACTTAAAATTTATGTGGGTTAGGAATAACACAAGGAAAAATTTCCCATGGATAACCTGGAAAAAGGTTAGGGGGGTGGGAGATCAAAGATATTCATTGATTACAAAGGAACTTGTCGAAAAATGCATTTGGAGCATTACTGAAGGTAGAGGTTTGTAGTATTCAGTGGTAAAACAAAAACATATTGATCCCATGACAATCGAGGAATGGATTAGGAGTAGAAACAAGGTCTATCATAATGTCTCTGTCATATCGAGAGGTATAATTATGACATTTCCTTTAATTGGTTACAATTGATTTATATGGAAAGTTGGTTCTGGTGCAAAAGTTAGAGTGGGGGAGGTTCCCTAGGTTGGTTGTGATGAAAATTTTAGGCTCCCTAGGAAGATGGTGATTTCTTTGAGAGATCAAGGTATTTGCCACATTTATAAATTGGTTTATTATGGGAGATCATCTATTATGAAACATAAATATATTGATGCTAATAGGTTGTATTTTTGGGTTGAAAAAGTTTTGGTACGGAATAACTATTGTAGAGCCCTCCAAAATAGTTATGTAAGGATTAAATAGGAAGAGGATGTTTTAATTTGGTCCAAAATATACTCACCAAATAATGGTTATAAGGTTTAAGGGAAGAGTATTTACATATCAATGAACTATGGTGTTCCAAAGGACTATGGAAGTACACATATCTGCTAAAAACAAGGTTATTCATGTGGCTAACTATAAATAGCAGGATTCTCTCTTGGGATTTCATGCAAAGGAAAAGCTGGTAGGGCCCTATGAGATGTTCTTTATGCCAGGAATGTGATGAGGATGGTACTCACCTCTTCATTCACTATTCATATATGGTGTCTATATGGAATAATATGGAAGCATATGTAGGTATATGTATTTCTTAGGAGGGAATTTATGATTATTTTTTTAATGAGAAAATAAAGCTTTCTTATATTTTTTCCAACCAAGGATTGTCAATTGTTAGCTATTTTGATTAGGAAGGAAATATTAAATTGCACAGACTGATAACTAAAAAAACATAGATAAGGAGGGAGCATGGGATTTATTTGATGGGGAAACACAAGAAGAGCCACTTGTAGGTGGGGGTAGGGGTTAGTATATATCTTTGATAATTATTGGTTAAATTTCTCAATGGGTCTGGGCATATGATTAAATTAAAGCCGAATTGTTGGCTCTAGAACTAATTCTTCTTATGGCAATTGAAAAAGGGATACCAAAAATTCAAATAATGGGTGATTCTCTTTTAGTCATAAAATGAATGAGATTGGAAATATTTCTAGAAAATTATATCTCAAGGCCTATATTTGACAAGATTCAAAATATTTCAAATATTACTTCTAATGTTAAATATGCTCATGTCTACAGCGAGAGGAACAAAGTTACAGATGAGTTGTCCTAATATGGATTGGAAGTGGAACCTAGACTATGGCACATATGGGAACTATGAAATTTAGTCAGAATAATCTTGAGACTAAAGCATAATCTTACAGAATATTCAAGACAATTTACACACAAAATGACATAACAGTGCTGCAATTGGAGGTTGCAGCTGTATATTATCAATAATCAATAATGAGGGTAGATACAATGTCATACAACTTGCATGAAAGCAAGAGAAATCAAATTCCTTGGAGGTCATTCGAATTGCATAGATGAGAGTAGCTTAACTGTCTGTTAGCCACACTAAACATTCCAGTTAACCACTAATCAAGCCATGATTGACTCTAACTGATTCCTAACTGAATCCGAGTGCAATAATGACTGAGTCTAACTGAATAGAACTCAACCGCATGTCAATCTATAGGTGGGGGCGCATCTCTAAAGAAACTCAACTCCGATGAAGTGAACTGAACTGAAACTAGTCACCAAAAGTTGTTGGAGGCACCTTAAAACACTCCAGTTAACTCAAATCAGCCCAAAATATACAATGAGATGAGGAAGGCGCCTTTCCAACTCAGCTCAACTGATTTTTAGGTGAAACAACATTCAGTTAACTAATTGGTGCACTTATGACAAGCATATCACCCTATATTTGCTCCCTGATTGAAGGAGGGAGCCTAGTTAGCCTCCCTGATTGAAAGGGACGGTTTAGTTGACCTCCCTAATTGAAGGAGGGCGTTGGTGTGCTGATGCTGATGTCAGGAGTGTGCTGGTGTGTTGATGCGAATGTCAGTAATTCGAGTCAATTAACTTAGGATAGTGGGTAATTAGGCCAAATTAACCAAATAAAGGTGTGTGGGTTGGATAATGACTCCAACGCCCCCCCTTAATCTATACTCATGTGGAGAAGTAAAAATAAAATGCTAGGGCCCCGACAACAAAGGCCATAGGCCACCCTGTACAAAAAGTAAGTCTAAAATGCTCAAATAAAATGCTAAGTGAGGAAAGAGGGAAAACCTAGTGGGAACCCCCCCACCCCCCCCTCCTCAAGCTGAACATTGAAGAAGTAAATGCCTTCACCCTGATGAACTCACCCCCAAACATTGAATGAAGGTAAGTGAAATTTTTCTCAATAAAGTTCTCGGTGAAAATATATGCAATTTGCTCATCTGTAGGGCAGTATTGCAGAACAATTGTCCTATCATTCACCAACTCCTTGATGTAGTGCATGTGGATATCAACATGTTTGGTCCTCTGCCGCTAAACTGGATATGTTGAGATTTTTATAGCAATTTGGTTGTCACAAAATATGACCGTGGACAAATTAGCACTACCAATCTCAAACTCTGACATAATGCCTTGCAACCAAACTACTTGGATGCAAGCATTCACTGCTCCCATGTACTCAACCTCTACTAAAGAAAGTGCATTGGCTACTTGCTTTTTGCTGGACCAGAAAATGGGGCCACCAACAAACATAAACACATACCCAGAAGTGGACTTCTGATCTATGGAATCCCCTGCCCAATTTGAATATGTAAAACTGACCAACTCTAGCTCAGAATCTGCAACATAGTGAATGTCGTAGGATCTAGTGCCCTGAATGTACTGAAGGATCCTCTTGGCTTCCTTCCAATGGAGCTCATGAGGCTGCTGCATATATATTTATATAGCATTCATGACATCATAAATGTCATCCCTTCAATGTGTCAAGTATAGCAAGCTTCCGATGAACTGGCGGTAAATAGTGGAATCCATGGATGGAGTGGATTTTCCCTCTTCAAGAATGATTCCTGAGAGGAAAAGAAATGGTGCAGCCTTGAAATCAGCCATGTTAAACTCAATTAAAAGGTTTGCAATATATTTAGGCTGAGTTACCATAATCCCATCAAAGTCTTGTGTGATTTCAAGCCCGGGAAACTGTCTCAGCAGGCCCAAATCACTCATTTCAAAGGCATCATGAAGAGCAGTTTTTATAAAGGAAATCGAAGCAAGTGTGCTTCATGTTATCAAGATATCATCAACATATAATACTATAATCAGAATATTACCATAATACTTCTCCAAAGATACATTAGGATCATATTTTCATCTTTGGAAGTTTTGTGAGAGTAGAAAGGCATCCATTTTGACATACCAAGATCTTGGGGCCTGTTTCAACCCATAAAATGATTTCTGCAACTTACACACCAAGAAAGGATCTAATGTATATCCATTAGGTTGCTTCAGGTATATCTTCTCTTGTAGGTATCCATGAATAAAATCACTATTTACATCCATGTGATGCACCTCCCAGTGCTTGGATGCGACAATGGCCAAAACTAGTATTATGGAATCCATCTTTGCCATTGGTGCAAAGGTCTCATGATAGTCCACTCCTTGGACCTGGGAGAACCCTTTTGAAACCAGCCATGCTTTGTATTTGCAGGTTGTTCCATCTGCATCAACCTTTGTCTTATCTACCCACTTGCATTGAACTAATTTCCTCCCAGGTGGAAGGGAAACTAGCTCCCAGGTTGCATTTTTTCGAAGAGAATTGAACTCTTCGTCCATTGTAGCTTGCCATCTCGGATATTTCCAAGAATGGTAGTAGGAATTTGAATCAGACCCAAACATTAAATAACAGGTCTCTAACAGAAATGAATAATGACAAGAGAGAGAAATACCTACTCTTTGAAAATCAGACTGGGTTCTTCTCAGATCAGCATGATTTCCAATGTTTGTCTCGGCGAAAGAGAGTGTCTTTTTGGACCAAGTTGGGAGATGAGTTGACACATCAGAATCTGATTCTGAACCTGATATATTTTTCTCACTGATATCATACATTATATTTGCAATATCAGAGCCTTCACTCCCATTTTCATCGTCCAAATGATCAACAGAATAGGAGGGAATTTCAACAGTGTTTTCCTCGACTAGTTCTACCTCTTGGAGAGGTTATTCAAAATATAAACTTCTCTCAATGAATATCTTTTTGGTTCCGATATTCAGAAGTTTGAATCCCTTTGATTCTTCTGGATATCCAATGAACAAACATTCAATACTTTGCGGTTACAAATATTTCCTCTTGTCAAGCAGAATTCGAGCCCATGTAGTGGACCCAAAAACCTTGAGATTTGACTCATCCAGTGTATGTACAAAATAGGATTCAAAAGGAGTATTTCCTTTCATGAAAGAGTGAGGGAATCTGTTCTGAATGTGAGCAGCAACATTCATATCCTCGGCCCATAGGTTTTCATCCAAACCTTTGGCTTTCAGCATGCAGGTAGTCATCTCTTTGAGGGCCTAGTTTTTCCTTTCCGCTACACCATTTTGTTGGGGTGTGTAGGGAATGGAGTGCTGGATTTGGATCCAACTTTCAGCACATATTTGCAGAAATTCAGAATTGATATACTCTCCTCCATTATCAAATCTAAGAGACTTTATCTTCCTCCCAAAGGAATTCTCAACCAATGCTTTAAACTCAATGAATCTTTCCAAAACTTGATTTTTTCTTTAGGAAGAAAACCCAAGTGTATCTAGAAAAGTCATCAATGAAGGTAAGTACATACCATGAACCACTCATGGATGTTGTAGGCATGGTTCCACTGATATCAGAATGAATCATCCCAAAACTAATTTTTGCATGGCTTGCCTTTCCCCGATCAAACTTGTGCTTAGGGTGTTTTCCAACAATGCAACCTTTGTAAATTCCATTGGAAGTTTTGATGGTTGGGCAGCCTTCAACCATGGAATGTTTCTGAAGTTGTTGCAAGTATTTGAAGTTCAAATGAACAAATCTCTCATTCCAAAGCCGAATGACCTAATTCTCATTAGTCAAAAGAGCGGCGGTCTTTGCATCCACCACAAACTTGGAAAACTCATAGGCCTTAGTATGATGATTTGCTATGCCTGTTGCAACGAGTTTCCCGGATGCAATCTCTGTGATTTCAACATCATTCAAGCTGAAAGTAACTCTCCTGGGCACTCCTATGTGTGTCATTTGATATACACTCAACAGATTGGAGGCCAAGGAGGGTACATACAGAACATTAAAAAAGCTTCCATGTTCAAGGTTTACAGTACCTTTGGCTTTCAAAATGATCTGAGAACCATCTCCCATGTGAATGGGAATGATTTTGTCGGTGTCTAGGGATGAGAAGGATTCTTTTCTTTCCATCATATGGTTAGAAGCACCAGAGTCTATGAGGAGAGCTCTAGGATTCAAAGTGCTTTCCATGAGGGCATGTCCTCTTTCTGGCTGGATGTCCCGATCATGATTATCTCTCTTCTGAACACTCTTTGGAAGATTGATATTGTTCCTCTCAAGGAGAAGAGTCATTTCATCAAGCTTTTTCTTCATGCAGGCATGTTTAGGGTGAAATCCCTTCCTGTAATAGGAACAATTTACTTTTTCTTTGCCTTGGTTTCCTTTGTTCTTGTGCTTCGTTGAGCCAGCAGGCTCTTCTTGTTGCTGGTTCTTCTCCTTTGGCTTCGAAGCATCAAACTTAGTATTTTGTTTCTTTTGCTTTCCTTTACCCTTCATATATTTGGGCCTCGAAGAAAACCGTGCTTGATCTTTGGAGGATCTGATGATCCCCATCTGCACAAGCTTGTCACACTCGTTTGTGAGGGACTCAATGAAGGCATTGAGAAAAGGAATTTTCCAATTTGGGGTTGTTATCTTCCCGGTATGGAATCTGGAAACAAATACTAAGTAATTCGATTCAAGTTTTGAAAGAATGGAGAGAATGATCTGATCATCCTCTTTATCCACCTCACAATGCTTCAACTGGAGCACTAGGTGCTTGAATTTGGTGAAGAATTCATTGAGAGTTTCGAAATTGCTTGGGTGAAGAGAAATCAGCTCATTCTCTAGCCGATAAATCCTCATGGAATCCTGCTTATCAAAGAGATCAACAAGTTTATCCCAAATTTTCTTTCAGATTCTTCAAAATAGTGACATGGAAATGGATATCTTTGGAAATCAAAAGGCATAGAAACCCAAAAGCTTCATCCTTCTTGTTCCAGTATCTAGCTTTATCCACAACATGGTTTGGCAGGCTATTTTGGTGTCCATTGTGACTTTGTAGAGTCCCTTGGCACGCAGTTGAATCTCCATATCTCCCTTCCATTGGTGGTAATTGAAAGGAGTAAGAGGATCCACAGTAGAATCCATTTTTCTATTGTAGCGAATGCAGTAGAAGTCTTTCAAAAAACCTGCAAAAACACAAAAAGGGCACTGTAAGGTCGAACAGCCTGCACTTTTCATATTTTCATCACACCCAGCTTAGTCAATCAAGAAAGCTTGATTAACAATTCCTTTTCTTAGGACTTATGTGGTAAACCTTCGGCTTCTGGTGCAGTACTGGAATTTTTGAGCTTTTTGCTGAAAATGCATGCTAGATCTATCAAAAATCTTGTTTTTGAGAAAAAGAGCTTCATTTTGTCGTGGCTCTGATACCATGTTAAATTCAATTAGAACAATCTTGAGACTAAATCATAATCTTACAGAAGATTCAAGACACTTTACACACAAAATGGCATAACAATGTTGCAATTGGAGGTTGCAGCTGTATATTATCAATAATCAATAATGAGAGATGATACAATGTCATACAACTTGCATGAAAGCAAGACAATTCGAATTCCTTGGAGGTCATTCAAATTGCATAGATGAGAGTAGCTAATTAACTATCCGTTAGCTACACTAAACACACCAGTTAACTACTAATCAACCCATGATTGAATCTAACCGGGTCCTAACTGAATCAGAGTGAAATAATGACTGAGTCTAACTGAATAGAACTCAACTGCATGTCAATCAGTAGGTGGGGGCACATCTCTAACTCAAGTCAGCTTCGATGAAGTGAATTGAACTGAAACTAGTGACCATAAGTTGTTGGAGGCACCTTAAAACACTCCAGTTAACTGAAATCAATCCAAAATAGACAATGAGATGAGAAATGCACCTTTCCAACTCAGCCTAACTGATTTTTAGGTGAAACAAAATTCAGTTAACTAATTGGTGCACTTATGACAAGCAGATCACCCCATATTTGCTCCCTGATTGAAGGAGGAATCCTAGTTAGCCTCCCTGATTGAAGGAGAAGGCTTAGTTGGCCTCCTTGATTGAAGGAGGGCGTTGGTGTGTTGATGTTGATGTCAGGAGTGTCTGGTGTGTTGATGTTGATGTTAGTAATTCGAGTCAATTAACTTAGGATAGTGGGTAATTAGGCAAAACTGATCAAATAAAGGTGTGTGGGTTGGATAATGACTCCAACAGGAACAACAAGGAGACACTCTCAAATATTTGGATCCTAGAAATTTTTATTTAAAGATTTGATATAAACATCCCATGTTTATATTATTTGGAAAATACTTGGAAAGTGGACTTTTAATCTTTTTTGTTATATTTTGGATAGCTTGTACTTATGGAGAAATCCGATAAATTATGTGTAACAATATAAAGTTATATAAACAACTCAAAAGGAGTTATAAGTATTTAGATCTAGATATAAAACAATTTCTGGAATATTTCATGAGTCACAGATGAATATAATTATAGATGTAAAACGAGATGTATTTTTTACTATATAACAAAGACATATGGGATATTGTCTACTAAAAATGTATGAATGGTTGAATTCCCTACAAAATTTGATTTTATTTACCATAAATAGAACTTAAAAAACAAACAAAAAAACCCTCCCTAATGCACATGTTGAATCATGTCGAACAACTCAACAAACTCTAAGAAACAAAAAATTGTGTATTTTTTTTTAATACTGGGGGAATTGGAAACTAGGGAAGGGCTTGTACTTGCATGACATGGGGTCAGAGTCTCGTATGCTACCACTATACCCCTAGGTGCACCCACACAACCCCCCAACATGGGGCACAAGTAAGCAAAAGTTTGAACCTGTCATAAGGAGTGCCTTAACAATACACTTGATCACCACTTGATCTACACCTCCGAGGACAAATAATCATGTATTCAATCCCATTTTTATGTGGATTTTTTTGTTGGTGGAATGAGAGTTTATGTGTATATGTGTATGTGAGGATAAAGGGTAATAATTCCTACCATAATGCACAATATCACAAGGGAATATGTACATATAAAGCATTCTTATTATACCAAGAATTAACTTTGGATTGAGAAACTAAAATAATTCCACAACCCAAGCATCACTTAAACATGTGTCATGTGAGGGAAATTAATGAAATAGAAAAATACAACAATAATTTGAATAAAGATGAAGACTTAAAAAGTGAAACTTGGAAATAGGCAATACAGTTTCTAAATAACAACCCCCATCACTTTACCTCTTCCATTGAGTATTGATGCATTAATCATCTAGAAGTTTGGAATGCTTCTTAAATTTCATTGGAAGGACCTATATTTTATGGTGTTGTGTTTTCTTCATATTCTCTATCTAGTTAGAAAAAATTATTTCATTAAACCTTTTTCTATGGAATTTTGTGTTTTTTCTTATTCTCTCTAGTTACTAAAATTATACAAGTCAATACATTAACAAAACAAATTATCAAGGACCATTTAAGGACAAATTTCATAGGTTGCCCCCAATATATCAGTTTGTGATAAGGTGTATTGTGAAGGAATTCCTTGTGACATCACTGGTTAAAACCTCATAGCTCTATGTACCATGGGTGGGGCTATGTTGGTATGCATATGGGTATAATGGAACCATACCAGAATCGACCTTATACCACCTAAGTATGAGCCAATCCTAGTTATTGATTCCCCTAGTTACAAAAAAGAATTCCATAAGTTGGTAGTTAAGGTGAAGTGTTCTCTCCACATATCTAGTTATTTCCACCCTTCTTAGTTGTCAAATTTGATTAATATGTGAGGGGATTAGTTCATAAATCAAGAAATGACTAACCAAATGTTATTTATTTATAATCTTTTGATATTTTAGCTCTCAATAATAATGGATGCTTTTGATTGTTGGAACCTAAGGTTATGCAGGTCCATCACACTCTTAAATCTTGTAGAGACAGTCAGTTGATAGACAACAATCAAATGATGGATCGAATGGGAGAGTCAAAGGTTCAACTGAATGGTCGACGATGTCGTGGTTGGATCAACTATAATAACTAACTAAAATATGGGATGTTGCGGATTTTGTGGGAATAGTTAGAACCAACGACCTCTATTTGTGGACCAGATATTCCTCACTTCAAGGGATTTCGTTAGATTTGGAGACTATAAAAGAATGACCCTATGGGTTGTGCTCATATGCTTGAGATCATAATAATCTTTTGTGATAATTCATTGTGATGTTATGATCATAATGAGTCGTGCTTAAGTGCTGTAAGAGTGTCTCTATAGACCACCTTTTTTCTTGGAATATTGTTCCCTTATTTTATTTTATGTTTTGTTCATTCGTTGAAGCTGAAGAGGTTTCCCAACATGGTATCATAGAAATTGGTTTTGACCTAGCCTATCGTTTGTGAATTTTGTTGAATCAGATCCTAAGTTGATCTACTCTAGGCTGAAGATTTGTCGACTGACACCTCTTCTTGAATTGGGATAAGATTTGTTTAGTCAGAAGGATGGCTTCCAATATAGAACCTATTGTTCTAAATAGACACAATTATGAAAAATGGGCACCATATATGGATACTTTGTTGAAAAACAAGGGATGGTGGAAATACACAAATCTCACTATTGTAGATCCAATGATTGCCTTATCATTGACAGAAAGAAGGATGAGGCTGTTGGGGTCATTATGACCTACATTTTGAGGGTGATTCACTTTCATATAAGCAAGGATCAACTATCCTCATGCCACCTAGAAAAATCTGAAGTCATTGTTTAACAAGATTAATGAAAGTCAAGTTATACAAATAGAGAAAGAATTGATCCTCTAGAACCCTTTTACTTTGACCAGATTGAGGAATATCTTGCATTAAGGAGATGCAGTTGAAATTGGGTGAATGTGGTAAGGATTTTTAGAAGAAGGATTATCAAATCATTGAGTCGGTCCTAATGAATAAAAAGACACCCTATGATGTTTTATGCTCCTCCTTTCAGGACAGCTGGATGTATCGTAAGCAAGATGGTAAGGATTTCACCTTTGATGTTTTATGTGATTTGTTCATTAAGTACCAACAAAAGTTGTTTGAAGAAGGGAATATTGGTAACAAACACTAGGATTACTTGCTCAAAAGAAAGGTCAAGCCAAACCTTAAAGAAAGTGGTCAATCAGATCATTGACTAGAATGTATTGACCAACCTACTAAACAAAATACTAGATATTCGTCATCAATGAAGAAGGATTGAAAGAAGAAGACCTGTTAGTATATGGTGGAAAAGTGAGACATGTTGACAAAACTTTGCTGGAAGAAGATGAAGGAATTAGAAGGGAAGGTCAAGAACCTTGAGGAAAGTGCATTGAATGTTATATCAATCAACCAACCTATTGAAAACTTCACCTTCTTTTTTATCTCTTACTAGGATTTACATGCTCATACCACATACAGAATGGATAACCGATTCTAGTTGTACTCATCATATGGATAACGATGCTTCTTTGTCCTCTTCATTAAGTGGATATCCATAACATAATTTTTATGTTGTTGATGAATAAGCTCTTACTGTTTCCGGAAGTGGCGATGTTGAATTCCAACATGGTCGAATATCCAATGTCTATCATGACATGCCTAGATTGAGCGAAAATTTGTTGTCGGTTGCTCAATTTACACAAAATAAGAATACTGTTAAGTTTTGGTCAAATCACTTTATCGTAAAGGATATGAAGCTTGGAATATCACTAGACACTCTTTCCTTTGGGGAATGAATCATCAAACACCCTTTCCTTGGGGGAAAGCATGGCATCCACATAACCGACTATAAATTGTTCATAGTGTTCTATGTTGCATGAACAACCTTCATTAGCAGGTGCGAAGTATATTTTAACCTTTATTTGGTGATTTCTCTATATTTACATAGGTATATTTATTGACAAATAAGAGTTGTGTGTTTGAAAGATTCAAGGAATTTAGGGAATTGGATGAAAGTCAATGTGACTGAACCATCAAATGATTGAGATGAGACAACAATGATGAATATGTGAGTTGAAAAATTGAATAGTATCTCTTGCAAAATGGTATTTCTTGGTAGAGATCTATCCCTCACATCCCTCAACAGAATGGTGTTGTAGAGAGGAAGAACTAGATTTTAGTGGAAATGGATTTATTGAAATTTGAGGTCTAAAATAGGCCTCCTAAGGAAAATAATATAATAATAGTTAAAATAATAAAATAATATTATAAATTTTGAAGGAAAAGACATCAAACTATTTTTAGTTTTCGTATTATCAACTTATCTCCTTGTGGTTTTACTCAAATTTCAAGCGGGAGAACTCATTGGATGCAAAATTCAGTTCTACATCAAACGATTACCTACACTACATACTTTGATGGAACCCACCTTATCAAAAATGAGAAATCAACAACACTTCTTTTTAATGTATTTCTCATTTTTCATTGGGTGGGGTCCATAAGTATGTAGTGTGGGTAGTCGTTGGATGTAGAATCGAGTTTAGCATCTTCCGCATCCAATGGGTGCTTGAAATTTGAGTAAAACCACAGGGAGATAAGTTAAAAATACGAAAACAAAAGTTATTTTTATGACAAATATGCCAATTCAACCATTATAGTTGACTCATTTTCTTGAAATTCTATTGGTTCTTGAACTCCAATGCATCAATGGCTCATTTTCTTATAAGGCCCATTTTAGACCACAAATTTCTTCTAATGAGTGCCTCATGCAGACCAATGATCTTTCGACTATATTTTGGGCATCAATGCTTTACTATTTAAACAATATCTTGAACCTTGTTTCGACTAGAGCAGTCGCAGACATGACTCCAGTCGAGAAGTGGAATGGAAGGAAATACTTTGTTGGACATCTAAAAACCTTTGGAGGTATTGCTTGGGTGCATATCAATGATAACTGCAGGAAGAAATTGGATGCAAAGAGTCATGCTTGCATCATGGGATATTGTAATGAATCAAAATCCTATTGAATGTTTGACCTTGTCAAACAACATATCATTTTGAGCAATATTGTGATCTTTGATGAGAATATTTTAGGTAATAAGTTGTTGAATTCATTTGGTTTATTGCACAATGATCAATTTGATATTCTTGAAGAATCTAAATCGATTGTACCCTTACAGAGTTTTGATCAGACTGGTGAATTCTACTGAATCAACTAGTAGTCAGTCAACTGTGACTGAATATGTCGATGCATTGAATCCTTCAACTGAAAATCATTGACTTGAATCATTAATGACTTGTTTACCTTAGTGAGCTGCTAAAACCATTGAAGTTTCTAGACCAGATGCTAGATATAATATTATTAGTTGACAAAGCCATAGTCAGAAACAACATGGCAATGTTGCACTAATGGCACGTGTTCTTGAAACCTATGGTCCTAACACTTATGGTGATGCTTAGGGTGTGCTAGAATGGGAAAATATTATAACTACTAAAATTGATGATTTGAAGAAGAGATAGACTTGGGAACTTTTTCCTTGACCACAAGGAAATAATACTGTGAAGTGTCGATGGGTCTATAATACAAAGTTTGCTTCCAATAGTGTTGTTGGATGTCACAAGGATCGTTTGGTAGTGAAGGGACTCTCTCAACAAGAAGGCATTGACTACATTGAAACCTTTGCTCATGTTGCAAAGATGAACTCCGTTTGACTGATTCTCTCCCTTGCTACTTTTTTTCGATGATAAATTCATCAAATGGATATTAAAAGTGTTTTTCTTCATTGATACTTTTCTGCAGAAATCTAAATGGAGCAAATTCCTGGTTTTGTGACATCTTTTAGTCTTGTTTGTCGACTTAAGAAGTCATAGTATGGTTTGAAACATGCACCTTGTGCTTGGTACGAGAATAATCATTTCATTGTCAATATTTGCCTTAAATTTAGTAAATCTAATCATAATATTTATGTATTACATGTTCATGGTGATACATTGGTTGTGGTATTGTATGTTGATGATTTAGTCATAACTAGAAATATTGTCAATCTAATTTTGAATTTGAATAAACAACTTGCAAATACCTTTGAAATGACTAATCTTGGTTTGTTATGTTTCTTTTTGGGCATTCAATTTCTACAAATGCATGGCGCTATCTTTCTTTCCCAACCTATATATGCTTTGGATATTTTGAAACAATTCAATATGGATGAATGTAAGTCTTGTGCTATACCTTATCAATATAGAGTGAAGTTATCGAAATAATGTGACTCTCCACTAGTCAACACCACTCTATATTGAGATTTGGTTGGTAGCTTGATTTACTTAATGCATAGTTGATTGAATCTCTCTTTTTTTGTTATTGTGGTCTCTCGGTTGATGTAGGATCCTTGAGAAAGCCACCAGAAAGATGGAAAGATAATATTTGTTCGCTATATCAAAGAAACTTATCAATATGGTATTAAGTATTGTCACAATACATAACCACTAATTGGGTTTACTAACTTCGACTGGGGAGGTGAAATTGATGACCGTAATTCCACTTCTAGTTATGTGTTTCGACTAAGTTTTGGACCCTTAGTCTAATCGTGTAAGAAACAAAAGGTAGTCTATATTTCAAAGTAGAGTATTGTGGTGATATCAATGCAGGTACAAAGATAGTTTGGATTCATCAGCGTCAATTGTTATTTTGGATTTCCTATTCATGCCTTGACCCTTATTCACTGTGATAATCAGAGTACGATAGAAATATTGAGAATATTGTTTCTCATAGAAATATGAAGCATGTTGAACTTCATGTTTATTATTTGAGACAGTTGGTGCAGGACAATGTTGTCTCACTTGTTTATTGTAGGACATATGATCATATTGTTGATATCTGTATGAAGTCGTTACTTAAAACTAAGTTTGTGAAACTTCGAGCTATGATCAAGCTCCAAAAATTTGCAATTATGGAATGTTCATAGAATATAATTGCATCTCATGAATATCCAGATCATTTTGTTGATGGGGTTATTGAAACCTAAGGTTATGAAGGTTCATCACACTTTTGGATCTTTTGGAGATAGTCAGTCGATAAACAATGGTTGACTAGCAAAGAAATCGGCTAATGGATTTATTGGGAGATTCAAAGGGTTGACTCGATGGTCGATGAGGACATGGTTGACTAGACTACAACAACTTACTAAACTATGGGATGCTACATATTTTGTGGAAACGGTTAGAACCAACGACCCTATGTTGAAATTATGATAGGTGTTGCGATCATATGGAAACAGATCAGATTTTGATGTGGTTTTCATTGATGGAAACAAATAGTTCCAAGAATATGATCCAACAACAAGGAGGACAAATAATCAGAGGACTTAGACGAATCGAAGGTTCTGGATGAATTCCGCAAGAGAAAGGTGTAGGAAAATTATCGGGCTCACAAATATTAGATGAAGAATCTGTACTTGATCTCATATAAACGATCAAAGGAGAATCCGCAAAGATCAACGATCGAAGATGAGTTTTGAAATGCGAAGTTGCAAGGTGGTTAAAGTTGCGGGAGTTGAATTACAGAAGCCCTTCTTTGGAAAAGTGGGAAGGACGATCCACAATTCGCAATTCGCAATCCACAATCCGATTGCGGAAAGGACCATTGTGTTGCATATTTGCATAAGTCAATTTTGGAATTCGGGAACTTCTGCAATTGCAAAAATAATCTTGCGGAAAGAATCTTGCGGAACCAGAACTGCAGAAATAGATTTGCGGAAGTCAATTTTGGAATTCGGGAGTTTCCGCAATCTGCAATCCGAAAGTGTGGAAATAATCTTACGGAAAGAATCTTGCAGAACCACAACTGCGGAAATAGATTTGCGAAACGTCTTTGCAGAAACGCCATTGCAGAAACTCATAAATGCGGGAAGACTGAGGTTGAAGAAGCAAGTAAGTTGTCTTGTTACTTTTTCATGAATTCTTGGAATTCAAAGAAAAATCGATTTGAGAAGTTATGAATTCAAGAACCCGGTGGAAAATGGTGAACAATGTTTAGATTGCTTATCGATTGGGTTCCTTTCCTGTCATGAATCATTGAACGGATTTTGATCAGTTATGAAACTAAAAAGTCAGGAATATGAAAAGGGGAACGGAATAAAGACTGGCGTTCATAAAAGGATGGTGGTGAGAGGACTGTGTGTGCGCTCTCTGAATGCAGAGAGTTGGTGCATGGACCGCTGTCGAAGGGTGTGATTGAAGAATGAAAGATAACTCTGAGTTCTTTCAAGAATATGCAGAACACAGACACTGAGAGGAGCCGAGTTTGAATAAGCAGATACAAAAGTAGATAAAAAATAGTAACAGAGTTGGTAAGCATAGTTATATTTGTTTTTCTACAGATTGTACTGAACATGTTTAAATCTAAGGAATAAGGGTAGTAGGGTGGTGCTAGGAAAAACATGTTGTCTTCTCTGTATAAGTTAGGGCCTATACAAGTGGAAGTGGGTACTTCCACTCAGTAGTAGCTGGAGAATTTTATTTTTTAGTGGGTGTTAGAAAAACATGAGGGTTGGTGCTCTCTGCAAGTAGGAACTTGTAAATAGAGGTTCCAGCCTCATTTGAGTAGGTACACAAACAAAGATGATGTAAATTATTTGGAGCTGCTTGACACTCTAAGAAGAAAGGTTTTTATTAATATTTGGCTATGTCTCTATCATGTGTGTGATTGATTATTATCATTCCTTTTGTTATACTTGCTGCATCCCCATGATTGTAAATTTGTGATTAGTAATAATGGTTTAAAAATTGGATATTGTTTAAGCTTAGAAATAACTGATTCACCCCCCCCCATCTTAATTATTCGAATAATATCAACAATTGGTGTTAGAGCAAGGTTCCTTTTATTTAAAGATAGGTATGTAGGCTTAAACATGACAAGCCATGAAGGGACTTTAACCAATAAGGTTCCTCTGTTTGATGGAACGATTTTTTCCTTCTAGAAGGTTAGAATGAGAACATATCTAATGTCCTTAGGTGTTGATGTTTCAGATGTAGTAGACCCTAGCTATGTAAAACTAGTTGTGCTAGCCTCCAAAGATGATAAGTTGGAATTTAGTTTTAACACAAAGGAAATGAATGCTATCCCGAGTGGTCTTGTAGAAGATGAGTTTGTTAAGGTGATGCATCTTGAATCTGCAAAAGAGATGTGGGACAAACTTATAAGTAGTTATGAAGGAAATGAGAAAGTAGAAGATGCCAAATTACAGAAATACAGACCAAAACTTGAACAACTAAAGATGAATGAGGATGAGAATGTTAGTAAATATTTCTTAAGAGTAGAAGAGATCGTGAATGATATGAAAGGTCTTGGTGAAAAGATTGATGAAGTGCCCTTAGTTCAGAAAATTTTAGGATCTTTCCCTGAAAGATTTAATCCCAAAGTTTTTGCAATAGAAGAATTAAATGATCTTAAAACTTTGTCTATTGACCAACTCCTAGGAACTCTGACTGCTTATGAAATGAGGATTAGTAAAGATAAATCCACCACTATAGAAGCATCCTTTAAAGCAGATAAGAACATTGATTCTGAAATGGATGTGACTGAGGCAAAATTTGTAAGAAGGTTGAAGAAAGGATCTGGTAAATACAAACGAAAGATGCCCTTTATATGTTTCAATTGTGGTAATATAGGCCATTTTGCATATAAAAGTCCCCACAAGAAAAAGGGCCAAACTCTTGATGACGAAGACAACTACCCATTCAATAAATACAATAAAGAGGCTAAATATAAAAAGAAAAGCTTGTGTGCAAATGATGTTGATTCCTCATAAGAAATAGATAGTGATTCATCTTGTGAAGATAAAGTGAATAATTTTATGCTTATTTCCATAGAAGATTTTGAAAATGAATATAAAGGAAGTGACCTGAATGATGAAGAAGCTATGGTTAATATGGAAGGTGACCTAATCATTTCTCCGGAAGATATTGATAGACTCGGACTAAAGAAGAGGAAACAAAAACAACTGTTGATGCAATATGAAAAAAATGATAAAAAACCAAGAGAAGATCTTACTCGGTTAAAATTGGAATTAGAAGAGGCAAAGAAAATAGAGGATATTATGAAACAACAATTAACAGAGGAGAAAATGAGATGTGAAGCATTGGAAGAAGAAGTAGTGACAACTAGAAAAGAATTGGAGAAATTTCTAGCTTTGTATCACCAAAATATGCCAAGTATTAAAGCTTCAGAATAACTGAACAACATTATGAGTAAGCAAAGGCCTTCGTTGTTAAAAATAGGTCTCATCTATGAAGATGGTTCAAGTAGTAATCAGTCAAAAAACAAGGAATCATATAAGTTGAAACAAACAGTCATAATACAAACAGTCATAATTATGAACAGTCATAATAATAAGTTGATTAAATTTCAAAGTAACAAACAGTCATAATACGAACATACTTTGCAAACAAAAGGAAATGAAGATAAAACAAGTACCAGAATCAAGAATTCATATCAGAAATATCAATCAAGCTTTGCTCAGGATCAAAGTGAACAAAAATAAAGACAACCAAGATTCAGTTATGAATTTTTTTTCTATGGTTACTATTATTGTTGTTCTAATTTTGGTCATAAAATTGCAAATTGTGCATTTAATTTTTGAAGTATGCAATTAAGGATATCAGAGAACATTCAATTGTTGCAACATATAACAAGACAGTGAATGAGTAAACAAGAACATCATACAACTCAATTCACAACTAACATAAGAACACGTGATAGACATATCATTTCTTTTGATCTACTGTACAATGAGCCAAAATGTTATGTTTGTCATAATTTTGGACACAAGGCGCTAGACTGTCATCTGAAGAATTACAAACAGATCCGAGAGTGAATTGCTCAGCTAGAAGTGCTCAAGTTTGGAAGAATAAATAAAATAACAAGTGTGGTCTAGTGCTTTCTGTTCAGAGGCAAAAAGACTCTTGGTATATTGACAGTGGATGTTCCAAACACATGACTAGTGATAAAAGTAATTTTCTGTCTCTAAGTGAAAGTAAACTAGCTTAGATCCAAATCCTAGGCTCTATCAAGCGTCAAGAGGGATCAAATCTCTCGAGGTGAAAAACTCTTAGGTATTGCACTCAATGAACTATCAACTTTGGTGTGTCCTATATATAGCCATTGGTTTGATTTAAACCAGAAGACACATCTTTTTATTTAAGGTCCACATATAATATTTTTATTATTAATATTTAATATTATTTATGGCCGACATATAATATTTATTATTATTTTCTATTTTGTTTGGAACTAACATTACAACATTTCCCCATACATGGTTTTAAAACCATATGCAAGGCCCTCCTACAACCATGGGTTGTTTAGGAGGCCTTGCACATGGTCTTAAAACCATCTGCAAGGCCCTCCTAAACCATGTACAATAAAACCATGGGTTGTTTAGGGCCTCGCACATGGTTTTAAAACCATGGTTTTAAAACCATGTGCAAGTCCCTCCTAAACCACGTACAATAAAACCATGGGTTGTTTATAAGGCCTTGCACATGGTTTTAAAACCATGAGTAAGGCCAACATTTTTTTACGGATAATTCAATTTTTATTTTTTATTCTTTTGTTAAGTAGGAACATTACAACATCTCCCCCATATTGCATTTTTTTTTTAACCCACATTTTTTTTTGCCGATAATTAAATTTTTACTTTTTTTTATTGTTTTGTTAGATAGGAAGATTACAACATCTCCCCCATATTAGGTTTTTTTCTGGCCGACATTTTTGTTGGCTTATAATTTTTATTTTTATTTTGTATTAATAAAAATAACGTTACATAACGCGACATAACGTTATGTAACGTTACAAGATCTCCCCCATGCTGGGCTGTAGAGCGCCTCTCGGCACAATAAGGAAATGTAACTTTTGGAAATGATGCTCCAAGGAAAATTAAAGGAAAATGAATGGTAAAGTTGAGTAATGGCAAAGGGAAAGCCCAAGATGTGTTGTTTGTAGATGGAATGAAACATAATCTTCTTAGTGTTAATTAGGTTTGTGACAGAGGATGTGAAGTTGTTTTCACTTCTAAAGATTTCAAGAAAAAGTATGTACCTTCAGGACAACTGGTTGCAAAAGGCATAAGAACATAAAACAATGTATATTTCTTGAAAGAAGGAAAAGAAGAATGTCATCTAAGCAAGTATGATGAAAGTTGGTTATGGCATATGAGACTTGGACACTTAAAATTTGATCTCACAATCAATCTTATAAAGAATGGGGTAGTAAAAGACCTTCCAAAAATATCAAAGCCATATGACTCTATTTGTAAACCTTGTCAAATGGGAAAATTGACTCGCACACAATTTAAATCCAAGAACTTCACATCAACAGACAAACCTCTTCAGTTAGTACATGTAGATTTGTGTGGACCACCAATAAAGGAAGGCACAGGAAGAGAAAGATGTTTTATGTTGGCCATTGATGATTATTATAGACTCACATGGTTCGCCTTTCTATAGGAAAAATCTGAAGCATTTGAAAAGTTCAAAATTTTTAAGGCTCTGACCGAGAATCAAATAGGAAAGAGACTGAAAGCAGTAAGGTTTGGTAGAGGAGGAGAGTTTAGTTCAGGAGACTTCAAAGAGTTTTGTGATAAATATAGAATTAAAAGATAGTATACTATTCTAGGGACTCCACAACAAAATGGAGTAGTTGAGAGATAGAATAGGTCAGTTCAACAAATGGCAAGATCAATGCATGAAAGGAATATTTCTCGGACATACTGGGTAGAGGAAATTCACACAACTGTCCATATTCTTAACAAAGCTCACTTAAGTCCAAACAATGATAAGACTCCTTATGAAATATCGTTTGGAAAACCTGCTATAATCAAACACTTTCAAGTCTTTGGAAGTAAACGTTAAATTAAAAACAATGATGACCATATTGGAAAATATGATGATAGGGCCGACGAAAGTATCTTCTTAGGATATGCTACAAATAGTAAAGGGTACACATGTTATAATAAGAGGCTGCATAAATCGGTTGATCGTATTAACATTAAAATCGATGAAAGAATTCCTGTAAAAGATATTCAGATAAGCAGTGTTGAACCAAATACAAAGGATACAGTTGAAGTTAAGGAATAACAGGTCCAAGAATGAAAAAAATAAGATTCAGAGTCAGATGATGAAAGTGAAAACCTTCAGATAGATTCAAAACAATAGACAGAAACAAAATCACCTTGCATGATTGTTCAGAAGAATCATCTTGAAAACCAGATAATTGGTGACAAGAATAAAGGAGTTCAGACAAGAAGGAAATTAATTAAAGCTTGAGAACAATCTCGGGTTGCTTTCCTATCTATGATTGAACCTAAGAATTTTGAAGAATTCAATGGGGATGAAGATTGGATTAGAGCCATGAATGAATATCTTGATCAGATTGAGAAGAATAATACTTGGGAATTTGTTCCTAGACCCGCAGCTAAGAATGTAATAGGCTCCAAATGATTATTTTAAAATAAGATGAATGAATAAGGAAAAATTGTGAGGAATAAATCCCTATTGGTCTGTAAGGGGTATGCACAAGTTGAGGGATAGGATTTTGATGAAATTTTTGCACTAGTGGCAAGATTGGAAGCTATTAGAATGTTTCTTGTTTATGTGAGTCATAAGAAATTCAAAGTCTATCATATGCATGTTAAGTCATGTCACATCCCCACCCCTCTACCAGAGACAAGACGCGACTTTTCTGCTATCATATCTAGGAAAAATAGCCACGTGAACATAAAGTGAAATGCATTGAACTAACAACATGAACAAATGCATAAATCATTAACATAAGGCAAAAGAAAAATACATTCCATTTAAGCATTTGACATGTTCATATTAATCCATAAGCACATACAGTTGCAGAGATAAAATAGACAAGAGAGACTTATCTTGGAAGAAGCTCGTCCCGCAACCAACTATGTCACTACAATGTTCCACCCAACCATAAGCCAGTGTGCTCATTAATCTCTCAGCAGCACTGTCAGCCCCGAGCTGGGCATGATTGCCACAAGGAATAAGGAACACTAGCAGGCTCACACATAGCAAAGGATACAACAAAACTCAGCCAATCCAACATAGTTGGGTTTATCAAGATACAAAGGAGTTGGAAAGGATGACTACTAAGCTAGTGAGCTCAACCAAATATATATGGACACCTGCACCAGATCTAGCCTAGATTCTAGAAAATATACACACCCACCACAAGGAAGCATCCCATTCTTTGCTACACAATCCCTCAGGCTATGCCTTCCCTTCCAGTGCTATTCATGGTGTGCAAGGAAGAAAGGAAACCCCTAGATTTTTCTGTGAGGTTCCTTCTCACACTAGGTTTATCAAGCTATTCAGACCACATTTCCCCTCCCAAACCAGTTCATACCAAACAACAGTAACATACACAACAATTGCAAGTTCTGAGCATGGAAGAAAACATCATGAGGGCCAAAATCCGAATGTCAATTGGGGAACAACAACTCTATGACCAAAATCGATTTCACCACTTGATCAATAGCATCACGTGGTGTTAAGTTTTTTATGGTTATATCAGATCTTATAACATTTAGCATCATAACAGCATAACCATAAGCCAAAAGATCACTAAAAGATATACAAGCACAACCACACAAAAATAACACAAATATTTATCCTGGGAAACCCTCATGGGGAAGAAAACCCAACAAAAACTTACTCTATATAAGATGTTTAAAAGATAAAAGACAAGACCCAAAAATAGGTGTTCCTCCCTCCAACAGATATGTCTCTCTCTCTCTCCATGCACTATGCACAAGTGAGTGTTTATGTGTTTCAAATGAGTAGCACCTCCCTCTATTTATATTCTTTCACTCACTTGATTTTTCACTCAACTATGTTGGGCCCGCTAAACTTGACAGGTCTGACTTTCCTAGGGAGACTCAAAACATCATATTATTATATTCAGGTGGGTGCTAATGACCTGAATTACAACAGAGGGTTTACCTCATGATTCTCTACTGACCTATTACAATATTAATGATTCTCTCGATAGGAACATTGGGGTACAGTAAGTGAATACACTTCGAAGTTACAATAATTCAACACTACCCCTTAACGACAAGGGTATTCTACAACAACAACATCAACAACAGTAGGAGAGGATAGAGAGCATATTCAACATCATTAGAGTGATGCATCTATACGTCACAGGAATTTTTTCAACATTCATGAGTAGCTTGGAACAACTACTCTTTAATGTCTTAATCTTCTGCATCATATGACCACTTAATCCTTTTGCAGCAACGCTTTGATCTTTCGATCCTTTGCAGCAATACTTCGATCTTTTCGATCCTTTGCAACAACACTATGATCTTCTCAATCCTTTGCAGTAGCACTTTGATCTTTCGATCGACAACATCATCATTAGCATTTTAGTGTTTTCAATTAGTAACATCATCATCAACAATACTTTGATTTTTCGATCAGGAACATCATCATCATCAGCAATACTTTGAGCAACATCATCATCATCAGCAACACTTTGATCTTTCGATAAGAAACATCATCATCAATACTTTGATCTTTCAATCAACAACATCATCATCGATACTTTGATCTTTCAATCAGCAACATCATCATCGTCATCATACTCTGATCTTTTGATCAGTAACATCATCACCATCATACTCTGATATTTCGATCAGTAACATCATTATCATCAACAATACTTTGAGTAACATCATCATCATCGGCAACACTTTGATCTTTTGATCAGCAACATCATCATTGTCATCATATTCTGATCTTTCGATTAGTAACATCATCATCAGCAGCAACACCCTGCAATCCATAATACAAAGACGAAAGTCTTCGGATCACTTTTGGACTTAAGTCCAGGGATGATACAATCCTACCACATTCTCGATGACTGAAGTGACCACAATTACAGGATAATCACTCCCTATCACTTTAGGACTAAGTCCAAGGATGATGCAATCCTACCACATTCTCGACGATTGAAGTCACCGAATACAATTACGGGATAATCACTCCCTATCACTTTAGGACTAAGTCCAAGGATGATGCAATCCTACCACATTCTCGACGACCGAAGTCACCGGATACAATTACGAGATAATCACTCCCTATCACTTTAGGACTAATTCCAAGGATGATGCAATCCTACCACATTCTCGAGAACTGAAGTCACTAGATACAATTACGGGATAATCACTCCCTATCACTTTAAGACTAAGTCCAAGGATGATGCAATCCTACCACATTCTCGAGGACCGAAGTCATGTGATCCATTGTAAACAAATGTTCACTATTCAGGGATGATACAATCCCACCACATTCTCAAGGACTGAAGTCTCCAGATCTGTTCTGAACAAAAGTTCAGGGATGATACAATCCCACCACATTCTCGAGGACTGAAGTCATTGGATCCGTTCTGAACAAAAGTTCAGGGATGATACAATCCTTCTTCTTTCTCGGAGACATAAGTCTACGGATCACTTTAGGACAAATGTCCAGGGATGATACACTCCCACTGAAACATCACTACTCCCCCTTTCGGGGAAGGTCTTTCTGAAAAACACCAAGCTTGTCTTGAAAGTATTCGAACTTTACTCGAGACAGAGGCTTCGTCAACACATCAGCAACTTGTTCATCAGTACTCACATACTGGAGCTTTATGGCTCCCTTCTGTATCATATCTCGAATGTAGAAATATCGGATTTCTAAATGCTTCGACCTATCATGGAACACATGGTTCTCCGCACAGGGACTTCACTTAGTGAACCTCTCACACAGCACGTGCGATCACAAGATATTAAAGAATACCCTTAATTTCCAGTGATATTTACCCAAACTCTTTTTGTTGAAACCCCTCCCACTACTTAAAACCTCCTCCCCACCCCTTTTTATACCTCGGTCCTTATAAACCACCCTACCCACCCCCACCTTAAACCCCTCATCCCCCCAATACCTACACTATATTGGTTCAATTTTTTATAATTTTAAAACCCACAATATGAACTAACGTGATAGGATATTGGTCAACAAGTGAAGCCCCCGTGGTTCTCCATCATCTTTATACAACTCTGGTTATCACATAGAATTGCGGTGGTATCCAACTCTAGGTTGAATAACCTTGACATCAGCTTCCGAATCCATATGGCTTCACAATTAGCAGAGCAAGATGCTATATATTCTGCTTCAGCCATGCTAAGATCAACACTGGACTGTTTCCTGCTAAACCATGAAATCACAGCAGACCCCAGACAATAACATCCACCTGATGTGCTTTTCCTGTCTGAGACACTTCCAGCCCAATCTGAATCCGTATATCCATATAATCTGTAGTCATGATCTCTACCATAGTAATGTCCCAAGTATGTCATACCTTTTTAGGTACCTCATCACATGCTTTGCAACTATCAGGTGAACACATCTAGGGTTACCTAGATACCTACTCAAGGTGTTCACAGTAAAGCATATATCTGACCTTGTGTTCAACTACACCAACGACTCAAAAAATCTATCTGTACAGAGTCATATACACTAACTCTGATGTCTCATCAGAAAACAACTTCATGTTGGTATCCATGGGTGTGGCCATGGATTTACAATCCAACATATCAAATCCTCTTTAAGATTTCCACAGCATACTTTGCCTGGTTCAGAAAGATTCCTTTTGAACTATTCCACACATCTGGCCTGAGGAAATAAAGCACCAATCTAATATTTGTTCATCTTGAATTCTTCAGCTAGCTTCTTCTTGCAATATGTGATATGTTTCTCATTCCCTGTCAGAAATATGTCATCCATATATAGTAATAGTATGACAGGTTCATCTTCTATAACCTTGAATTAAAGGTTAGGATCGACTTTACTCTTGGTAAAGTCCAAGCTCGTCAGGAAACTATCTATCCTTCCATACCAAGCTATAGGAGCTTGCTTCAGGCCGTATAGGTCCTTCTTCAACTTGCATACGTGAGTCTATCTGTCTTCAACTTCAATCCTTGTGGCTATTCGATGTAAACCTCTTCCTCAATCACACCATTTAAGGAAGGATTGTCTTTACATCCATCTGGTGTATATCCCACTTCATCATGGAAGCAAGTGCCATGATAGTTCTGATGGAAGTGTACCTTGATTCTTGGAGAAAATATCTCTTCATAATCAATTCCCTCTCTCTGAGAGAATCCTCTAGCCACAAATCGTGCCTTACTTCCATCAGCAACATATTTTATCTTGCAAATTCATTTGGAAGATACCACACTCTTGATTTCTAGTTTGAGTACTACATCCCAAACATCATTCTAGTATTCTTCTAGCATTGCATCTTCCATGAGATCATTCTATCAGGTCATCAACATATCATAGTCTTCTGCATTCAACCTTGAAGGTTGGAACCGACTTTACTCTTGGTAAAATCTCGGTCCATTAGGAAGCTGCCCATCATGTCGTACCATGTCGAACTCAAAGATATTCTGTAGTCACCACCCCTGAAGTGGAGTATCATCTTCCCTCTGGATTATGTACTGGAGTGATAGGTAGAATCCTATGCTACTATGAATCCATCTTAGGTTACTAGATACCAAGATCCCTTTATCTTGAATTTTGTCGAAAATTTCCTCTTGCACCCATCTTTGAGCTTGTTGTCTTCTATAGGTTTCCATCTTCAACCTTGTAGCAAAGGTTAAGATATTCATCACTCTAGGTGATCTTTCAAGCTCCTGGATGTGCTTTTCTATGGGTTCCTTCTGAGCTCGTACAAAGCATATTTTGTACAAGTGGTTCTCTGCTCGATATATACTTCTACTGAAGTAGTGTGTCTTGTCAATAGAGTATGTCATTCCATATTCAATTCATTCTAAGACAAGCCACGAACCTTGCTTTGTACACTTGTTCTTGTAGATCCATATGGAATACACTACAAACTTCCCTTTAGGTCTCGGAACCATATCCTAGACATCATTCCCCATGATCAATTGTTACTCTTTGATCATAGCTTCTTCCATAGGTGGAAGGGTTGTATCAATGATGTCGCCCAACTGTGTCACACAACTAGAGTGTGTCTGAGGCATCTTAATTTGGCTTGGAAGTCTCGTCATACTTTTCTTCATCTTGGAATATCTCTCATGCCCAAGATGGTCTTCATTTCTCGAGGTGGGTCTACTGCTCTCTGAAGCTCTTTCTTCCGTCACGGTGTCCCTGACCTTGGGAGATTTAGGTTCATGTTTGTTGGATTGAATCTTGAATTGTCATCATTTGTTCTTCGGAACAAGTCTCATCCTCCTTTTCTTGTAGTCGGTTGTACAGGACCTTTCCTACAAGTCAAATGCACCAGTTGCATGGTTAGAACCATTTCATAGAACATATGCATAATGAAAAATTCTTATGCATCATGCAAGTGTTTAGCCAATACAACATTCATCCATATCTCATAGAAAATTTCTAGATGCCTTACATCTCTACCATGACATCATTTAGATTGTGCACTAATCCAATATGTCAACAAAGAGGTTTCATTCTAGACAAGTAGCAATGGAGAGTTGTATAGCACCATGGGATACTTACCCATCATGTGCATATTATTAGTATATTGTCAGTAATGCAAACATTCTATTATGCATAATACACAGCATATACAGGAAAGACAATCCAAATACTTATCTTTGTTTGTTTGTCTTCGTCTCCTTCTAGATCAACAACTTCTTCTTTGACTAGTGAGAATGCTTTAAACTCATGCTTGCTTGAAAGATTTTCTGGAATGCTGCTTTTGGTAGACCTAGGGTTTGATAGAGAAACCCTAATTTTTAAAATGAGGTATCTTTCAGATCTTATTGGATAGAAATATGCACCTCCTCAAGGCCAACTAAGCAATATACTCATTTTCCCAAAACTGCGATCAAAACTGCAAAATATTTGATGCCCTAGTTTTCTTCAGTTTCTTCTGCAAAGTGCCTGATATTGTTTCTATGGTATCTCCAAAATTAATACTCCTATATGTATGAAACTTCATACTGAGGTAACCTCACATGTCCTATTTCCAACACCGTAGGTTAGAGCATAATTGGTTTCGCCAATTGAGACTTATGTTCATTTTCCCAATATGGATTATTTCAGGACTATTTTGAAGAGATAAATTGTACGAAATTCCATGTGTCACTAGTTCACCTTCGGGGTCTGAAATTTTTACCATAGAAATTATAGTCTGTTCCCTTTTTGGAACATCTTGTGAAATTTCATTTGGACCTTCGTAGCCCGAGATATAGCAATTCTCCCTAGGTCACCTATTTAAGGATGAATCCCGAGAGAGGTTGGAACCCTAACTTGGAGGAATCATACCTCCTAGAATATTGTGAATCTGAGGTGGAAACTTTTACACAGTGTAAATGAGAAATTTATCTTTTTCCTGTGAAGGTTTTGGCTCCTGATCCTTCTCCAATATTGAGATATATTGAATCTACCAAAACTACTAGTTCTAATATTTTAGGATTTTCAAGCATGAAACCCTAATCTTCAATAGTTGTAGTTGTAGCACTGTTTTGGCTACACAAAGACTTCTTTCAGGGTGGATCTAATACCATGTTAAGTTTTTATAATTATATCAGATCTTATAACATTTAGCATCATAACAGCATAACCATAAGCCAAAATATCACTGAAAGATAGACAAGCACAACCACACAAAAATAACACAAAGATTTATCCTGGGAAACCCTCATGGGGAAGAAAACCTAGAAAAAAATTCCTCTATATAAGATGTATAAAAGATAAAAGACAAGACCCAAAAACTTCCTCTCTCTCTCTCTCTCTCTCTCTCTCTCTCTCTCTCTCTCTCTCTCTCTCTCTCTCTCCATGCACTATGCACAAGTGAGTGTCTGTTTGTTTCAAATGAGGAGCGCCTCCCTCTATTTATATTCTTTCGCTCACTTGATTTTTCACTCAACTATGTCGGCCCCACTAAAATTGACAGGAACTACTTTCCTAGGGAGACTCAAAACATCATATTATTATATTCTAGTGGGTGCTAATGACCCGACTTACAACGGAGGGTTTACCTCATGACTCTCTACTGACCTATTACAATATTAATGATTCTCCCGATAGGAACATTGAGCTACGATGAAATACAAATGATTCTCCCGATAGGAACATCGGGGTACAATAAGTGAATACACTTCGAAGTTACAATAATTCAACACGTGGGTGAAAACGGCTCAACAATCACTTAGAAATCGGGGTCTCTTCTTCCATCTACTTCCCGCGTTGTCATAAATTATCCTCCCACCATGGGAGCATGGAAACAGACTGCAAAAACGAGCAGGGGTAAATGGGTGATGGACAGCTAAGGGATCGAACGTCTGCACGTGAGGAAATCAACTGCGTGTGTGAGTATTCGCTTCCTGAGTGAATGAGAAAAATGCTTACGCGTGAGTAGAACGCGGTTATCTGAGTGCATGAGGAATGCCTACATGCATGAGTGAGTGCCCCTTTCCCTCTTCCACATGATGAATAATGAATGAAATATACTCTTTGGGCATGTGTGTGGTCAAGGCTGACGGTCCTGTCAGATTTGACGGCTACCCATGCCTCCCAAGCTCCAAGGAAATAACTGCCCAACTAACTCCTGGAGAATTTAAATGGCTAGTGAATGAGACAAGAAAGGTGGTTGGTAGCTGATGGGTTCCCCTCTTGACACTTGGCTTCTCCCCATTGTCTCAAGGTTAAACATTCCCCCCCTTATCCTTATGAAATCATGCCCCCATATCATTATTTGTTGCATTGACATAGTTTGTTGTGGGTTTTTAATTAAACTTCATGTGTACATGATGATTCAAAATTATAACGTTCCTAGCTAGCACAAAATACCATCAACATTGATTTAATCACCGAACATAACATGCTAAATCCATGGTGGGGCTTTTTCCTTTATCTCCACACCATGATTAATTACAATATATATACAACATATACATTTTGATGCAAATGGGGTCAAAACCGGGGTGTTACATTTCCCTCCCCCTTACAACAACACTATCCTCAGTGATTTACAAAATTGAACAAAATACTACATTGGCATCGCCCTTGGTGCTCCAAGGAATTGAAAAAAAATGGATGTGCCAATCACATGGAATCCTCCAGCTCCCATTGTGCCTCCTCATGACCGTAGTGCTCCCATTGTGCCTTTACCTGTCCTATGGCTCGGGTCCAGAGCATTGTGACCTTCCTGTCGAGGATGCACATTGGCTCGATTTGGAACTCTCCCATGGGTTCCACCTAAATCACATCTCAATTTATCACATGGTTAGGATCATGCACATATTTATTAAGCAAAGAAACATGAAAACCATTATGAGCCCTAGTGCTAGCAGGAAATGCAAGTCTATATGCAATTGGCCCTATTCTTTCAAGCACTTCAAACGACCCACAATAACTAGGTGACAGCTTGGCACAACTTCCAAGCTTCAAAGAATTCTTCTTTTCCCTCACTCTAAGGTAAACATGATCCCCATGCTTATTTGCATATCTTTTTTGTCTGTCTTGGGCTGCTTTTAGATTTTGCCTGATCTTTACAATCTCATGATCCATCTCTTGAGAAAATCTAGACCAAGCACAACCATGTTCACTAGATTATCTCAAGTCACTGGTGTCCTACACCTCCTGCCATACAAAGCTTCATATGGAATCATCCCCAAGGATGCTTGTTGTCCATTGTTATACGCAAATTCTACCAAGTGCAAATAATCCTCCCACTTGGATGGTTTATCAATCACATACATGCGAAGCATGTCTTCAAGCACCTAGTTAACTCTCTTTGTCTGCCCAACAGTCTGAGTATGGTAGACAGTGCTGAAGTTCAACTTGGTACCTAAATCTGCAAACACACCCTTCCATAAATTGGAAGTGAACTTGACATATCTGTCAGAGACTATTGCCTTAGGCAATCCATGCAATTTGAAAATCTGCGTCATGAAGATCTTTGCAATGTCATCAGTATTATTTGTAGACTTGACCGGTATGAAATGGGTTGCCTTTGTCAACTTGTCTACCACAACCATGATGGAATCATGTTGTCTCTAGGTCATCGACAATCCTGTAATAAAATCCATGGAAATAACTTCCCATTTCCATTCTGGAACTGGAAAAGGCTGCAACAAACCTGCTGGGTGTTGGTGCTCAACCTTTACCTGCTGACATTTCATGCACATTTCAACCATGTCCTTTTTCATTCCTAGCAAAAAATACTTCTCTCTAGCTGTAGCAATTGTCTTATGATATCCTGGGTGACCAGAATATGGAGCTTGATGGATCTTATCCATAACAACTCTCCTCACATATGCTACCTTTGGAATATAAATTATGTTCTTATAAGTAAGAATTCCATCTTCTTCCAATTTATATCCCTCATACTTCTTTTTAAGGCTTTGTTGTTGCAACTTGTCCTTTACCTATACATACATTTCATCCTCAGCAGTATGACTAACAATCTATTGTCTCAAATCTGATTTGCAAATACTAGAAGATGCCACGTGCATTTCCTGCACTTTCCTGTTGAGTGCATCTGCTACCTTATTCTATTTTCCTTTTATGTGTTTAATTTCAAAATCAAACTCACATAAAAATTCCAGCCATCTAGATTTCCTATCATTTAATGCGGGTTGATCAAATAAATACTTCAGACCACAATGTTATGTCCTTAGCTCAAATCTTCTACCCATCAAGTAATGCCTCCACATCTTGAGAGCATGTACTATGGCTGCAATTTCTAGATCGTGAGTGGTGTAGTTCTTCCCATGCTCCTTCAACTTTATTGACTCATAAGATATCATGTGGTTATCTTGCATAAGGACTCCTCCCAACCCTTGATCGCATGCATCAGTACACACCACAAAATCTTTTTCTGGGTCTGCAATCTTCAAGACTGGTGCACTTGTGAGAAGATTCTTCAACTACTGGAAGGCTTCTTCACACCTTGGTGTCCATTCAAACTTTATTCACTTCTTTTGCAAAGAAGTGACTGGATGTGCAACCTTGGAGAATCCTTAAATGAATCTCCTGTAGTATCTTGCAAGTCCCATAAACGATCTTACATTTGTTACATTTCTTGGAGTAGGCCAATTCATAATGGCCTCAATCTTCTCAAGGTCTACAGATATACCCTCATCTGAGATAATGTGACCCAAATAATGAATCCTATCTTTATAGAAGTCACACTTTCTCAGCTTTGTGTACAGCTTATTCTCCCTAAGCAATTCCAATTTCAACCTCATATGCTCTTCATGATCTTCCTCATTCTTAGAATAAATAAGAATGTCATCAAGGAAAACAAGAACAAACTTGTCCAAATACCTGTTGAAGACACTATTCATAAGGCACATAAATGTAGTTGGTGCATTTGTGAGACCAACTAGTACCACTACAAACTCATAATTTCCATACCTTGTTTTGAAGGTTGTCTTATTAATGTATTCATCCTTGATTCTCACCTGATGGTAAGCACACCTCAATTCAATCTTGGAAAATACCTTTTCTCCTCTCATTTGATCAAAGAGGTCATCAATCCTAGGCAAATGGTATTTATTCTTCATAGTGACTTTGTTCAACTGTTTGTAATCAATACACAACCTGAGTGTACCGTATTTCTTCTTCACAAACAGAATTGGTGATCCCCAAGGATACACACTCGGCCTAATATAATTCTTCTCCAAAAACTCTTGCAGATGCATTTTTAGCTCTAACATTTCTGGTGTACTCATCCTGTAGGGTGTCTTGGACACCGGTGTTGCTCCTGGCACAAGTTCAATTGTGAAATTAATGTCTCTCTTTGGAGGAAGCTCTGGAATCTCATCAGGAAACACATCCTTGAATTCCTACAACACATGAAAGTCCTCCAACCTAGGAGTTTCATTCTCCGTTGCCTCCAAAATATGAGCTGCATACAACTAGCAAACTTTCCTACAGAACTTCTTCAACCGCATTACTGAAATCTACCTCACAAAAATCACCTTTGGAATGCCTCTCACAACTCTTGGGTTCCATTCTTCATCCATGCATTCAAAAGTCTTATTATAACAGTCAAGATTTACCCTGTGAGCTTATAACCAATACATTCCAATTAGAACATCATAGGAACCAAATGGTAGAACATTTAGATCTACACAATTGACCAATCCATTCATGACCAACATACATTTCTCTACCACTTCACTAACCTTTCTCTTAGTTCCAGTGGCTAGCTGAACTAACCATGATTCACTATGCTTTAACTTCCTAAAAGCACAAATCTCAACTACTCTAGAAGTAATGTAACTGTGAGTAGATCCAGGTTCAATCAAAATAGAAACAGATTTCTCAACAATCTTACCTGCAACTTCAACCACAATTGACTGGTGATCTGCCTGGCGATCCTCCAGTGCTGCATAAATACTAGGGAAAAACCCTACTACCTGACCCACTATTTATAATTCTTGAATGTTGTAAGTTGGCCTTGCATTCCCATCCTCAAGTGGACAATTCCTGCGCATGTGTGGTCCTCCATACTTCCAACATTGGATAGGTTCTATGTTCTGTTGTGGATCTCTCAGCTTTTCTTCTGACACTTTAGTTGGCTTACTCGCAACTTGTGATGGCTGCATCTGCTAATTTCTGAAATTAGGAGGTATGAAACCTTTCTTCCTCTGATCAGACTTCTTGTTCCTTTTATCCTTCCATGTCTTTTGATAATCAGGTTTTCCTCTGCTTTGCTCGTAGCAATACTTAGCTTTCCTTATTGCTTCTTCAAGAGTTCTAGGTTCATAAAAATCAATTCTGTCTTTGTAAAACTAAGGTAATCCACTCAGAAAACACTGGATCTTCACCTTCTCATCTTTTATGTACCTGACATACCTCAATAGCTCCAAGAAATTTTTTGCATACTCTTCCATAGTCTGTTGTCCCAATCTCAGCTCATGGAACTCTTTAATCTTGTCATCATAGTACCTATCAGAGAGGTACTTCTGCTTGAAATACTTCTATAACTGCTTCCACACAATCTTCCTTTCATTGATCTTCTTCACTTACCTAAAGTGCTCCCACCATATGGATGCTCTTCCGGTCAAATTGAAAATGGCTACCTTAGCCTTCATATTTCCAAACTAGTCTTGGACTTGGAAATATTTTCTCATCCCAAGAAGCCAAGCTTCGGCTTCTTGACCATTCTTTAGCTCGCCATCAAACGTACGAGGCTTAGCCTTCTTGAATTCATCTCATGAGTTGTTCTGGTAACGCCTCTTCCTCTTACTTTTGTGAGATGAAGAGCTTGAATCCTCAGTGGATCCTTCAGAGTCAGATGACTCAGTGGAGGTATCTTTCTTCTTCGAGCGCTTCTCTTACTACCTTCTGGTCGTATTGCATGATGCCGAGAGCTCATATTCCTCTGGATATCCGTCAAACTCTGCAGCATGGCTACATTCAGCTGATTTTGCTCCTCATAATCCTTAACCAATATTTCATTATATGCCCTATAACTTTGCATATTCTCCCTTAGGCTTCTCATGGTGGCTACAAAATCTGGGGGATTATCTTGAAATCTTCTCCCATTTGACTCTGTCTCGGCATTCCCCACACGAATTTTTTCTCCCATAAAATCTTCCTCATGTTCATAGGGATCATGCGCATCCTTCATGCTATAGGTTCTCATGGCCGAACCAACTTTACCGAACTGCACTATGTGGATTGTTGCCCATTGAAGGTGACTATAATTCTGCAAAATGTGTTAATAAACAAAATTGTTAGCTGCATAACATTCACATGAATTTATACATTACTTACCTGCATTTGGAAAATTCATATATTGACAACTTTGTCAAAACACGGAAATTTTCTTTTCACAAAGAACGATTGTCTCAGGGGGACGACAGAGGTTAAGGGGGCAATATGGCGCACAAACCCCTTTTCATTTTTCACTTTCTAACACCCGTAATCCCATTGAAAACCTGCTAAATTTCTCTATTTCGGAGCAATTTAGCTATTCCACCTTATCGGTGAATTCACCCTTTTTCCTTCGACGTATCGGCAAAATTATACAAGTTTCCCGACACATATCAGCAACTTCGCCCGATTCCTTTCGATCAAACCGTCCGCTGCATCGAAAAACTTTTCGACTTTTATCAGATCGCTCTTTCCACTGCATCGAAAAAATTTCAAACTTCCTTCCAATCAGTCGTTCCGCCTCGTCAGAAAATTTTCCAAGTTTCTCTCATTCGGGCATTCCGTCATGGCAGAAACTTTCCGACTTTATCCCAACCAAGCCCTCCGTCGTTTGTGAAAAAATTCCCAAGTTTCTCTCGGCCAAGCCCTTTCCCGCTGTGGAAAAATTTCTGACTTCCATCCAATCGAGACTTCCGCTGTGTTGGAAAAATTCCAAGGTTTCTTTCAACAGATCCTTCTGCTGCGTCGAAAAAATTTTCGAGTTTCTTTCGATCTGCTCAGCCGATGCATTGGCAAAATTTTACAAATTCTATCAATTTTCCCATACTTAAATATTTTCTTCTTCGTTTTCTTCTTCTCCTTCTTCCTTGTCCACCGATATACAACGACTTTCTTTGTCGTCGGTGAAATTTAGGTGGCTTCGTCCGCTGTGTCAGTGAAAACAAGATAATACAGTTGAAAAATTGGCTTGGCTTCGCCCGACTCTCCTCGCCGACACCATCGCTTCAACTCGTCGGCTTATTTTTGGCAATGCAACTGACTTATCAACTCAGCTTCTCCCTTCATGCCGATACTATCATTGCAGCATCATCGGCTCGAATCTGCCAACCCAACCAACTCTGTAGACTCGTCTTCATATTTCGCAGTCGATACTGTCGTCGTGGCTTCAACTATCTCAGCCGACAAAGGAGAATACTCTCAACACTAGAAAAAATCTGAGTTTTTTTGTCTACCTCTCCTTCCTGTTGAACATAAAGGTTGATTCTTCATGGCCCATTGAGGCCCAAAACTGGAACATCAACTCTGATACAACAATGTGACATCCCCACCCCTCTACCAGAGAGAGGACGTGACGTTTCTGCTATCATATCCAGGCAAAGTAGCCCCATGAACATAAAATGAAATGCATCGAACTAACAACATGCAAAGATGCATAAATCATTAATATACAGTGGAAGAAAAATACATTCCATTCAACAATTTAACATGTTCATATTAATCCATAAGCACATACAGTTGTAGAGATAAAATAGACAAGAGAGACTTATCTTGGAAGAAGCTCGTCCCACAACCAGCTATGTCGCTGCAACGTTCCACCCAACCATAGGCCAGTATGCTCATCAATATCTTAGCAACAGTGCCACCCCCAATATGGGCATGATTCCCACAAGGAATAAGGAACACTAGCAGGCTCATACATAGCCAAGGATACAACTAAACTCAACCAAGCCAACACAGTTCGGTTTATCAGGATACAAAGGAGTTGGAAAGGATGACTGCTAAGCTATTGACTCTCAACCACAGAGCTATGGACACCTGCACCAGATCTAGCCTGGCTTCTAGAACATCTACACACCCAACACAAGGAAGCATCCCCTTATCTGCTACACAGTCCCTCGGGATATGCCTTCCCTTCCAGTGTTATTCAGGGTGTGCAAGGAAGAAATCCATCCCCCTAGATCTATCTATGAGGTTCCTTCTCACACTCAGTTTATCAAGCTAGTTAGACCACATTTCCCCTCCCAAACTAGTTCAGACCAAATAGAAATAACATACACGGTAGTTGCAAGTTCTGGGCATGGAATAAAACATCATGGGGGCCAAAATACGAATGTCAATTGGGGAATAACAACCCTGTGACCAAAATCGATTCCACCAATTGATCAATAGTGTCACGTTAGTGAAAATGACTCAACAGCCACTCAGAAATCGAGGTCTCTTCTTCCATCTACTGCCCATGTTGTCATAAACGATCCTCCCACCATGGGAGAATGGAAACGGACTGCAAACACAAGCAGGGGTAAATGGGTGATGGATGGCTGAGGGACAAAACGTCTACGCGTGAGGAAATCAACTGCGTGCATGAGTATCCGTTGCCTAAGTGAATGAGAAAAATGTCTGTGCGTGAGTAGAATGCGGTTGTCTGAGTGCATGAGGAATTCCTACGTGCATGAGTGAGTGCCCCCTGCCCTCTTCAACATGAGGAATAATGAATGAAATATCCTCTTTGGCCATACGTGTGGTCAAGGCTGACGACCCTGCCAGATTTGATGACTGCCCATGCCTCCCAAGCTCCAAGGCAATAAATGCCCAACTAACTCCTGGAGAATTTAAATGGATGGTGAATGAGACAAGGAAGGTGGTTGGTAGCTTATGGGTTCTCCTCTTGACACTTGGATTCTCCCCATTGGCTCAAGGTTAAACATTCCCCCCCTTATCCTTAAAAAATTATGCCCCATCTCAGTATTTGTTGCATTGACATAGTTGGTTGTGGGTTTTTAATTAAACTTCATATGTACATGATTATTCAAAATTATAACGTGCCTGTCTAGCACAAAATACCATCGGCACCGATTTAATCGCCGAACATAACATGCTAAATCCATGGTGGGGATTTTTCCTTCAGCTCCACACCATGACTAATTACAATATATATACATCATATATATTTTAATGCAAACGGGGTCAAAACCGAGGTGTTACAAGTCAACATTCCTCAATGGAGATCTACAAGAAGAAGTCTATATAGAGAAACCTGAAGGATTATAACTGACAGGCAATCCTGACTATGTCTACAAACTGAAGAAGGCACTATATGGATTGAAACAAGCACCAAGAGCCGAGTATTGTATACTGGATAAGTATCTAAAGGACAAAGGATTCAAAAAAGGTACGGTTGACAGTAATTTGTAAATCAAATATGAATGTGATGTTTTATTAGTTGGTTTGGTGTATGTGGATGACATTATTTTTGGATGCACTAATTATTCTTATGTTCAGTGGTTTGCTAATTCCATGCAATCTGTGTTCAAGATGTCAATTATAGGAGAATTGTCATTATTTCTTGGTCTTCACATTATTTAGAGTTTTGAAGGTTTATTTCTCTCCCAAGAGAAGTATTTGAAGGATATTTTGAAGAGATTTGAGATGGAAGATTCCTCAAATGTTAGTACACCTATGGTTGTTGGATGTAAACTCAGCAAGGATGATCTCTCACCTGATGTTGATCAAAGAACATATCGACCAATGATAGGTAGTCTTTTGTACCTCACAACATCTCATCCTGATATAATGCAAGCTGTTGGAATGGTAGGAAGATTTCAGTCTTCTCCTAAGCAAAGTCATTGTTGGTTGTTAAGAGGAGATTCAAATATTTTAAGGGCACAATGACTTATGGTCTCTGGTATCCTAGAAATCAGAATCTTCGGTTAACCACATATTCAGATGTTGACTGGGAAAATTGTTTGGATGAAAGAAAGAGCACAAGTGGAGGTGCATTCTTCTTGGGTGATTCTTTAGTTGCATGGCTAAGTAAGAAGCAAGGCTCGATCTCTTTATCTACTACAGAAGTTGAATACATTGCTGCTGCCACCCGCTGTACACAAGTACTTTGGATGATCCAGACACTGGAAGATTTGGAGGTAAAATATGTTGATCCCATTCCTTTCCATTGTGATAATACTAGTGCCATTATTGTGTCCAAGAATACAGTCCTTCATTCCAAGACTAAACGCATACAATTAAGTATCACTTATTAAGGCAGAATGTCACAAACATAGTGGTTCAATTGAATTTCATTCCTTCTACAAAACATATTGTTGATATCTTTACTAAACCTTTACCAAAGACACAGTTTGAGTACCTAGGCCAGAAGGTAGGTATCATATCTTATTACGAATAACTTATTCACTTTGATAGGGGGAGTTGTGTTATAGAGTATTCTTTGGCGTTGATGTCAAAAGGGGAGAAGTTATTGTTGCTACAGATGATAAGCAGTCGGTGATTACAAGTACAACATGCATCCAAAAATTGAAGGTTGCCATCAATGTCAAAGGGGGAGATTGTTGGAATTATGATAGGTATTGCGATCATATGGAAACAGATTAGATTGTGATTTGGTTTTCATTGATGGCAACACATAATTCCAAGCATATGATCCAACAACAAGGAGAACAGATAAGCAGAAGACTTAGACGAATCCACGGTTTTTGATGAATTACACAAGAGAAAGGTGTAGGAAAATTATCGGGCCCACAAAGATTAGATGAAGAATTTGCACTTGATCTCAGATCAACGAACAAAGAAGAAGCCACAAAGATCAACGGTCGAAGATGAGTTCCGCAATGCGAAGTTGCAAGGTGGTTAAAGTTGCGGGAGTTGAATTACAGAAGCCCATCTTTGGAAAAGTGGGGAGGATCCGCAATCCGCAATACGATTGCGAAAAGGACCATTGTGGCCACATATTTGCGGAAGTCAATTTTGGAAATCAAGAACTTTTGCAATCCACAATTGCGAAAACAATCTTGTGGAACCAGAACTGCAGAAACATATTTACGAAAGTCAATTTTGGAATTCGGGAATTTCCGCAATCCGCAAGTGCGGAAAGAATCTTGTTGAACCAGAACTGCGGAAATAGATTTGTGGGAACGTTGTTGTGGAAAATTAGAATTGTGGGAAGACTGAGGTTTTGGAAGCATTAGAGGGATTTTGAGGTCTAAAATGGGCCTCCTAAGGAAAGTAATAAAATAATCTTTATTAATTTTGAAGTAAGAAAGAAAAACTACTTTTTTGTTCGTATTTTGGACATATCTCCTTGTTTTTGTACTCAAATTTAGAGCGGGATGTCTCGTTGGATGATAAATTTGATTCCGCATCCAATGAGTACCAACAATGCATATTTTTTATGGACCCCACTACCCCAAAAACAAGAAATACCTAAAAGACATGATGATGACATTATCATCACATTTTTTCAGGTATTTCTTGTTTTTGGGGTAGCGGGGTCTGTAAAAAATATGTAGTATGGGTAATTGTTGGATGCAAAACTAAATTTCGCATCCAATGAGCCATCCCGCTCGAAATTTGAGAAAAAACACAAACAGATATGTCCAAAATACGAACAAAAAAGTAGTTATTTTATGACAAATATGTCATTTCAACCATTATGCTTGACTCATTTTATTAAAATTATATTGGTTCTTGAATTCCAACTCACAAGAATTTATTGTTGGCTCGTTTTCTTATAAGGCCCATTTTAGACCCCAAAATTCCTCTAATGCAAGTAAGTTGTCTTGTTGCTTCTTCATGAATTCTTGGAATGCAAAGAAAAATTGAGTCAAGCAGTTATGAATTCAAGAACCCGGTGGAAAACGGTAAATGATGTCTAGATTGCTTATCGATTGGGTACCTTGCCTGTCATGAGTCATTGAACAGGTTTTGATCAGTTATGAAACTGAAAAGTCGGGCATACAAGCAGGTGAAGGGAATAAAGACTGGCATGCATAAGAGGTTGGTGGTGAGAGGACTATGTGTGCTCTCTGAATGCATAGAGCTGGTGCATGGACCGTTGTCAAAGGGCATGATTGTTGAATGAAATATAACTCTGAGCTCTTTCAAGAATATGCAGAATAGATATAGTGAGAGGAGCCAAGTTTGAATAAGCAGATACAGAAGTAGATCAGAAAGAGTAACAAAGTTGGTAAGCATAGTTATATCTATTTTTCTGCAGATTGTACTGAACATGTTTAAATCTAAGGAATAAGGGTGGTAGGGTGGTGCTAGGAAAAACATGTTATCTTCTCTGTACAAGTTGGAGCCTGTACAAGTGGGTGGAAGGTTAGAATGAGAACATATCTAATGTCCTTAGGTGCTGATGTTTGGGATGTAGTAGACACTAGCTATGTAAAGCCAGTTGTGCTAGCCTCCAAAGATGATAAGTTGGAATTTAGTTTTAACGCAAAGGAAATGAACGCTATCTTGAGTGGTCTTGTAGAAGATGAGTTTGCTAAGGTGATTCATCTTGAATCTGCAAAAGAGATGTGGGACAAACTTATAAGTAGTTATGAAGGAAATGAGAAAGTAAAAGATGTCAAATTACAGACATATAGACTGAAATTTGAACAACTAAAGATGAATGAGGATGAGACTGTTGGTAAATATTTTTTAAGAGGAGAAGAGACCATGAATACTATGAAAGATCTTGGTGAAAATATTGATGAAGCACCCTTAGTTCAGAAAATTTTAAGATTTTTGCGTGAAAGATTTAATCCCAAAGTTTTTTCAATAGAAGAATTAAATGAACTTAAAACTCTGTCTATTGACCGACTCCCAGAAACTCTGACTGCTTATGAAATGAGTATTAGTAAAGATAAATCCACCACTAGAGAAGCATCCTTTAAAGCAGATAAGAACATCGATTCTGAAATGGATGTGACTGAGGCAAAATTTGTAAGAAGGATGAAGAAAGGATCAGGTAAATATAAAGGAAAGATGCCCTTTATATATTTCAATTGTGGTAAGATAAGTCATTTTGCATCTAAATGTCCCCACAAGCAAAAGGGTCAGACTCCTGATGACGAAGAGAACTTCCCATTCAAGAAATACAATAAAGAGGCTAAATATAAAAATAAAAGCTTGTGTGCAAATGATGTTGATTCCTCATAAGAGACAAAGAGTGATTCATCTTTTGAAGATAACGTGAATAATTTTATACTTATGGCCATAGAATATTTTGAAAAAGAATATACAGGAAGTGACCTGAATGATGAAAAATATATGGTTGATATGGAAGGTGAACTAATTAGTGCTCTGGAATAGATTGATGGACTCGGACTAAGGAAGATGAAACAAAAACAACTGTTGATGCAGTATGAAAAGAATGGTAAAAAACCAAGTGAAGATCTTACTACGTTAAAATTGGAATTAGAAGAGGAAAAGAAAATAGAGCATATTATGAAACAACAATTAACAGAGGAGAAAATGAGATGTGAAGCATTGGAAGAAGAAGTAGTGATAACTAGAAAAGATTTGGAGAAATTTCAAGCTTTGTAACACCAAAATATGTCAAGTATTAAAGGTTCGCAAGAACTGAACAACATTTTGAGTAAGCAAAGGTCTCCGTTGTTAAAAATAGGTCTTGTCTATGAAGAAGGTTCAAGTAGTAATCACTCAGAAAAATAAGGAATCAGATAAGTTGATTAAATTTCAAAGCAACAAACAGTCAAAATACGAACATACTTTGCAAACAAAAGGAAATGAAGATAAAACAAGTACCAAAATCAAGAATTCAGATCAGAAATATGAATCAAGCTTTGCTCATGAGAAAAATCAACAAAAAGGAAGACAACTAAGATTCAGTTACCAAAACAATTTCTATGGTTACTATTATTGTTGTTCTAATTTTGGTCACAAAGCTGCAAATTGTGCATTTAATTTTAGAAGTATGCAATTAAGGATATCAAAGAACATTAAATTGTTGCAACATAGAACAAGACTGTCAATGAGTAAGCAAGAACACCATACAACTCAATTCACACTAACATAAGAACACATGATAGACATATCAATTCTTTTGATCTACTGCACAATGAGCTAGAATGTTGTGTTTGTCATACGTTTGGACACACGGCACCAGACTGTCATCTGAAGAATTACAAAACATATCCGAGAGTGAATTAGTCTATTGGAAGTGCTAAAGTTTGGAAGAAGAAAGAAAATAACAAGTGTGGTCTAGTGCTTTATGTTCAAAGGAAAAAAGACTCATGGTATATTGACAGTGGATGTTCCAAACACATGACTGGTGATAAAAGTAAGTTTCTATCTCTAAGTGAAAGTAAATAAGGAAATGTAACGTTTAGAAATGATGCTCCAGTGAAAATCAAAGGAAAATGAATGGTAAAGTTGAGTAATGGCAAAGGGAAATCCCAAGATGTGTTGTTTGTATATGGACTGAAACATAATCTTCTTAGTGTCAGTCGGGTTTGTGACAGAGGATGTGAATTTGTTTTCACTTCTAAAGATTTCAAGATAAAGTATGTAGCTTCGGGACAACTGGTTGCAAAATGTGTAAGAACAGAAAACAATGTCTATGTATTGAAAGAAGGAAAATAAGAATGTTATCTAATAAAGTATGATGAAATTTGGCTATGGCATAAGAGACTTGGACACTTAAACTTTGATCGCATAATAAAGTTTATAAAAAATGGGGCAGTAAGAGATCTTCCAAAAATATCAAAGCCATATGACTCTATTTTTAAACCTTGTCAAATGGGAAAATTGACTCGCACACAGTTTAAATCCAAGAACTTCACATCAATAGACAAACCTCTTCAGTTATTCCATATATATTTGTGTGGACCATCAAGAAAGGAAGGCACGGGAAGAGAAATATGTTTTATGTTGGTCATTGATGATTATTCTAGACTCACATGGGTCGCCTTTCTGAAGGAAAAATATGAAGCATTTGAAAAGTTCAAAATTTTTGAGGCTCTGACTGAGAATCAAACAGCAAAGAGACTGAAGGCAATAAGGTTTGATAGAGGAGGAGAGTTTAGTTCAGGAGACTGCAAAGAGTTTTGTGATAAACATGGAATTAAAAGAGAGTATACTATTCTAGGGACTCCACAGCAAAATGGAGTAGTTGAGAGACATAAAAGGTCAGTTCAACAGATGGCAATATCAATGATGAATGAAAGGAATATTTCTCAGACATACTGGGTAGAGGCAATTCACACAACTGCCCATATTATTAACAAATCTCACTTAAGGCCAAACAGTGATAAGACTCCTTATGAACTGTGGTTTGGAAGACCTACTTCAATCAAACACTTTAAAGTCTTTGGAAAATATGATGGCAAGGCCGATGAAGGTATCTTCTTAGGATATGCTACAAATAGTAAAGGGTACACATGTTATAATAGGAGGTTGCATAAATTGGTTGATTGTATTGACATTTAAATCGATGAAGGAATTCCTGTAAAAGGTATTCACATAAACAGTGTTGAACCAAATACAAAGGATACAATTGAAGTTGAGGAAGAACATATCCAAGAATCAGAAAAAGAAGATTCAGATTCAGATGATGAAAGTACAAACATTCAGACAGATTCAAAACAACGGACAAAAAAAAACACCTTCCATAATTCTTCAGTCGAATCATCCTGAAAACTAGATAATTGGTGACAAGAATAAAGGAGTTTAGACAAGAAGGAAATTGATTAAAGCTTTAGAACAATCTCATGTTGCTTTCCTATCTATGATTGAACCTAAGAATTTTGAAGAAGCCAGTGAGGATGAAGATTGGATTAGAGCCATGAATGAAGAGCTTGATCAGATTGAGAAGAATAATACTTCGGAATTTGTTCCTAGACCTGCAGATAAGAATGTAAGAGGATCCAAATGAGTGTTTAAAAATAAGATGAATGAATAAGTACAAATTGTGAGGAATAAATCCCTATAGAACAACCTAAAGGATCGCAACTGATGGATAATCCTTACTATGTATGCAAACTAAAGAAGGAACTATATGGATTGAAACAAGCACCAAGAGCCTGGTATTATAGACTGGATAAGTACCTATAGGATAAAGGATTCAAGAAAGTTATTGTTGACAGTAAATTTGTACATCAAATCTGAAGGTGATGATTTATTAGTTGTTTTGGTGTATGTGGATGACATTATATTTGGATGCCCTAATGATTCTTTTGTTTAGTGGTTTTCTAATGCCCTAGAATCTGAGTTCGAGATGTCAATGATAGGAGAATTGTCATTCTTTCTTGGTCTCCACATTATTCATAGTTCTGAAGGTTTATTTATCTCCCAAGAGAAGTATTTGAAGAAGATGTTGAAGAGATTTTAGATGGAAGATTCCTCATGTATTAGTACGCCTATGGTTGTTGGATGTAAACTTAGCAATGATGATCCCTCATATGATGTTGATAAAAGAACATATCGATCAATGATAGGTAGTATTATGTACCTCACAGCATCTCGTCCTAATATAATGCAAGCTATTGGAATGGTAGGAAGATTTTAGTCTTCTCCTGAGCAAAGTCATTTGGTGGTTGTTAAGAGGATATTCAAATATTTGAAGGGCACGATGAATTATGGTGTTTGGTATCCTAGAAATCAGAATCTCCAATTAACCGCATATTTGGATGTTGACTGTGCAAATTTTTTTGATGAAAGAAAGAGCACAACTGGAGGTGCATTCTTCTTGGGTGATTCTTTAGTTGCATGGCTAAGTAAGAAGCAAGGATCGATATATTTATCTAATAGAGAAGTTGAATACATTGTTGTTGCCACCTATTGTACACAAGTACTCCGGATGATCCAGACACTAGCATATTTGGAGTTAAAATATGTTGATCCCATTCCTCTCCATAGTGATAATACTAGTGCCATTAGTGTGTCCAAGAATCCAATCCTTCATTCCAAGGCTAAACACATACCAATTAAGTATCAATTATTAAGGGAGAAGGTCACAAACATAGTGGTTCAATTGAATTTCATTCCTTCTATAGAACAGATTGTTGATATCTTTACTAAACCTTTACCAAAGACACAGTTTGAGTACCTACGCCAGAAGCTGGGTATCATATCTTATTCCAAATAACTTGTTCACTTTGATAGGGGGAGCTGTGTTATAGAGTCTTCTTTGACATTGATGTCAAAGGGGTGAATTTATTGCTGCTACATATGATAAGCAGTCGGTGATTACAAGTACAACATGCATCCAGAAATTGAAGGTTTCCATCAATGCAAAAGGGGGAGATTGTTGGAATTATGATAAGTATTGCAATAATATGGAAACAGATCAAATTGTGATGTGGTTTTCATTGATGGAAACACATAGTTCCAAGCATATGATCCAACAACAAGGAGGACAGATAAGTAGAGGACTTAGACGAATCGCCTGTTGTGGATGAATTCCGCAAGAAAGAGGTGTAGGAAAATTATCGGGCCTGCAAAGATTAGATGAAGAATCTACACTTGATCTTAGATCAACTAACAAAGAAGAAGCCACAAAGATCAATAGTCGAAGATGAGTTCCACAATGCAAAGTTGCAAGGTGGTTAAAGTTGCGGGATTTGAATTACAGAAGCCCATATTTGGAAAAGTGAGAAGGAGGATCCGCAATTCGATTATGGAAAGGACCGTTGCGGCCACATATTTACGAAAGTCATTTTTGGAATTCTGGAACTTCTACAATCCGCAATCCGCAATTGCGAAAAGAATCTTGCAGAACCAAAACTGTGGTAACATATTTGTGGAATTCAATTTTGGAATTCAGGAATTTCCACAATATGCAAGTGCGGAAAGAATCTTGCGGAACCAGAACTGCGAAAATAGATTTGTGAAAACGTCGTTGCGGAAACTCATAATTGCGGTAAGACAGAGGTTGTGGAAGCAAGTAATATTTCTTGTTGCTTGTTCATGAATTCTTGGAATGTAAAGGAAAATCGATTCGAACAGTTATGAATTCAAGAACCCGATGGCAAACGGTAAACGATGTCTAGATTTCTTATCGATTGGGTTCCTTGCCTTTCATGAGTCATTGAGCGGGATTTGATTAGTTATGAAACTGAAAAGTCAGACATACGAACAGGTGAAGGGAATAAATATTGGCATGCATAAAAGGATGGTGGTGAGAGGACTATGTGTGCACTCTCTAAATGCAGAGATTTGGTGCATGGACCGCTGTCGAAGGGCGTGATTGCAGAATGAAAGATAACTCTGAGTTCTTTCAAGAATATGCAGAATAAAGATAGTGAGAGGAGCCGATTTTGAATAAGCATATACAAAAATAGATCTGAAAGAGTAATAGAGTTGGTAAGCATAGTTATATTTGTTTTTCTGCAGATTGTACTAAACATGTTTAAATCTAAGGAATAAGGGTGGTAGGGTGGTGCTAGGAAAAACATGTTGTCTTCTCTGTACAAGTGGAAGTGGGTACTTCCACTCAGTAGTAGTTGGAGAATTTTATTTTTTAGTGGGTGTTAGAAAAACATGAGGATGGACGCTCTCTGCGAGTAGGAACTTGTAAATAGAGGTTGCAGCCTCATTTGAGTAGGTACTGAAACAAAGATGATGTAAATGATTTGGAGCTGCTTTACAGTCTAAGAAGAAAGGTTTTTGTTAATATTTGTCTATGTCTCTATTGTGTGTGTGATTTATGATTATCATTCCTTTCGTTATACTTGCTGCATCACCATGACTGTTAATTTGTATACAACAAATCATTAGTTATAACTACTCGATCTGCTTTAGAATTGTGTTCTCTTCGAACGTGATAAAATTGAATAGATTGAAGTTGAGGAAGGCCAATAATTCTTTTATGTAGCCTTCCAACAATTTGATCCGATATTTTCTAAAAGTATCTATTCGAGAAAGAATAAGAAGAAAGTCTTCGATCACAACTAAAGAACAGATACCTAATATAATTGATTGTTTCAAGCCCAAAAACAAAGCATATCACTCAACCTAATTATTTGTGTCAATCCCTAATCCATATGAATAGGATAAAACTATATTTCCTCCATGATAGATTTTAAAAAAATAACCCCCCTAAAATGAATAAAAATAGTGGTATATGAGACCAAAGTGATGCTTTTAAAAAGGTGTTTTATGGTTTGAGGCTTGAAAACAAGGAGTGTTTTGTGGTTATTAATGCGCTGCATAGACGCAACCATTGTGCATAAAGGTGACACTTGTCAACGTTTATTACTTCTTTATTATTTAAGATGTGCATGTAAGTAATATGAAATTTAATTAATATATTACAAAATCTAGAATGCAATTAATATCTTATAAATTTAAACTTGTAATTCAACTAAAATAATTCAACTAAAATTAGTTGGGGAAATGAATAATAATGTTGTCGATGTAATTCATATTATTATTAATATGTTTATGTTGGTTGACAATTGACTTTAAAGCAATAAAATTTAAATATAATACAAAAATATTAGGCATCATGGAGGTTGAAGTCTAGGAAATTCGTCAATCCCACTCTCCCTTAGAAGTGGTTCCATAACATTAACATTCTTGTGTACTTAAACTACAAGTATATAAACTAGTTTCTAGAATTTTGTATTAACTAGAGCTTGTGGTTTGGAAAAAGATAGCATACTTGCTATGTTCTACATAAGAAAAATAAATACTCACCTATCCTGGAGGAAGAATTGCATAAAATCTATCTTCCCAAAAATGTCATGGAGGACGAATTGCGCCAAATCTATCTACCCAAAGATCCCAAGATTGGATAGAGTGAATGTTCCCATGAAAGATCAAGGACAGGTCTAAGGTTAGTAACAAAACAACACAACACACAAGGCATCACTGATTTTGAAATAGATTTGTGCATGAGGAAATGCACAACTAAGATTTATATGTTTGTAACCATCTCATCTTTATTGTATCTTCAAAATTCCAATAATATCCCTAGAACATGTTGAAATGATCTCATTATTCTTCCAAATGCATTCATCAACTAATTCAAGAAAAAGGTCCATAGGAATGTTGTATATAGTTTAGCAGGCAATGTACAAGTGTATCATAGAGTTTTCTATTTTTTTATATAGAACATGTGCAATAAGAAACAAAAAATGGATGGCTGGCCAAAGATATAATTGAATTTCCAAATTGTAGCAAAATAAAAGCAACAACGTGATAGGCACACCCCAGAACACTTCAAATTTCTTGCATCATATCAAAACATATCAAAAGGCAGGCCTCATATGAATTCAGTAATAAAACCAGTAAAAAATGAAGAGAGCTCTGTTGCTCAAGCAGACAATTCATCAAATGGAAAGTTGAGCTCTAATACTGTTTTCTAAAGAACTTACATGATTTTTGACAAGAACAGAAGCCAATAATCGCTTCCAGATTACCCCACCTCAAAGATATTTTCTTCTAAACGAGTGCCAATTTCAGAATGGAGTGACTTTATGTTGATAATTCTTATCTTGCCTTCCTGCACGAGGGTAAACAGTTCTATATAAATTATGTCTGATGTAATTAAACAAACAAGATTATGTCAGAGATCTAAATCATTTTTAACTTAAAAAAAATGGTGTTCTTCTATCTGCACTTTCACCTTAGTTCCATAAGCAAGACCACTGAATTGCACGAGCTTTGTCAACAATCTCCTTCCACCTTTGGATCGAACACCTGTTTGAACTTCGTTTCTAGCCAGTGGAGGCATCAAGAAAACCAAAATCTTGCTTCAGTTGTAGGTACCCATTTAAACTCTGGTTCAAGTTCTTGATTTTTATCTCATATTCAACTAAATAACTGAGCTTCTGGTGCCTAATTATTGTCCTAAATAGTTACCAAATTCGGCCATATATAACTGAGCTTCTGGTGCCTAATGATTGGCCTAAATAGTTACCAAATTCAGCCATATCAGGCCATTTGGTACAGAAATTCGTCAATTTGATTGGTTTAGCGAATTATTTGGCCCTATTCACGAGCATATAATTGAATTTTAAAAACCCGCTAATTTTCTTAATTAAGAATCTTTCGGCGGGTAGGGAATCCAGGGTGATTGCTAAATTTTGTGGCCCTTAGGTTGTTGCCCTCGAAATTGCGTGATTTATTATCCCATAAAGATTCATGGTTTGCACTTTTAAAATATAGATATGAGCATCCACCATATTTTCATTTTTATTGTTATGAGGTTAAAGTGGCCTTTCAACTTGTTTTGGTGGCCCACTTCATTATTTCGAGCTACCTTCGGTGCCCTTTCGTAAGGACATGTTTGTAGGTTTTGTTGTTCAGTATGTTATGTTAATGGATTTAAAGTTTTAGTTTGTCACTAAGTAAATATTTTCAAAAGTTTTTTTTTAATTAAATGATAAAAAAAATGAAAATAACTAATTATTAGTTACTTAGTAAGTATATATATTTTTTATTTTCTTAATATATTCATCAATTTTTATTAAATTGAAAAAATTTAACTCTACTTATTTTGGAATTGTACCTAATTCGAATTCAAACGAACTTGGTAACTATAGGCCTAATAATAACAACCTTTTGCATTTATGTGGCTTGGATGAATAGAATTACTCATTAGTTAATTTGTTAAGCAACTACTCACTCATATGTTGTTGCTGACGAATGGAAAGATTCTTAACTATAGGGGAATCAGCTGTGCATTTCGTAATAGATACATGTTATTGTTCTATGTTGAATCTCATTTGTCAATAATTTCTCCACAATGACTATGAACACTCTAAAATTAGCATACCCTTTAGAGTTTCCATTCTCCCAAATCCTTGAAGAGTAGTATCCATTGTCATTGATTATTGGTTATTGTGATGACAATGCCATTGATGAAAATATATTAAGGTTGTGGAAACAATTCTCATTCCTTCACAATTGATAGCTATCAAATATCTCAATGTTGAATACCTTGTTGGAGTCATTCATAACCAACTATGCGGCTTCCAATCTTTAGTTTAACTAGGTACAAATCTTATCTAATATACTTGGTTTTATATTCTCAATCTTCTTATCTGAACAACTTAACCTTAGAAGGATAGATGGCTATGGATATTATGTTCCAGTTATTGAATTGACCCTGTTGTAAGAAAACATGCTCAGGATTAAGGTCCCGAAAGATTTATTGACAAACTCCTTTATAGTGCACATATTATTTTTCACTAGGGCCACCCTACTAGCATTCCTTTTTAAATGTAGGAAAATGTTTCAATTGAGCCTTTATGTCAAGGTAGGGAATTAGGTTCTTTATGAAGACCATGTTGTTCATAAGATCTACGGTTGAACGATTCAATTTTATTTGATACTAATTTACCTTCGTCCCTAGTTATTTTTCTTTGGAATTTAGCTTTGCCTTTCTCTCTTAAAAGAAACTATATATTATCTTAATTAAAATCCTAATATATTTGTGTTAGTCCCCCCAAAAGCATTGGGGCAATATGGAACCATAAGATCATATTTTGGGGAGGAACCATGATCCATCATCAGATTTAGAGGGACCTTGCTAGGTGTTATCTGAAACTATCTTCTCCTAACACCCCTCGTTGGAACCCTGTGAAATGGATTCTTGTGGTTTGAATCAATCAAGTAGATTTTAGGCTTTTCTAAATTCATTGGCTTATTAGGAGAAATACCAAAGGCATTGGGGCATTCTAGTACAATGTGATTTTAGATCATGTTTCTCGGCCCAGCCATGACGCATCATTAGATACTGATTGGAATTGTTTGGGAATCATGCCTGAAAATTGGTGCATTTTCAATTCAATGAACCAACAATCAATACGAATGTTTCTCAAATTTATTCATTATAAGATTACTAACTAGGGATTTCAATTAAACCTTGTGATTATAGAATATATGTTAAAAAAATATGTTTATCAAATTTCTTCAATGTAACATTACTAACTTGGAATTCCAATTAAACCTAATGTTTATAGAATATATGTCTAGAATTGGCTTGCAGATAAAATAAAATAAAAAGGTTAATATGTAAAGTCATTGATGGATATCCATTAGATATAGGTTAGTATTATTGAAGAATACATTAAAGTGCATCCTTGTTTATCAAGTTAATCATGGGATTCATGCCCAAACAAGTCCCGAAATAAGTTGAGAAAGAATTTATAAAAAATCCATAAAGAAGTCCTATAATTATTAAAATAAGCAAAAAATTTAAAGCATTTTATAAAAAATGTCGATCATAACACAAAACCACTATGAGCAAAGTTAAAAAATGAGTTTAGATGACTAGCATACTAACAAGTTGGGAGGTGAGTCATCCTTGGGAGGTGGAGGCCCTTAATCATTGAAAGAAGGCTCTATATTGTTAAAGATAATGCAACTGTGAGAGCCATTATCTAGGAACGACACCCTAGTTAGTTAACTAGGGTTCCTGGTCAGCTAACCAAGCAGTGCAAGACCCTAGCAGGTATTTAGGGCCCTTAGTAGTTATGTAGGGATCTTGGTATGCGACCAAGCAGTGTAGAGCCATGGTAAAATCCCCTAGTTGATCACTAGGGCCTCCTAGTCAGTTAAATCAGAGATATTCTTGATCTAGGACCAAGCAATGCATAACCCTAGCATTTATCTACAGACCCTAGTCGATCCCTAGGGTACATGGTTAGTTAACCAAGTGGATATTGGTTAGTTAACCAAGATGATGATGTGTGATGTCCTCCTTTCCTAGGTCTCCAAGATAGTTGAGATAGGTTGTTTCCTCAAGGGACTGTCCACCCCTTGATGGAGTCACTAGCATTTGACCTTAGGAGCAGTCATGAGGATCAGAGGATCACATCATCCAATTTGAACTTTCGTTATACAGTGATGGATAAACTTCCAGTTATTGCATGGGACACATGTGGATCACATACATTGAGAGAGAGAGAGAGAGAGTTAGAAGGGTCTTTTTCCCCTCCTTGCAGTTAGCCCTCTTGTTGAATTATAGTTAGTCTTGTGTTGGCTTAACCTTGTGTTGACCCCTCTTTTGTTAGCCTTATGTCCAAGTTCCCCCCTTGAGTGTGGTATCCTACCCTTCGTCATGTCTTATATGAAACCCTCCCCTAAATTTGTAATGACGTCCTAATATTAATTATATTTTTTCCTAAAAGGTATGACCTCTTGACCTTATTGGAGTAACCCAGATGTCAATTAAGGATTAGAAGGAGAACCTTCTAGGAGGCCATTGAGTGTCTATAAATATAATCCTAGCCTTCATTGTAAAGGCACCTTGAAGTGGTAATTGAGCTTTGTTTTTTAACTTAACTATTCTAGGGTTTCAATACTCTTATTTGGATGGACTCTAGATTTTCAAGGCACATTATGCTTCGGCGTTCACTTGTTTTGGGCCCTTGGACTTGTACCACTTGTTGGTTGTCTTGGTTGATGTTTTCGGGTTGATATTGGATGTGTCGTACCCTCATTAAGTTGTTGTATCTTATGTTGTAATTATCTAACCCTATCCTTCAACTCTCTCTCTCTCTCTCTCTCTCTCTCTCTCTCTCTCAGGTATGTTCATACCCTCAGGGAAGGGTTAGTTTTTTGTTCCATTTATTGACTTGCCTCTAAGAGGTAAGATTTGATCTAAAAGTTAAGTCTGAGTAAAAGGAAGGTTATTCCCATCAAGTAAGTTATCATATATGAATTAATTTTGTTTATGTTAATTAGAATTTGTATTATTATTGTTGTCCTGTAGATTGTGATTTTATTTTCAGTATTATTTTTTTGTAAATTTAAATTTGCATTAATCACAATGTTTTGACAATTTCCCTAGTTTTAACATATATTTAGGATAATAGTTTCCTATCCATCATCCCCATGTTTGGGTTCATATGGTTTCTCTATTTTTGAGATGGTAAATGAAAGCTATAGCAAAATTATAATTATTTGATTAATATTGGTAAGTTAATTGAATAATTTATCTTAGCACTCCCAAAGAAGTTTGATCGCATGATGCCTCAAGCAATGAGGATAATGATACTAAGCAAATTAAGCATTGTTTTTTACCATTATCTATATTCTTCCTTATTATTCATGCCACATGCATGGTTTCATTGTAATGGATATTTGACTCTATATTAGTTAGCTTTGACTTCAATTATTTTGACATTGATAATGTTAAACTTTATAAATTATTTATTGTATTTTTTTTTAATTTATTAGAATTTATTTATTTTATATCTTATTGGTTAACTTCATATTTTGAAATCATTACAATGCAAATTGAAAATGACATCCCCCTGAAATAACATGTAACACATATCCAAGAATAACATCAATGTGAGCATGGGATAATTTTCCTAACAGCTCTCATTAGAACCCCGTGAAATGGATTCTTATGACTCCAATCAAACTAGCGGATTTAAATGTTTTATGAGGTCATTGTTTGAGTTGGAGACCCCCCAAAAGTATTGGGGCAATCTAGAACCATAATAAGATCGTATTTCTGGGAGGAACCATGATCCATCCTCAGATTTAGCGGGATCTATTAGGTGTTATCTGAAACTCTATTTTCTTGACACCCCTCATTGGAACCCTGTGAAATGGATTCTTGTGGTTTGAATCAATCTAGTGAATTTTAGGCTTTTTTGAAGTCGTTGGCCTATTAGGAGACCTCCAAAAGACATTAGAACATGTTAGAACAATGTGATTTTAGATCTTGTTTCTCGGTTGAGCCATGATGCATCATTCAATACTGATTAGAATTGTTATGGAATCATGCCTAAAAATTGGTGCATTTTAGATAAAATTTATCCTATGCACAGTCAGGGCAGATTCATTGTTCTAGTGAGGTATTTTTGTTACATATAATCTATTTGGTTCCATGTTTGACCACACCTTTCTATTTGTGAGTTGTACTTTGTGTGATGTTATGATTTGTTGTATGATTTTATCATATTCTCAATATTCTAACACAAATAAATTGATTTCAACATAAGTTATCTTTCAAAAGGGTAAATAGAAGTTCCATATGAGAGGGTTGTGTGTGGGTTGTGTATGATTAATACATAATGAATACTCCACACTCCCACATTGGAGGATATATGTGTATGTAGTGTATAAAGTGAAATATTCATATGCTACACTGTTAAAATAAAACATGAAATGGAAATAACACAAGTATAAAGGATTTTGAAATTTATTTTTTTTAGTCGATTTTAATAATATTTTTTTTAAATTCAATTTATAATCTCCTCTTTAATGTGCTCGGATATATAGAATGTATTTATGTAATGTGTTTATTTTCTCATTAAGAGTTTGTTAAAAATTTCTTGATTTATTTTCTTTTAATGAGAAGATATTAAGTTGTTAGAAAATACATTATTGATTGTAATTCCTCTCCTAATTCCGTACTTCATCATTACTAATACCAACATAAATGTGTGTGTGTGTAGTATGTGTGGATTTTGAAAAAGGCCCTCTTTTGTGTTCTTTAATTGTGTGATTTATCAATTGGATTTTAAGCATTCAATCCTCAAACCTAATATTTTGTTTTGTTTTGGATAACAAAGATTTTCTCCCTTTACTATTGGAATTCCTCAATTTAACAAGGATTTTCTTCTTTCCTTATTTAGCTTCCACATCCTAACAAGGATCACATCCCTTCTTTATTTGGATCAGACAAACTAAAGATATATTCTCCCTCCTAATTCACACTTCCATTACCTTCATCAACAAGTGTCTGGGGATAACACAAGGATCCATTGCATTATTCTTCAAGCTTCCACAACATTTATGAGGGACGACATAGGGATGCTTCCACATCCTAACAAGGATCATGTCCCTTCTTTATTTGGATTCCACAAACTAAAGATATCTTATCCCTCCTAATTCATGCTTCCATTACCTTCATCAACAAGTGTCTAGGGACAACACAGGGATACAGTGCATCATCATTTAAGCTTCCACAACATTTACGGGGACAGCATAGGGATATTCTTTCTCCTCTAATGCTATTGTATCCTTCTTCAGATAAGAAAAAAAAACGTTTTCTAGAACTATTAATACATTGCATTTCAACAGCAAAGCTTCTGATTTTGAGTCAATGGTTCATAGTAAATATTATTTAGATATTATTATTCTTTGTCACTACAAGTTTATCTAATTCACAAAATGTATTGATTCCAATACTTCACTGTCAATTGGTCCATGCCATTGTCCATTATATGTACATACCTTCTCCTCTACAAGAAAGAATCCAATCTTATTGTCATCCCTTATAAACCCCAACCAACCCTTTAAGTCAAATCCATAATATGGTTCCCCCTAAGGTTTATACATCATTGAAACCCACAATGATTGGTGGAAGCACACAAACCTAACCTTGCAATGAAATCTTTATTATTCTTAAAGAAACTCAATTTGATGCTCCATCTTCAACTCTTGGACACGTGGCACTACTATCCCATTATATTATTGAAGTAATCAAAGTTCCAAACGTCTAACAGAAGGATTTGACAAATTTTGTCACTTAGTTTATCATGTGGACCAGAACTCCCACATCAACCAAGGAATCTTGTGTCTTGGATATATCAAATTTCATTGGTACCTTTTATCCATGAACTACGCTTGCACCTAAACTTGTGGATGAATATTTATTTTCCTTCTCACATTGTTGAAGACATTCTACACTCAATTGAATTTGAAACCAAGGGAAAGTAGTCCCACACACTATCATAGAAGCTATATTTGGTTAATGTTGTTGGTTAAATGGTGATCATATGAAATCTTATGATCCTCATGTGTCTCCATCCCCTATTATACATGTATCTCATGCACCTTACAAGGAGTTGCACACACTTGAATTAAAAGAAGATGTTTTCCCTTTTGCATTATTAATATATACATATATTTAACTCATAGATACATCTATGTAGAACACACTTGGTCATGCATTTTATCTCCAAAAAAAATTTTGCAATGAGTAAATGGGGATTCAATCGCAAAGGAAATGTCTACACTAAGGTGTCACCACCTCATGATAGTGAAGATGGGATTCTCTTCTAAGTGGAAATAATTACCAATCTATTTGGTATGTCCAGTGTTACAAATGTCTCTTATGTGTTGTCTCTAGCCTAAAAATTAGTGTGGATGAAATTATTTATTCATATTGGATGGATGGATGTTCTAGACAAACTTTCATCACAAGGGGATTGATATTCCTTCTTCAAACCGATCCATGAGCCATTGATTTCTTAATGTCATTCACCATACTGATCCATCCTTTTATTTAGTAATCTAACTTGCATCCTTCATGGACTTGTATTTGTTGACACTATATTCTTGTTGAGTCTACCCTCTTGTCGCAACAAGAACATTTCCATGCAGGAACTTTTCCCATCAAGAGCCTTTCCTTAGAAGAAACTATACCCTTTTCCCCGACATGAACTCTATCCTTGGAAGAAACTTTTCCATGCAAGAAATTTGACCAACAATAACTATTCCCTAGTTGGAACTCTAGCTCAGCTGGAACTCTGCCCCGACAAGAACTTTTCTCGGCAACTTTGCCCCAGGTGGATCTCTGCCCTGGTTAGAACCTTGCCTGATAAGAACTTTAGTTGGAAACTCTGTCAAAACTCTTCCCTAGTTAGAACTATGCCCGACATGAACTTTGACTCAGCAGGAACTCTTCCCCTGCAGGAACTTTTCCTGAAAACTCTGCCTTGACAACTCTCCCCCAACTAGAACTTTTTCCTAGTTAGAACTATGCCTCGGCAGGAAATCTTACTAGAAAGAACTATGCCAGACAAGAACTTATCTCGGTAACTCTACCCTGGTTGGAACTCTTCCCTAATTGGAACTCTACCTCTGATGGAAATCTGTCATGGAAGGAACTTTGACAAGTAATAACTTTTCCCTACTTGGAACTCTATTGCGGCAGGAACTCGACCCTCTTCCTCAGCAGGAACTTTGCTCCGGTTAGAACTCTTCCCCGATTGGAACTCTTCCCTGGCTGGAACTTTGCCCCAACTAGAACTCTACTCTCTGCTTGGAACTTTGCCCCGCCTAACTTTGCCTCAGTTGGAACTCTACCATGGCTGTAACTATTCCTCGGCTGGAACTTCGTCACGCCAAGAACTCTAATCGGTAAGAAATACACCCCATTTGGAACTCTACCTTGGTTGGAACTATGGCACAGTAGGAACTCAATCATATGCCTTGGAAGGAACTCATCCCTAGTTGGAACTCTGCCTCAAATGGAACTTTTCCCCAACTGTAAATCTTCCCTGGATAGAACTTTGGCTCAAATAGAACTCTTCCCTAGATAGAACTTTTCCCCGACTAGAACTTTTCCCTAGCTGGAACTCTTCCCTGGCTGTAACTCTACCCTCTGCTTGGAAATTTTCTTCGGTTGGAACTTTGCCTCAAATGGAACTCTACCTTGGCTAGAATTATTTTGTTGCAGGAACTCTGACCAACAAGAACTATGCTCCAATTGGAACTCTACCTCATCAAGAACTCAGTCCTCTTCCTCGACAGGAACTTTACTCAATAACTCTCCCCTGACTGGAACTTTTCTCTCTGCTTGGAAGGAAATCTGCCATTATGTAACTCTGTAGGAACTTAGGAACTCTTATACAGCTAGAAATCTTCCGTATTCTTGGTAGGAACTTTTCCACGTAGGAACTCTAGCCTAGCTGGAACTCTTCCCAGGAACTATCACCTAACTCAAAGTAGCATCCATCCATACAAAAATATTGCCCAAAGCATATAAATCAATGGTTACTTGAAATTCGAACCATGTGCTAATATCCAAATAACTTGTTCCTTTACAGGGTTTTGTTTAGTTGGAGGCTTTAGATACAAACCATATCTTTCAATAAGATGGACATATTACAGGTGTTCTTTCTATCTAAACAATCAAAGTTTTGATTTTTTTTCACAAGGTGATTAATCTAATCTTATTAGTGATGCACTGAAATACATGAATTAAATATTATTGGTGTTATTTCAAAAAGACTTAACCTATAAAGTAATTAGAGACAGTAATGGGTGCAACTTGTTTTATTGTTAGTGGATTAATGCAATGGTCTCTGACGTGCTAAGTGTTGCAAATTTAATAAACACAAAGAGTAAGTACATTCATGGGAACCCATATCATTGCACATTGGTGCCTCACGGTGCTGTAAATACAAGCTTAGATCAGCATCAAAATTGGAAAAAGATCATAAGCAAAAAAATTACGATGTCAAATATCGTTTTGAATTCATCTTGTTTTCTTGTTATAGGGGGTGAAGTGTGTAGAGGAGTTGAGCGTGGATGTGTTAGAGCCTGTGCAAAGAATCACTTATAAATATGATTCGCACTCAAAGGAAAAAAAAGTCTACACTAAATAAGATTGTCCATAAGAAAATTACACAGGATAAAGATTGGTTTATGTTATATAAAATATTCAATGAGTCATTGTTAGTAATCTTTTCTAATTCGTATTCAAATCTGCTATATTTATTTCATTGGACATAAAATCGGCTTTGCATGGTATTTGAACAAATAACCTTTTTTAACATTATTTGGATGCAACAACAAAATTTAGGTGGCTCTTTAGATTGTATTGAGATTGGAGGGTGAAGTAATGTCCGTTAAAGAGACAGTCCGTGTAGGTTTCATGAGGAATGGGATAGTAATATTGTTTAGTGAAGAATAATTAAGGACAAAGTGTTTTTAGCCACAAATTTTCTTTTTATATATTAACCTCTATACAAAATTTATAATAAGTCCTTCTAGATTACTTAACTTCCAAATCTATTGTCCACTAGTTAGACAACCTTACCTTAACATGCCACAAACACAGTCTTTCGATGAAAAGCACCGCAACTACGATCTTTTTATGCGGAAGTGTTTCGGTGAAACACGTCGCAAATGTTGTTCCATTTGATAAAAAGCTCCACAACTACAGACTCTAGGTTTTTCCGAAGTGTTTCATTTGATAACATGCAGAAGAAAACGTCTAAGTCGGTTGCAACTGCACACTCTTTCGGTGAAACACACCGCAACTGCAGCCCCTTTCGGTGCATGTTTTCGATGAGACACGCTGCATGTTTCTATATCTATATACCATACTGATAAAAATAAAATTTGGAACCGTATACCATGGACCTCATATATCACTATGAGAACATCGGTTTCCAATAAGCGTAGAACTATGTACAGTATGAGTGGGCCTAATGGTTAAGAGCATGTGTTTCCTCTTAGGAGGTCATGGGTTCAAATCCAGAGGGGGGTAATGTATGTACACCTTTGTAGACTTTAGCAGTTAAATCACTGCGCAGAGGGGGGTCCTTTGTCCCACAAACTTGGTGGGGGGTCCCTTGTCCCACAAACAAGGGGGTCTCATACACCAATTTGGTGTCTCGCTTGGCGGTGACCTTAAAAATAGATTATTATTATTATTATTTTATTATTATAATATTTCTTGACGTGAAAGAATAATCCAAATAATATTTTCCACAAATGCATTGATGTTGTAAATTAATGGTCATTAATGGCATCGATTTATAGTTTCTTGTTATAGTATTATCCTAACAGTAGAATATGGAATGTGTTGAAGACTAGCTTAGATCCAAATCAACATTGTAAAGAACAGGTTAAGTTGAAAACACAGATAGAATTATGAGGATTATCTCAATGTAAGTAATAAGTATTAAGGACTGAATAAATTGATAAACTAAAAAATAGAGACAATAATTTTGTAAGGATTAAATAGATGAAAATATGGTTTAGATTTACACTTACTCTAGTGTTCTCCAATTTACCCCAAGCAATCACTCTTTTTTTTATTTTGCTTAGAAAACGCACATTCTACATTACAGTAAATTTTTTAAACAATAATTACATTATATATACTATATAGTTAGCTCTCTATATATGTTTGTCTCCATATATGTTTATACGTCTATGAGTGTATATTAAATTAAATATATGTATATTGCTATATATGTTGATACGTCTGTGGGTGTATATTGAATTAAATATATGTATATTGAATTGAAACAAAGTTTTATAAATGTAAAATATATTAAATACCAGTTGTATCATCTGATCTCGTCCAGAGGTTCAAAGAGAAGGTATTATAAAAACTATATATTAAATACCGGTCATATCATCTGCTTTTATACATAGGTTCAGAAAGAGGGTTATTCTAAAATGAGCTCAAGCTTTTCACCATAGATTGGCGGAAAAATAACAGACTTTTCCAACTGAATGGGAATAATATGTTATTAAAAATTTGGGTAAGATATATAAAATAGTGTAATAATAAAAATTTGTTTGTTTAATTTATCTATGAATTAAATTTAGTCACAAAAAATAATAAACAGTTTGACCACTACAAATGCTCACACTGAATTTATAATCTTATGGATCATATAAAGCAAAACCAAAATATATAAAACTTGTAGAAAGATGAATAACTCATACTTTCTATGTTCATATTCTTCTTCAGCCAGTTGCCATCACCCTAAGATGATTGCAGCACTGAGAAGTTAAGAAAAAAAATTCAAAATTAGTTTATTTACCATTTTTCTCAGCTCTGAATATCATCGAAAAAAAAAAGCTCATTCAAAGCAAAGAGAGGATTTTACGTGACATGTTTTTTCAATCCAATCTAAACTCATTTGCATTTGGCAGAGGTGGAAATGCAACAAGTAGTGGGAGGGAATTGTTGATGAGAAGCAAACCCAAAGTTAAAAATTGCAACGCCAAGCATGCAAGACTGCATGAGTGCCAGAAGCCACTACTTCCGGATATTTTTCATAAGCTTTGATTTCTGCTCTTCTTCTGATTCAACAAAATTCTCCTCGAATTCTCGTATCCTCGCCTTGTGTTCCTTCATTCCTCTCACCCTTTTCTCGAAATCTTTAACAGATGAAGATTGATTCTTCTGTTGCAATATTACTCTCTCATTCAATGGTTTTCTTGTTCTGGATGGCCTTTCCTTTATGGAGATGGACTCCAATTCTGGCATCAGCTCTGGGACGAACCAGTTTGTGCAGTTTCTAATATGGAGAGTTCGACCATTCTGTCTCGGACCTGCTGAATTTAAGTGGGATTTCACATAATGAGTCTCATAATATCCATCTTCAATCTTGCATCTTATTGATTGCATGTTTCCGGCGATCAGTCTATTTCTCTTGCAACATTTCTTGTTTTCCTGGTCCTCCCATAAGTCTTCTTCTTAACGTGATTCTGTATCCCCAAATTCAGTCTTTACTGTGTTTTCAGATTTATTTCTGATTTGAGTGACTTTGACATTGAGGCTTCTCCTCCACCTCTTCCTTTACGGTCAGATAAGTGGAAATGTCTTCCAATATATTTTCTTCCTTTACCTTATTTTTAACTTATAAGGTTCGGGTATTCCCTCAGCTGGAGCTTTGGGTTCCTCAACACCCATTTTAAGCTTTGGTTGTCTTGGAGCTTTGGGTTCCTCAACACCCATTTTAAGCTTTGGTTGTCTTGGTGTATCTTGTAGTTTTTGTTCGGACAACAGTAAAGCATGTTTATGGTATGTATATATTATATGTATGCTAACAGGTGAGGAATTCGAGAGAGGTCTGTAATGATGGTGCAGGGATCCGACGTTGGGATTGACAGAGTAGTGATTTTGTAATTCTGGTTAAATTTCTGTCTATGATGTCAGACAATGAATGCTATGTACATTTTTACATTTTGAATGTTCTGGAAAACTTTCTGTGTTTTAGATTTTTTTTGCGAAATCAGGTAAAAGTTTCAAATTCAAGTTGTTTGGAATTGTAAAATCATGATGCTTTTATTAATAGTGGACATAATATTTTTTATTTCTTATTTTTCTTTTGTGACAAACATTACAAGATCTATGTCATACAAGATTAGACAAACTTTACAAGATCTCTGTCATACAAGATTAGACAAACGTTACAAGATCTCCCTCATATTAATAGTCGACATAATATAGACAAACATTACAAGATCTTCACAAACGTTACAACATCTTCTTCATACTCGGAAATATTGTTTTTGGCCGACATAATATGGACAAACGTTACAAGATCTCCTTCATACTGGGTTGTTGAGTGCCTCTCGACGCAATAAATGAGAACCATCACACATGTTCGTGCACAATCTTTCCTTGAGGATATTTTTTATGCATTTTTCTCAGGCATATTTGCATATGAAGGTATGACCATCTTCATGGGCATGTTTTTTTTAATAATTTTTTTAATATTTCTTATATTTACGCTCATCTTTATGGACACTTTTCATGTCTCAAAAGGAATTTTTTCTACATATTTGGAGGTATGATATGATGTTTTGGCATACCCTACATGGCACTATCATTAAAGAACCCTTCATAGAAAGAGGGAACATGGATTTATAAACCCTCTACAAGGTTGGTTATATAGTTTTTCATGAGCTATCCATCATCTAATGAAGGTTTTGGTACATTAAATTTGAATTTGTCATATATACTACAAATTTTAGAGCCCAAAGCTCTTAATTACTCTAGATCTTTCTCAAATCCATCCAATAACAAACTTCTTTTGGTGTTCTGGTCCAATTTAAAAGACGGATTATCGAGAGTCGGACATGCAATGAGTTGCAAGTCTCCCGTTCCTTTCAGGTCTTAGGAAATTCTTAGATTGCTATAATTGGATAACAACCAAAATTCGTATTCATAGCAATAGACTTCCTCCTCTTGCAGCTCAATTAATGTTTATTGATTAAGTCTCTTTTCAACCAAACTTTATATTTATAACATTTGGAGACCTCGCATTTTGGTTATTTGAAAATATAATTATATGGTTAGTTTCTATGTGGTTCACACTAATATGGCTCACAAGTATTTTATTTGATTTTGTGCTCCAAGCTAGAGCTTATTCATTATTTGGTTGCATTTATAGAGCCTCTTTGATTTCGTTAAATCATTTATACTTCATGGACAATGATTTTGCATTCGATGTCTTGCATGAGTAACTCATTTCTAAACGAAATACCAGGACGGGTCGTAGTGGTGTCTGAGAAATATCATCCGAAGATGAAGAGGTGAGAGACCCTACTCTCATTTTGCAATCTGGCAACACATAGTGCATTACAGGAGATGAAAATGAATTCAAATGGGGGGATACATACCAATTCCTCTGAGCATAGGAGTATCAGAAAGGAGGATTAGATGAGATCCCTCTCTTCAAAAACATCAGAAGGTTAGGACTTCATCAGGCTGTAGGAAGACCATAGTTGTTCCCATGTGTAGAGATAATAGAATGACTCATTCCTTCAATAGATGTTAAATGGCGTGTTATCAATAGTAAGGCTGGAGTACCCATCGTATATTTCGAGCCTATAACTATGAGCTAATATTACAAATTTATAGAGCTAGAGATAAGACTGACAAATGAGTGGATGCAGTCCATCAAGATGAACTATGTGATCGTTTTCTAAGTAGCTTAGCTTCCAGATAAGCACTTTCGGAAAAACGCTAGTGGCATATACAACACCAAATCGCTGAGGCATCCTTACAGGATGACCACCACCCTGTTGTGTAGATTGTATGGAGAAAAGGATGTAACACTTTTCAAGATAGAGTAGTCCCCTCTTATGTATTACGTCACTGTGAGAGGTGCTATATTTAACTGGGTAGATATCCTCTCGGGAAGCTTGGAAGAAGCAATGTTGAATGCACAAATTGGATTTTTCAAATGATAATCAGACTCTTTTTCATGCCATCATATCTAGTGGACACAGTTTGTGCACTCAATCCATTTATAGGTATGGGATGGCATTGGAAACTCAAGAACAGTGTTATTAATGTATGTTGTCAGGTTTTATGGTCCTAGAAACAAATCAACAATTACAAGCAGATATGTGAACATTTTTTTCGGCCTTTATACACAATTATTCATGGAACCCTAACCAAGTGCATGTTGGATAACACCATCTCCACGGTGACGCAATTAGGCAATTGGTTCCTCACTGAGGATGGAACTTATTTGATCATATATGGGGCATCAAAGGCACCTAGCATCATGTCCAAGCATGTTACGGATTATGTAGTGTTGAGAGAAATTGCTTGGAAAACATTTATAAATGGTATTGGGTATGCACTCAACAAGAACAAGAAAGAGTCATGGCCACCCCTATTGGTTGTTGTTGGAGCTTACAGGTTTGGAAAGGTGAAGGAGGCACTTGAATTGACTCATGATTTAGAGAGATATCATTTTGGGAAAGCACGGTACAAGAGAAATGATCTCAAGGGTATGGTGCAGAACCATTGCATTGTTGTCACATAGACTTGGTATTAAACACATGAGCAAGATCCAGAGGAGGAAATATACAAACGGGTTCTTACATTGGAAGACCTGGTCAAGAAGATGGGTAAAGGAAAGGTGCCAAAGTAGCTTCTTTGAGCAAAGAATCCATAGAAGAAATGGTTCACGAGGAAAGGCCTTGGGAGAAATAACCGAGTCCAAATGGGGGGGGGAATGAAGTCATGAACAAAAGAGAACATGAGGCCAAACGCTAGAAAATATAGGAACAAACTAAAGATGACAATGAAGCCAGTGCTTAATATCTTTTCAAAGGTTCCAAAGAAGCTTCTTCTAGCAAAGAATCGACAAAAGAAATGATTCACGGATAAAGGCACAGGGAGAAACAAACAAGTATAGAAGTGGGGGCCAATGAAATCGTAAAAAGAAGAGAACATGAGGCCAAAATCCATAAAATCTAGGAACAGAAAAAGGCCGAAGAGGAAGACAATGCAGAAGATATTTTGAAATGTGCTAAAGAGGCTTCTTCTAGCAAAGAAGACATAGAATAAATGGCTTGCGGAGAAAGTCATGGGTAACAACAAACGAGTCCAAAATGGGGGGCCAACAACATCATAAACATAGTGGAACATAAGGCCAAATTCCAAGAACAGAAACAATCCGAAGAGGAATCTAGTGCAGAAGATCTAGCCAATAAGGAGCAAGAGGAAAATTCCAAGCAAGAGGGAACACAAGAGGGTGAGTTACAAGACATGGGTATTGACGTGCCAACCTACATATATGAGATTCCAGTAATTAGAGGAAAAGACCCTCTAAGAGAGATCAGAATTAAAATAGATACCCCATCAATAAAAATCTCGGTAGCTAGGTTGAGTTCTTATGAGTTCAATCCAATAAAGAAACAAATTATGCGAAAAATAGAGAAAAAGTAGAAGATCCAATTGCATCCCGATATTTTCAATGTCCAAGTAGAAACCATAGTTGATAATACTGATAAGGATCCCAGAGAAATGGCGTCGGTCAATGTTCCCATTGCAATGGCCATGGAAGATAATGTAATTAATTTTCTATAGAATATAGAGCGGGATAAAAAAAAAGGATTATCTTGTTGGAAGATCACCTCCTGGAATCGAGCATGTCAAGCATAGAACTAAGCCATGAAAAATAATGCATTGTAAGTAAAGAAAAGAACCCTACAAAATGAAAAAGACACCAGGCAAAGGAAAAATAATGATCTAGAAGTAGAGAAAGCAGGCCTTATCTCCCAAATAGAGCATTTGCAACATGAGAGGGGCACAACGACCATATAAGCACAAGCTACTAGGGAAGTAAGACATGACATGTCGAGGTTTCACAAGTACACCATTGAAATACAAGAGGAATATTCTTGTTCCTAAGAGCAAGTCACTGATCTACTTTTCAAGCTCCATAGAACAACAATTAAGCTCCAAGACATAGAGGCTAGAGTACAGGACAATACTAAGAAGATCAAGGGAATGAAAACCAAAATGGAGGTTATTGCAGCTTGGAAAGAAGTTAACACATCGAGTCTGGAAAATATTTGGAAGAAATATTAGGAAGAAATATAGCTCAATAATTCCACCCTAGACAATTTCCTAAATGTGGGGAAAATTTTGCATAAAGACATCACTACATCACTCAAAAAATGTCAATTTCTTTATGCCTCGATCGAGAAAGTGTTCAAGAGATATGCATTTCCACCCCTGAGGACCCTTGAGCAACTTATATCCAAGGAACAACAACTGATTGAACTCAGAACCATTAAGGTTGAACATGTGGAAGTAGTAAAAAATGTGACCCAGGTCACTCTCTAAGGCTTGCGCAACCATGTAGGAACACCCACCAAGAAGGTCCATCTCATGACCACTTTCCATAACATAGTCACTAAGGGGATGAGTGACAATGTCCACACAAATGACTAATCATGAGGTCTCTCTAAGACTACTTGAGCCAAGCCACCTTAATTTTATTGACCAAGAGTGTGATGTGTGGGAATGATACATGAAGTCTTGGGGAAATACCTCTTCAGCATCATAAATATGTAATTTTATTTTCTTTTTATCTGTAAAAGTGAAATTGTAATATTTTTGTTGAATATTTTGGGGAGTCAAAAAGTTTCAACTGACCTAGGGAATATGGAAAGTCCTTATACAAATATTTTCTAAAACTATAAATTAAAGTGAAGGGAAGAAGAAAGGGTTGTTGGACTTAAGTTTTTTGTGGCATGGATTTTGTGACAGTATTGATATTGGTTGCTATGGAACTATTTCCCACTTTGTTGTTCGCTTTCATATAGAAAGAATATTTCAATAATATGTTTGGCTATTCTTACAACCATCTACTTCTACTTATTGTTTATGTGATCTCAATGTGTCTTTGCTTTATACAATTTTTCGATGCAAAGTATTTATTATTCTAGAATTTCACCCTCGTTGTACAACCTAATCAATAACTCATAGAACTAATATTGATTGCAGTAATGGAAGTATCTGAAATGCTTTACTTTATTCAGGATTATTTTGCATTTAGTTTTGCAAGTACTCTGGAAAAGTAAACAACGAGAAACTTATCTTCCTTCAGAATGGCGATGTTATGATAAAATAAAATAAGGTAGTAATCAAACATATTGGATAGCCATGGATGAAAAATTAAACCAAGCACATATGTCACATAAGTTGTAAATAAAAAGAGAACATTAGGGAACCGATATTGAGTCAATTACTAGAATATATTAGGTAAGTCAAAAATAATTTAATCATACAATTGAAATAAAAATTGTAATGGTGCATCTATTAAGACAATATGCTTTAGTACGCAAGTTAAATTTTATTCCTTGTAACAAACACTACATGAGACTTGATCATGGTGCATGTTGCATATCTTTTCTACGAATCTTCACATTTCAATCATGATTATATAGAATGCTTGAATTTACCTGTTATCCATGTGAACCCTCTTCTGGCCACCTAGATACCTCCTTGAACCGAAACTAGCCATAAGATTAATGGATACCCATCTTTCTACTACAGGTGAGGTGATAAACAAGGGCTTTTTCAAGAAATTTGCACCAACACTTGCTTTCCTCCAAAATTTTCCTTTACTCCAAAATTTGCAAAATTTCTATAAATTCCACCGTGGAAAAAGATTATATGCACACCCGAGGTGTAAAAAAATTATCTCAGATGCATCCTTGACCACACAACTTATGGCATCAATAATGTGACTAAAACCAATGACAGTAATCTGTAGAAAGCACCAAAGTTTAAAGAAAATAAAACTGTTTGAATATGGTTTGCAAACCTTATCTTGAAATATAAAAAAACACACACACAATGCCTTTTGTATCAGAAACCATCAGGAAAAAAAAATCACCTTCTACAGTTACCTAACATGTAGACATCCAACATCATCACAATGGATTAACAACAGGAAATACAGTAGTGATATCAAAAATGATAACTAATCTATAACAAACAATATTACAAATATATGAATAGATCTCCTAGGTCAAACCTTGCCCGTCGACGACTAAGGAGTTGTCGACCAGACAAACTTGTTATGAAGCAGGAAGATGAACACGAGAAGCTTGTTGATCTGTCACATAACATTTCTAGCTATATCACATCATGGAATATATAGTAATTACATGCATCCAAACTTTGATTGCATCAAATGTACATAGCAGGAACAATATAAGTGGTTGCACAACCAATACAAGTAGGAAATGATGATGGATATACAACACAATCTAAATAAATTAATATCTTCAACCAATATAACTTAAAAAATACAATAAGGGACGCATTATTTGATCGATGGCTTCCCCTGTTCTTCAAATATGTGAATTGAAATGGTTCATCTTCAAATGGGAAGACATTTAGATCAATATCTAAGTCGGTGTTATTTTTTCTTCTTCCCCTTTTATTTGTAGGGTTGAGGAAACTCTTCTTTTGATTCAAGGATGACTCAAAAGCACTCAACCCAAGTGTAAATTGAAAATCCATAATCTATTTATTATTTAATTCATTGAACATGCATTTAATTAGGGCATCCAACTTTAGGGTACTTTCCAAAGTATAAGGAGGGATTTTTTTGAGCAAATCGATGTATCCAAACACACTCTCCCTAGCCAATTTAATTGCCTTGGTATCTTGATCATCACCTCCAAAGACCAATGGAACCATGTTGGAATCCACATCAACAATAGGTGTCTCCATATCTATCTCAATGGGAGTGTTGACTTGACTGGGTGCTACATTATCAAATGTATCGGGTTCTACATTTTTCTCCAATGACAACTCCCAACTGCATGATGAGAAGTACATCGAATTCACCTTTATGGCGTGATTGCAAGTATTTCCATGAACATACCATGGGAAGTCACATCCTATAAAATTCATACGATACTAGGTGACAAGGTATTTCTTATCACGATTGGTTTGACTTCTCACCCAATAAGAATGAGATATGCTCTCATGAGGCCAATAATCACTATCGGGAATTTGTTTTGCTTTCTTTGCCAAGAATTCAATTTGCTTCTCCTTGTTGTAATTATTCAAATATCTAGCTCCTTTCAAAATATCCCTAAATCCGTAATATGGTTCAACATTTTTCAAGAGCTGGTATATCAACCAATCCATTCTACGGCCACATTTTTTTCATCAATTAGATAGAAATTTAGACTTCAAGAAGCAATGGTATGACTCAGCGGAATTATTTGTCTCTTGGTTGGCATGGGGGGATCTCTGAAGCCTTTGACCCGCATCCCTAATAGAAAGAACCAAGTTACTGCAAGGAAAATATTTACAGAGAACAAAATCCAAATAAAAAACTATTATATGCGAACTTACACAATTTATGACCTGCAACCCAATCGGAGTGAAAATACTTCAAGAAATTTTCCTCGGTTACGAAATCCATGAAAAAACTATCCATGTACTTGATGAAATATTCAACATTTGAACAAAAGTTCATGATTTTAACCAACCTATCTAACATAGCATTTTCCTGCTAGGTACTAGAGGACAAATTGTAGATTTTTTTCCATGACCTAAATACGTACCAAACACACAATATCATTCGACATCATGTAACCCTCTTGTCAAATTCAATGTGTTTAAGTGACATGTAACCCTCGGCGGAATTATTTGTCTCTTGGTTGGCATGGGGGGGATCTCGGCAGCCTTTTACCCATATCCCTAATAGAAAGAACCAAGTTACTGCAAGGAAAATATTTATAGAGAACAAAATCCAAATAAAAAATTACCATATGTGAACTTACACAATTTATGACCTGCAACCCAATTGGAGTGAAAATACTTCAAGAATTTTTCCTCGGTTGCGAAATCCATGAAAAATATATCCATGTAATCGATGAAATATTCAACATTTGAAAAAAAGTTCATGATTTTAACCAACCTATCCAACATATCATTTTCTTGATATGTACTAGAGGACAAATTGTAGATTTTTTTCCATGCCCTAAATACGTGCCAAACACACAATATCACTCGACATCGTGTAACACTCTTGTCAAATTCAATGTGTTTAAGTGACATGTTCTTACACTAAATCAAGCCACATAATGGTGAAATTAAAGTTACCTCAAAGCATCAATTTCAACCAATGCATCATCGACCATGAACGCATTGACTTTCCAGTCGGGGCGAAGTTGGTAACACCTATTCATTAGCTCCTCCAACCATGTAGCAATATCAGCTGATGTATTATGTGATGTAACAACCCAGGAAATTAGCACCCAGATTTTCTAGTCATCGAATGCCACAAGTGTGTACAATTGATACTGCAATACTTAAATAAAAGATGGAGTCAACCCTGGGCTATCAATCATAGTAAATCAAAACTCAATCAATAATTTCAATTGAATCATTAAAATTTAACACTACTCCATGTTTATTGGTGTTGAATGTTGAATCCATTCCTATTAAACTATTATGGGATAGTTTTGTCGTTATTTCCAACATCCTTTTTGTTTGGATGCCAATTATAAATGAGACATTTGGACCATTTGGATTATGGAAAAAGAAAAAATAATCTAATCCACTAGTACAAAATGAGAGATAAATGACCAAAATAACAACCAAATCCACATATAAATTACCACATTTGATTTGGCAACCATTGGTGGCAAATTAGCGGTCATTGATCACGTGACCAAAAAAGTGGTCATATTTAACTTGGTCATTTGTAGCTTATCTTGTGGTCATATATTTGCGCATTAATTTGTTCATATATTTAGTTGTTTATTTGGTCATTAATTGTCAGAATTAATGACCAAATATACGACCAATTATATGACCACATGATAAACTATAAACGACCAAGCTAAATATGACCACTTTTTTGTTCGTGTGATCAATGACTGCTAATTTTCCACCAATGGTCACCATTTGGTAGTTTATATGCGAATTTTGGTAATTTTTTTAGTCAGGTATCTCTCATTTTTGTAGTGGGCATTTATCTCTTTCTGGTTGTTTGTAGTCATTATATATATATATATATATATATATATATATNACCACCAATCTCTTGTCTATCAGGAAAATGCTCTTCCATTGACCTATCACCCTCAAATAAAATATATTATATAATTTTACATCAATGATCTAAGAATTTGCAACTTCTAAACTTCTTGAGCAAACACTGCCTCTACTAGCACAATAAAGACAATAAAAAAATTTCGTAGTGAGGAATAAACAAGCATACAACTAGTTGTTGTTAGTACTTGGATTAATTATGCATGTTTCAATACATGGGACCAAAATACTACTTGATACAAATAGAAAATACCTTGTCACAACTTCCATTGATCTTCCCCAAAGTCTAAGTTAAGAAACATTTTTTGTATTTCACAAATAGGAAACAAGGTCACTAGGTGAGGTATAGATTCATAGTTATAATGTCTAAACAAGGTCACTATGTCTTCTGAGTGACTATCAATAAGATATACAATTTACTTATTACAAAACAAAACAAAATGATTTCACTAAATAGAATACAATGTGAAGAAATAATGCATGCATATAGATCCCATCATGTGTATCCCGACGCTTAAAGCTTTCCTTTGCAAGTTGGAACCTCGTAATGGAACTTGGAATCAAGGTATTAGTAAAAAAAATAACTCAACTTATGTTCAAACTTTTCATTTTTTACATAATATGAACACATATGAAAGATAGTGAATGTCCCACACTACTAATTAGACTTATTAGCTCTCTACCTGAGGGATAACCTAGATGTGAATAACCATGCAGAATTCTTTGACAGTGATACACTAATATGTCAGAAGCACTGCATCTCACTTTGAAAGCAATTAGGAAGCAAGAAAAGATTACCATTTCCCAATTCCCCATCCACATATATAACCCCAATTTATGTCAAATCCATCATGAAATTAACCTTGATCACACCTATTTCTCCATTTCTCCCTCTGTTTCTCCATAACTGATTTATCAAAATCCCATATTATTTAGTTTTTGGATTTTCTTCTTGCAACATCTAAACCAATGCCAATTATAGAGCATACAAAAATATACTAAGCATTAAGATATTTTTTATAATAACTGACTGGATGATTAAAAGGTACTAACTTTCTTATAAGTATTCATCCAACCTCTACACATGTATTAACTAGTTAGTGGTATTTATAAGATATTGTGGAGAATTATGTAAGTGGATAACTTTCGTAAGTGAATAACATGTGGGCTTTGTGATAATATTTCCTAGATCAAGATCTGCACTATTTAACAACTTAAATTGTTTCCTGTTAATTTAAAATTGCAAAAATATGGAACATGACAGAATTGCTATCACTCAACATTATGCACTTTACCGAAGCCACCAAGCATGTAACTCCACACAACTATAATTTGTAACTCCACACAAGATATAGATCTTGTAATTAGCTTCCAAATTCAATAACAATAAAAGTGTAAAATACAAAAAAAATTGTTTTGATTACATGCATTAAATGAACAATATTTCATGTTTTCAACAAATAAAATAGAGGACATGTTTGTAGCGGATACCATTTTAGAATTACTATACAACCCTAAAGGGTGGGAAACTAATTATATTTACCAAAAATTTAACAAGCTGGTAGGAGTCCAGAAATTCCATCCTACAAAAAATAACTAATGTTTTTTAGTAAAAGCTTCTTGAATAAAAAGACAATAAAGGAAAATATCTTCACTCCAACATTCAGAAATAATGATTTCTCTCACCGTAAACAAGAGTAGGAATTGCATCTTTTCGATATTTATTAGGAAGCTCTTTAAGTTTTCCTTGCCATAGTTTATTCCATGCAAAAACAACAACAATCACACAATGACCAAGTATGATTTGATTCAAAATCACCTGCACTTCAAAAAAATGTTAAATTAAGTGAATAAGAAACATGGATACTTGAATGAAAGTGTGGGGAGGCTTTTGAATTTGGTAATGAATAACATCATAAGTGTCATTCAAGCAAGACATACAACCTGATGCACATTACCCACAACAAGGAAAGTATAGATTCTGGAGAAAAAAAACCCATACTTTCGCCAAAAGGTTTTTCAAATACTGATTCGCAAAAGCCCTATCAAGCAACTCATACCATGCATGTGAACCATGTCCATACAGAACAAATCCATACATCTTCATCCGCAGAGCCCTCAACCAATCATGTTTTATGAAATTCGCCATGATTATATCATGTCATGCATATTTTGCAAAGTATATCATATTATTTTGAAAAAAACATCAAGGACTTAATCCCCAGTTATATAGCTTAATTCACTTACATAAATGATACAAGTCATAGTCCATCTATGCATTGGTATAAAATTTTAGAACTTTACACGTTGATGTTTCTAGATTTATATTATGTTAACATCAAGAGATTTCTTTTTGATGGCATTAAGAGTATTTTATTTTCTTTACCAATTTATTTTCACTAATTCTTGTCAGGGTCCTACAAATACCTTGTCATCTTCAGAAGGAAAACATGAGTTTTGTGAATACATAAACTAAATGTCTAAGTGGTATGCAAGCTGTCACAAAGGGATAGGTGTTCCCTGAATGACCTGATCAACAAGAATGTCAATATCATTTGAGAACAGGAGAATGTAAAATTGGAGAAGCTTGCAGATATCACCGGCCCAAGCGAACTCGAAACTCATCCACTTGCATGTCAGGTCAAATGGGGATTCCCTTGCAATATGTAAATGTTTTATCACATAAATCAGAATAGCTTCAAGTGTTACATTAACTATTTGGAAACTATTATCAAATATTTCGCTTGTGGTGGCACTGCTTGAATTAATCATCAATGTGCCATTTTTTTAGTCAATCATAGCTTTGTATTTTATGTTTTAATTTTTCAATTCTTTTGATCAGGGTCCTGTAAGTTCCTATCCATCTTCAAAAGAGAAAAAATGTTACACTGGAGTTGCTTTTTTAAATATTAAACAGATAGTTTTCCCAAGAACTGCACCTTTCTCCTATGAAACAATGCCACTCCCTATAATGCAAACTCGCGAAAGCGTCAACCAAAAGCAACTATTACCAGAAATACCTAGCCATCATGAATGCTCACATTTCTTGAAAAAGTAGAATGTGAGTCCTAAGGAAAGGTTTCAAAATTCATCTTAATATGTGTTCAATCCAATCGGCCCTTTATTGCATTATGTGAGTGATTCAAAATGTAGTTTAACATCGAAAATTATGGAACTAAAAATCAAAAGTCAAAGTAGGATTTCCTTGAAATAAATTTACGACATTCTTCAAAGACAATATTAGTTTAAATACGATATATTAAATTTTCTAGTTTACTTCTTAATTTGCACGGAGGTAATTTATTTATAGCAAAAGAAAAAATGCATAATAATCATTTATGCAATAGTTAACAAATGTGTGATTGTAAAATTGGAAAAGATAGGAGGGAGCTTTCTCGATGCGCAGGCAGGTCGGTGGTGGTTCAACAGTAGATTTTTATGATGGTTCCTGCTCCTCCTTGGGGGGAGAGGGACCGTGGAAGGACTAAAACAGTGGAGGCAGAGTCAGATGCCTTGGGAAAAGAAAATGATAAAGGAAAAGGATTAATCAATGCTTAGATTTCTCCCAAAGATGAGGAAGGGTGCAGCGGAACCAGAAAGGAAGAAACAAATAACCAAGGTACAAGAAGGGCAGGACAATGTGTCCCGAAATCCAAGACGGTACCAAGACTGTAGATCAAATCAGAAAGAGTCAGGGAGGACATTCAATACATGAAATAAAGGGCTCTCATAGGAAAATTTGTGGGGATCTGGCCCACAGAAAAGACTCTGGTATGGTGGATTAATTCAACGTGGAAACCCCAAGGACACTTTGATCTCCAATTGGGAGCTAAAGGGTTCTTTACCATCATTTTCTTCAATGAAGAGGACAGAACGAAAATATTCAAAAATGGTCCCTATTTCTACAACTCGGCGGGTCTTTTCTTAAGGCCATGGAAAGAGATATTTGATCCTAACATGGAAAATCTGACGATAGCTCCTGTCTGGATAAGAATGTATTCCCTCCCAACGGAATACTGGAAGGAAGAAATCTTGATGGACATAGGGAACACCTTGGGGAACTTTATTAAAGTTTTCGATCAAACTAGACAGAGGAAATACATATCGTATGCCAGAATATGTATTTACCTTGACATTTCCAAATATTTTTCGGATGGAATAGAGTTGACATGGGAAGATGAGGAATGGTTTCAGGCCATAGACTATGAGCAGATCCCATTCCGTTGCAGAAGATGCCACAAACATGGGCACCTATTCAGAGACTGCCCCCAAAATAAAAGACCAAGAGGGAAGAAAGATCAAGAACTCCAGGATACGGAGGGGTTCACCAAGATTCAAAACAAAAAGAAGCAAGCGAGGAAGACCTCAGGGCTGAAAGTACACAAAAGAGTGTAGACCCAGAACTGATTCGAGACCCTTTAGGAGGATCAGACAAAAGTCATAGCCGATGCACAATGTGACTCAATGACGGATAAAATCAAAGGAAAACAACAAGAGGAATAGGACAATGATACCCAAGGAATTAGTAAGATCATAGCCCCATAAGATAATCCCGGCACTAAGAAATATTTCCTAGAACCCATTCTATAGAGCCAACCAGAGGAAACCCAGAAAGATTCAGGAACTATGGAAATTGCTTTTGAAGACATAGAAATAGGGGACCTAGACCTTGACAGAATGGAAGTAGCCTGTTTAGATCAAGATCCAGCCCATATTCCCCCTCAGCAGGTGTCTCTCGTGGAGAAAGCCATCATTCAAGCTAAAAATGTAAGCTCCCTCGGAGTAGTGGCTGAATCTCTCAAAGTTACCGAAGCTAAGAAAAATACGAAGAAAGATAAAAGAGGTAGACCTAGCAATGTCCAATGAATTAGAGCAATAGGTGAATAACTGGTGGCTTCAAGGTAGTATCCTACAATAGATGCAGCCCTTTCTCCCTCCAATTAACGCCCTCTTGATGCAGATTACAACCTGGAATATCAGAGGCTGTAAAAGCGCTCTTAAAAATCGTCTTCTTAAAAGAAGGATTGACAAAGACAAATCAAGGATTATCTTCCTGCAAGAAACAAAGTGCTCGGGAGAAGAACTTGCAAGTATAGCTCAAAGAGTGTGGTTCCTGCAAGAAACAAAGTGCTCGGGAGAAGAACTTGCAAGTATAGCTCAAAGAGTGTGGAAGGGATTTGCTTCAGTTGCAATAGATTCCATAGGGGCAGCAGGGGGCCTGGGAATCCTATGGAACCCACGCGTGGTTTTTTTTCGGGTTTCCTCGCCACCACATGCACTCTTTTGGTTGATTTCCACATTCTTGGGACTAGAATAAGGGGAGTCATATCCAATGTTTATGGCCCTCCAAGGGCTAAACAAAAACCTACATTTATGGAGTCGCTCACGGATCTAAAAGCCCTAGTTAAGGAAAAAGCGTGGATTATAGGACACGACTTTAACCTGATAAGAAGCCTCGATGAAAAAAAGGAGGTATTCAAAACTTAAACACTGCGAGCACTCTCTTCAATAATACTATTAATGATCTTGACCTGATTGATGTCAGAGCATCCAATGGCATATTCACCTGGAACAATAAGAAGACATGAGACAAAGGGATAACTTGCAGACTTGACAGATTCCTTCTTTCAGAATCGATCATGATGGCCAGAGGAAACCTCAAAGTGGTGGTCCTGCCTACGGTAGGGTCGGATCATTGGCCCATAAGTATGGAATGGGAAAATGTCAGATTCAACCATCGCAGACCATTCAGATTCGAGAAATTTTGGCTCCTCCAACCAAACTTCCAAGAGAAACTGAAGGAATGGTGGGAGAGTTCTCCCCCTATCAGAGGCACTCGTATGTATCAATTTCAATAGAAGCTTAAATTCCTCAAAGACCAAATCAGGAAATGGAATAAGGAATCCTTCAGCAACATCTTCCACGAAAAACAGGCCTTAGAGCTCAGAATTAAACAACATCAGTCCCAAGTAATGATCAATGAATACACTGAAGAACTGAGACTTCAGGAAAAGACCCTGCTATAGGACTTCAATCAAAGAGAGAAACAAGAGGAATTCTACTGGAACCAAAAGTCCAGAATCAAATGGCTCCAGGAAGGAGAACGAAATTCTAGTTTTTTTCACAAAGCGACCATTCAACACAGACAGGGGAACAGGTTGGATAGACTAAAGAAGGAGGATGGGAGTATTGTTGAATCCCAGGAAGATCTGGAGACCACCCTGAACTCTTACTTCACCAAGCTCCTTAAGGAACTGGAGAGAGATAGAGAGGTCGCCCAAAGAGAAGTGATAAGTCACATCCCCAGGATCATCACAGAGGATCATAACCAAATACTCGAAAAATCCATCGAGATGGAGGAGGTTGAAAATGCAATTAAACAAATGGCTAAAGACAAAGCACTAGGCCCAGATGGCTTCACCACAAACTTCTTCCATTCAGGATGGGAATGGATGAAAGAAGAAATTTGGGCCTTAGTGGAGGACTCCAGGAAATCTAGGACCGTTCTCAAAGCTCTCAACTCAACTTTCTTAACTCTCATTCCAAAAGAAAGTGGAACAGAGGACCCTAGTAAATTAAGACCGATCGCCCTATGTAATGTTATCTACAAAATCATTTCTAAGGTAATTGCTAATCGTCTTACACCACTCCTACCTCTTATTATATCTCTAGAACAAGAAGGGTTTGTGGAAGGAAGACAAATCCTGGATGGTATTATTCTGGTCCACGAAACTATCCACTCCCTCAAAGCATTGAGGACTCCAGGTATGCTCTTGAAACTTGACCTCTCCAAAGCTTATGATAAATTGAATTGCCAATTCCTGGAAGGTAAACTGAAAGCTTTTGGTTTTGCGGAGGAATGGTCTAACTGGATCATGAACTTGGTTTCCTCTACTTTTTTCTCAATCCTGGTTAATGGATCCCCCTCGAGTCCCTTCAACGCAACTCTAGGTATTAGACAAGGTGATCCCTTATCTCCCTTTCTCTTCATAATTGTCGTGGAAGGAGTTGGAAGGATGCTCAAGAATAGGAGAGTAATGAACAGAATTCAGGGATTATCACTAACAGAAGGGATGGATCCCCAAACCCATCAACAGTTCATGGATGATAACATGTTGATGGGCCCCTCCTCGGTGCACGAAGCTAGGGGAATTAAAGATTGTTTGAACACCTTTCCAGAAGCCAGTGGCCTAGAAATTAATAAAGAAAATTCCCAGAACTACTTCTTCAATATTCCCAAGATCACTAGGAGAAATATCCTAAGAATCCTAGAGTTCTCGGAAGGCAGCCTCCCCTCAAAGTATCTCGGACCGTCTTTGGCAGAATCGACTATCAAACAAATTTCCTGGAAAGAACTGGTGGACAAAATTAACAAAAATCTCAGCCTCTGGACCTTTAGAGCCCTCAATTTCCCAAGCAAGCTAATCCTGGTAAAGTCTGTTCTTCAGGCTATGCCCATTTATCTCTTCTCAGTGCTGGTAGCCCTGAAATCCATCATTAAGAAAATCAGGAAGATTCAGAGAAACTTCTTATGGGGAGGACCGGAAGGCAATAGAAAATGGCCTCTTATGGACTGGCAAACCATTTGCACGCTGAACGTTGTGGGGGAATTGGGGCTCCGAGACCCACTTGATAACAACAAAGTTATGAGTGCAAAAATCTGGTGGAGATGGGTGAATTATGAGGATGAACCGTGGGCCAAACTGTGGCATTTGAAATATGCACCCCAATGGCCACAGCAGTCCCTGGTACGATTTGGAGAAAACCTACCTGACTCCAACATCTAGAAGACTGCCCAGGAAAACAGGGGCTTAGTCCAAAAGCACAGCTTCTGGGAAGTTTGGAATGGAAAACATGCAAGATTTGCAAGTGAAGCGTTGAACCAAGAACCAGTGATTTCTTATGGGGAGGATACCCCTCTGTTATGTACCTTTCTCCAAAATAACTCCCTTAAAGCAGTGGTAGAGTTATGGGATAACAATACTGAAGACCAGATGTTCGATAGATGGAAGGAAAGAAGCTGGTGGCAAGCAAAAGCTCCCAGGGAGGATATTGAATACTTCTTGACGGGGCTCTACGAAAAAAGGATAACCAAGAATGAGGAACCTGATAAGCTGAGATGGGGTTACGCCAATTCAGGAAACTTTAACCCCAAAGAATCCCTAAGATTGCTAACAGGAACTCATAACCTAGTACCAGACGCCAAGTGGGGAAAAATCTGGACAGGTGGATGGTGGCCCAAGGTTTCCGTCTTCTGTTGGCTAGTTATTAAATGCCATATCCTAACCTGGGATAACCTTCAGATTAGGGGTTTCTGCGGTCCGTCACGCTGCTTCATGTGTGAAGAGAATAATGAGACCATAAATCACCTGCTAGATGAATGCAGAGTTGCAGATTCCTTATGGGAGAAAGGGTCAGCAATATTCAGGAAAAGACACAGGCACAGGGGGTGACTAGACATAACCATAGATGACTGGCCTATCAACAGTTTTAAAAACAAAATTGTGAATCGAATTTGGGAACTCTTGCCAGGTTTCACTCTATGGGAAATTTGGAAAACCTAAAACAAATAGACTTTTGAAAGCAAAGCTAGAAAGCAAGAGGAGATATGGAATTCCATAGAAGCTCATCTGAAAGAAACCATTTCTCTGCAACAATGGATGCAGGAGGAATATTCTGTTGAAGCAAATGAGAGAATGATACTTTATGACCTAGGGATAGGGGAATTACCTCCCAACAATTCGATAACCCGAACTCCTCCAATGCATGTTTCTAGCCCGAATCAATGGCCAGCTCCTCCTGCTGGGACTTTCAAGCTCAATGTGGACGAAGCGGCTAAAGGAAACCCAGGGCCCACCAGATATGGTGGTGCTATCGAAAATCCGAAAGGTGAGATCATCAGCCTGTTCTATTCGCTATAGGCACCAACATGAACAACATTGCTGAACTGGAAGGTCTGATCAACGGATTGAAATGGGCAAGGAAAACAGGTAAAACACCTCTAATGGCAGAGGTGGACTCTCAGATCATCATTAACCTTGCTCGCAGACTTCAATCGAGAGCCTCATCATCCCAAGTTTCAAAGAATTGGAGATGGGAGAGTAGGTTAAGTGCCCTCAGGAAAATCCTTACAGGAGCAGAAGCCATTACGTTGTCGCACGTTAAACAAGAAGGAAATAAGGTGGCAGATGCCATGGCAAATGTAGGGGTGGTGAGTAGGTTGTCCTTCCATGTAGAGGAAGATGAGGATGGTGGAAAAACCCAACAAGTCTGGAACCGGTGTTCAAAGTTGGCGGAAGACGATACGGAGGGCAGTGGCAATACGTTGGTGGAAGATGATGCGAACGACAGCTGGCCTAGGACTCTTGAGGGAAGGTGAACAGATGGAAAGCTGACAATAGGGAGTGGACCCAGGAATATCTTACTGGCAAACATGGCAAGCCGAGAAAGTTTCCAACTGCCAGGTGTGGTGGGCTTGATTACACGGTAATGTATGCTCTAACACGCGGCCTCGGTACAGTTCACGTGGAGGATCCACATGATCAGCTAGGTCGTGGGATCAGCTTTATAATAGTTGACAAGGGTGCCTTAATGACCGATCTGTGGGATGTAAGGAAGGAAGGATGAGCAGGTCCTATGCTCACGTTTGAAGTGGAAAGAACATTAAATATGGCAGAGGCCCGTATCCTTTGGCCCCCTACGGATCCTAAGGTGGCGAATCAGTTGCACACAGTGTGAGATCTATTCGAGTGTGGGGAGTGGTAGAAAATAATGGCTAGCACGTGGAGAGTTAGGGGGTATTCCTGTGGTAAGAAGATCTCGGCCATGGATGGCCCTATTTATAAGGAGTCGGAAGAGTGCAAGGCCCTATTCAAAGCTCTGGTTATCTTCCTATTTATGCCCAATGAACGTCTGTGTGCCTTCATCATGCCAAGGTTATGGAGAGCCCAAACCAGAGCGAGAGGCCACAACCGGGGCACAAGACTCATTGGTGCTTCCCCCAGTGATGCGGATGAACAGATGCCTCCTGACAAAGATATTCCAGCCGCTGCTCCTTTCAATTAGGGTGACCAGTACATGGTGAAAAAGCCAATAGCCATTGAGGCGTTCATAGCCATAATGGAAATTGACCTCCTCCGAGAGTTTGAGACAATGATGGGTTTCCCATTGCTACCCAATCCCTTCTGGGCGACGCGCATCCTGCTTGCAAGAGATATTCAAACAAAAATTCAGATTGCCCAGGGCATTCAAGATGCTCTGGAAGCGATTCGACGAGGTTAGCAAGAGAGTGCAGCGGGGTTTCGACTCCTGGAATAGATAGCCCAAAATATGTTAGGCAGCCTCGGCCCCGACATCACCAACCCGAGGAACACTCTGGAAAATTCTCCAGCAAGTGCCATGCCGACCCCTAGGGAGGATCATTTCCAAGGCCCCTGCAGCGAGGCTGGAAGATAGGGGGTATCTTCCCGGTGAGATCCCGTGTCTCTGTGTTTTTTATAATTTTTTGATAAGTTTTACTCACTTTCTATGTCATGGTTTCAGTCAGCTGTCTATTTAGTATGGTTTTAGTCGGCTTTTTTATATGCTTTCGGGAAGGTTTTGATAAAATCCTAAGTCATGTTTCGGGTCATACTCTATGGGGAAGCCACTGCTTCAAAGAAGTAAGGAACCATTTTTGGGTGCTTATCAGACGGGACAGGTTTCTTGCCTGGTCTCTTTATGCTAAAGGTCATGATCCATCGACCTCATGTACTGTCCTTCTCTGTAACTTTTTTGTATTTTAATAGATATTTTCAACTTACTCATAAAAAAATACTAGTTTAAATACAAGATAATATGACACTTTCGATACAAATTACAACACCAAACTATCTAGTGTTGTGAAAATCACAGTAGCAAACAATCTCTTATCAAGCCAATTTTATTCACCAATCATAGTCGTATATGTTCATTCGTGAACAACACTGAAAATGAGAAATAATTGGGGCAAGGTTAAACAAATTTGAGTTGTCTAATGAGATAATGAAGGAGCAAGCGAGAGAAATATTTGAAATGGTTGACAAGTTTTAAATGCCTAGCGATATAGAGGTCTGTGTCTACGGAGAAAAGGTTTAGAGCGAAGTGTTGATGACCATGTTTCTCATGATTTCACAGATGCTATGCAAAACCACCACTTGATCTCCTACACAGTTTTTAAATGTATTAGAGAGGGGAACAACGATAAGATAGAGTTGGAGAATATTCAAAATAATGTGGAAATAATTCACTTAGTGACATCCTACTCAATGAAAACTACGAAGGATATGCATTGCATTTTTATCTAGATGAAGATGAAGATGACGACAAGGATGCAGTGTCCAAAAACCCTAATGTTGTTTTTTTGTGAACAATATTGGATTGGAACAGGGAGGAGGGTAATTTTTTGATTGAGCAAATTGCATGGAGTGGAAGTTTTGAAGAAGGATGAACAACTAGTCAATCTAATCGATATTGGCAATCACTAGTACATGTAAACTTTTTTCCCACGATAAATTGTTTCTATAGAAACACTTTTCTGTCGCTATAGTGATGAATCAAGCCCAACTTTTTGTCAAAAAATTCTCTTCGCATTAGCCACACTTCGAATATACCGTCGGTATAACGACACAACATCGATGACACGTGGTGATTGTAGCCTATGCTTCGAAAACCTATGGGTGTCTCTATAGCGACATTTACGTGTCCCTAGACAAACGTCTTAGAGGCAATATAGCAATGGAGGACTATGGAAAATTTATGCACCTACGTCATTATGTGTCGTTAGAGCGACCTATTGTTGTCACTATATCGGCACACATTTTTCAAAATAGCAACATCTTTTAGTCGCTATAGCAATGGAGGACTGTGAAAATTTTATGTGCCTAAGTCATAATGCATCACTAGAGAGATGTCTTGTTGTCGCTATAGCACCGTACATTTTTCGAAATAACAACGTCAAGGAATCGCTATAGCGAAGATATTTCATAGAAAATTAGAAGCGACTAAGAATTGTTGTGTCCCTATAACGATGTCACTATGTCGCTATATCAACAAAAGGAACGTCGCTATAGCGACGTTTACTATGTATGTTTTAAAAAATATATAGAATTCGTAGCCAAGATTGTATTTCAAATCTAGGCATACCTCTAGGCACTTACAATGATGTTGTTAGGCAATGGTTATTAGAGACTAAATGTCCTACCTTGTACAACTTAACAAGTGTAATATTTCAGTTCTATGTTATGCTACCTTGGAATATGAAGTTTAAACCATTCCCAGCCTAAAAGAAATGCCATTATCATGCTCAACAGTCTTGACATACCTTGATTGTGATGGAATCTGGAACAATGATAGTGTTATAATTGTGTAGTACACACAATATTTTCTTGTTTATCATAGCTATTAACAAATCCCAGAAAAACTACTTAGATCATGTATTATGTCATTGATACAGTATTGTGCTACAATTCTACAAGTCGAATAACTATTCTACAATTCTTACACATTCAACATACACGATTACAAAAACCATTCACTGGATGACTAGCTAAGAGCATACTGATATAAGAAATGGGGTTAATTCTTATAAAGATGTTGATCTAACAACATACCATAAAATACTAGTCATTCAATGCCAAGAATAAGGCCCAATTGTCTAAAAGAAAACAAGCATTCCTTCACAGTCACTACTCAAGCAACGTCAAAATGGAAGATCCCGATAGAAAATCTAACTATTAAAATGACCATCAAAGATAAACTCAAAATGTGAGCATAGACAAACAACATAGAATACTAAGATTATCATAAAGACAAGTAAGATGTTTTTGCAGAAAAGAGCTTGTGTTTAAATTGATCTAAGAAAATGGTTGTAGATCATATAGAAGATTGATATAAACAATTACCCTTAATCATGTTGATATATATAGATATTATGCTCACGCAATGACCAAAAATAAGACAAGTCGTGATACATGTAAAAATGAAGAATACCCTTATCAAGAATACCCTTGAATTGCAAATACCTTCACTTGTAAATTTTCATTTTATGGATTCTTTAAATGTTGAGTCCTATGAAATGTCAACTAATAAATATGCAAAAGGATTTAAAGTCACTAAAGTCAATATTGGTGTCATTTATATGCATACAATTGGGTAATATAAGATTAGGAAGGTAAAAACCCAAAATATCCACCATAAAATTTTAAAGTTATCTACACTAAAAACAAGTGACTAGCGAGAGAGAAAAATCCGTACACTAAATATAGGTCCATCCATAAATAGAAAAAGATAATTACTGAAACACTCTGCCTATGCGTCAGTTATTGATCTCCTCTTCTTTTTTCTTATACACTACAGTTGTAGCAACTAATGTAGAACATTATCTTCTCTCAATTAAGATGCCAAGTGAGTATACAATAGATGATATATACCATACTTTACTTTTAAGCAATGTGTGTGATTTTGCTTTCACAAATTAAAACAACAAGAAGAATTTTGTAAATAAACATATATGTGTTCATTGTTTGGATATTCAAGCTGCAAAATAGTAAACTCCTTGGAACTTAGATTTAAAACATTTCTAATTAATGCAACAACTTCTGCAAAATAGAAGTTGTTCCATTAATTTAGGAACAGATTGCTGATTAGTAGGGTTAGTTAGAATTTAGGGGAATCTAATTGTAAGTTGAGAGTAGTGGTAGGAGGAAGAACTCAGAGAGTGAGAGAGAGAGAGTTTAGAGAAGATGGCCATTGAGAGATGATTTAGGCCATAGACAGAGTAGAATCAGGGTTTTGAAGTATATGTACAGTTTACTATGTTAATGAGAAGTAGACTCCTCAAATGTTATGTACTTTGTTCTTTTTCATTTTGTGTATGTGATGTAATTGAGAAAGTTTGATGAATGATTAGTTAATTGATAAACTAAGTATGTACATGCAGACCTGATACTAAATTAAGCAACGGTACTCGACAAAACTTCATGAAATAAACTCTAGTCAATTATACATAGTTGGGTAGAATTTATGTATGTGAAATTCCAGTTATTATGAGTTTAAGATTGGGTAGAACCAGAGAGGTTCTAGTCTTTGTAGAAATATGTTTATGACTTAATTAAACACTCTATGAACAACGTAATTGTGCATTTTATTTTTGTTGAGTTATGAGTGAGTTTGAATATATGGGATTACAGAGTAATATTGCATTGTTGTGTCAATGAGGAAAGAATTTTGTGTAGGTCAAAGAAAGAAATGGTGTAAATACCTATTGAGGGTCATAATTTGAGTTAGTGTTGAGGAAGCCATGGAGTGGACCAAGCATTTGTGGAATTTTATTAAAGCTCAGAGAGATCCTGTATGATCGAATACACTGTGTATGACTGTGAATGATGGTGGAGAAAATTTATGTGTAATGATGCTAAGAATCAATGGAATTACCCTGAGAATGGTTGAGATTTTCGATGTACAGAAGAAATTAGAAGCTTGATAGGTGTGTAGTGATCATTGTAGGTCAAAAGGATGATATTGAATGACCCTTTGATTATTTAACCCAATCATAATGTCAAATCCATGATTGACCGTATAATTTAATAAGTTGCAGTCGCATTGCAGAAGTCGATGAGTTTTGATGGTTGAGATCATGTCAGAGAAATGAAGCGAGAGATCGAATTGTGTGAGTTTGTGCAGAGAAAACAAGACCAACTAGAATGGACAATTATTGAGTGTCTAGGAAGGAATATCGACGGTAGAGATTAAGTTACAAAAGGGATAAAGTTTAATGAGGTTGAACATAATATATCACACCTTGGTATGATCAATGGAGGAGAGTATATATCGCAGTCAGAGAGGGAAGGTGGTTAATGAAGCTTGGAAGTGCGATGGGACACAATGTGTCAAGTTTCGATAGTCATCACACTCCACCATGGTCCGGGTTAAAAGAACATTATGGCTGTTGCAATAAGCTCCCAATTGTGAGCTAATGGTCATGTGGAGTTACATGATGTGTTAGATAACCCTATGTCAACAGAATGCCATAAGCTCTCGAAAGCATAGAGTGGTGTTTGAATGTGAAAGTGTTTTTTTAAGTTGGATTAAGTTTGTTAAATGCTGACAGGTATAGGGAGGAGCCAATATTGGCTGAGAAACAAGAGATAGCATGAATAGAGCTTAGTAGTGGTTCTAAAAGGCAAGTGTGTCTTTTAAGCCAACAAAGTATGTGAGTAATTTCAACACACTAAGCATATCCTTAGGTAAGGCAGGATTTAGGGATGGTCCTGCTATCAATAAAACAACCATGTGCAGCATAGAAAAAACATACCTCAATATCCTTCATGTCCAGCATGTCCCAGAAACAATGAGTTACAATAACCATTAAAGTACTTAAAACAATAACACTAATAACAGTAGCGATCTATATCATATCTAAGTTGTTAATGAAACACACCAATATACAATAGTAGCATGATATATCAAATCTAAACCAATTATAAACTCAACATAAGATGTTAGAGCAGAGCTCCCTTATCCTAAAAAAAAATGCTTCTAAACAGACTTCAACCTCTTAGTGTTAGGTTAGTTGCATGAGGCTCAACTAGACCAACATACTTGTGAAAGGGAAGAACCCAAAACTAGAAAAGACCATAAAATAGATCATCCAACCCTCACATAAAAAAAAAAGTAGCAGCACAGCAATACGACCAACTCGCAATAAAAAACGACAACAAAGTTCTCCAAAAAAGTAATATAAGGTAGCGATATGGTGGATGACACCTAACAAGGGCTCTTAAGGTGAACAAAAAGGTGCAAGAATGCAAAAAGAAGTTGATGTGGACAGGTCTTGCAAAGTACAAAACAAGTATTCAAAACAATTTTTGGCTCATCCTCCCAGCTGATGTAAAGAATGCCCGCATATGGAAGGAAAATGCATGCAAAAATGCACAAAAGGTTGAAAATTGCCCTGTGGGAATGTTTAACTAGCTACGAGCATTTTATCTTACTCTTGCATGCATACTGCTATACTTATGGGCAAGCTTAAGAAAAATGCACATAGGCAGAAGAAAAATTCCAGCGTGAGTGAAGGAGATGTCATTAAAATGCACGCAAGGTCCCCAATATGCCCGCAATTTGAGGAGAAAAATGTTGGCCATGCCTCAATAATATCCTCAAGCCTCAAATATGCCCGCACTTGAGATTGAAAATGCTCGTAGCTAGTTAAAAATGCCCACATGGAAATAGAAAAATAAAAATTCCCATAGGGAAATAGAGTAAAAATGCTCGCGGCCTGTAAAAATTCCCACAACTAGTTAAATATGCCCACATTTAAGTTGCAGAATACACTTACATCAATTCTCCAAATTGGATAAGTAGATGAATTGGAAAAATTTCAGCAGCCTGTTTAGAAATTCCCTGCAGCTAGTTTGAAAATGCCCATTGGATTGATAAAATACCCGCACTACCTTATAAAATGGCCACAAGCATCAAACATATGCACGCAGGTCCAAAAAAATGCCCGCAAATATGCACAAAAAGGTTACAAAATGGTAGTATGCAGCCATAGCAGTAGATGAAGTAAAATGCAGAAATAAATTAGCTACAATATGTTTACAGAAATTAGATGAAGTGAAATGCAGAAATAAATATCTTGAGATGAACAGACCAGCAAGGTTTCAAGGGGAGCAATTAGTCTACATATTGATAGGGGGAGTGGTATGGTTAGATAAAGAAAAGCAAATAAAGTGAAGCAGCATTGTGATGTTTCGATTGATGCATGCTTACCCTTTATGAATTTACTAGATTACTGTTGATACCTTCATTATGCGAGCATGTCCTTAGATGTCATGGGAATTTCAATGATAAAGTTAAATACTTGAAAGGTACAACTAAAGTAAAGTTGTTACGGGAATCCTTAGCGTATAAAGATATTCTTTAACTATATTGTACGGCCACTTGGATGGAGATGACAAATACAACAGTAAAGGAAAAAGGATGTTGATGACATAGGACGGTGACATTGAAAAAAAGGAATATAAAGGTTGATCACAAAGGATGATGATATGGAAAAAAGGACAAGACAATTTGGACATCAAGTCAACGTGAGGGTAGGTTACTCGGCCTTCTCAATTATATGTGTTCATATGTCTCATGTGTCTCATGCAAAGAGTGGAAGCTCATAATCATCATCACTGGATAAGGAATCTCATGTGGTCATCTCATCTTCCTCACGTTAACTCGGCAAGGTGTGGCCAGCCCCTTGAGGATAACCATAGTCCTCGGAAGATGTCACACATATTCAAAGATAAGCTATGCAACAAAGTGAACAAACATTTCACATATAAATTGTAAAAAGCACAAATATAGGTATATTAATTTGTTTAATACTCATAGCTCCCAAAAACAAAATTCCCAAAAACAAAAAGAAACCATCCAAAAAGAAATAATAAAAATTAAAGTAATAATAAACATTAAAGTAAAATAAACATTAAATTATTAATAAACAGTAAAAATAATAAACATTAAAAAGGGAACAAACATTTAAAACTTCCAGAGCCTTGAAATAAAATCAATCTTAACAGAGTACAGACCCATACACTGTCGCTTCTACTCAAAGAACAAGTATTTCTGATCTTTTCCCTGGATCAATATACTGCCTCCAAGCTATACAAGCTTCTCGAGTTATTCTCAGTGTATGCGGCGATATATTCTCTCAGTGTACAATATTCATTTACCTAGCAATATGGTAAATAATGAATACAATATCACACAACCACAAATATTGTACATTGTGAAAATATATGACATACATTGCATTTCACCACTTGCACACATATTCTTTCTTTGTATCAAGAGACCTCCACCCAATGATTTAACATACTCATATGGCCTCCATCTAACCATGATATACAACAATTCAATGTGTGTAGTATCCATAGGAAAATTTATATGGAACAATATCATACTACCATGTTCAAGGCATCTTACTCCACCTACACATATTTTATTGAAAAAACATTTTCATGATTCGTTGTACATAATATCAATGAAATAAAATCATGCACAACACAATCATCAATATGTTCATACGGATCTAGTTCATTCCACCCCATAGTATCCACAGGGAAATGGATTGGCTGAATCATCAAACAAAATCCTACTTAGGATAATAAAGAAGATGTTGTCACTAAACCAAAAAAACTTAGGATGTAAATTTGAGGTATGCTCTCTGGGATGATAGAATAAGTGTCAAAATATACATTAGAACCTCTCCTTTTCAATTGGTTTATGGAAAAGAAGCAGATCTTCCATCCAATTGGAACTACTTGTGCTCAAATTGATCCAAAATGAAATGGAGTCAAATGATTTGGTCAAGAGGATGTATGAATTGATAGAAGTGCAACAAGAAAGGCAACAAGTCAGTTTGAAATTGCTAGTGCTATTTGAATTTTTATTTTTATGTTTCCATGTCTATAAATAATGTTGCAAACTGAAAATAACTGAAGTTGAAATTGTCTAATGATAGATGACTCCATATCCCATAGAGGACACTAATCTACAGTTATCAAAAGTTTGCAGAGCAAACAACTATCCCTGCTAGAGCTAACGTAAGTACTAATAGTTTTGAAGATATTTTGTCCTTCCAAAAGAACTTAATGATGAATGTTTCACTCCAAAAAGGATTTTTACTCAAAGATGCCAAGGATACATGGTGAGATTTATTGATAACTCCTCAAAAAATACTTTTGTGATACTATTGAGTCAGTGGGGAGTTGTCGCTCATGGAAACCACCCTGGTTTCCACCCAAAACTACTAATCCAAAATATAGCCACAACAAAAAATGGTTGACAATATGGATTGTACGTCAATCCCTCCAGAATGGACATGTGTTAGATGGGGCCCAGACCTTATTCAATGTCATTTAAAGAGCGCCAACCCAAAAGTTTCCTAGTGTCTTAAATTTTTAAATCTAAATCTGTTAAAAGGGAAAATTACATTTATAATGTTATCCTGACTATCTGAAAAGAAGAGTGATGTCCGAACTTGTTTACCTATGTAGCAAATACCAATGACCAAAATTCTCTCACCACCACCAATTTTCACATGGGTACTTATAGCATCAACATTTTACCCATTACTCATTTTAACCATTAATTAAATAGTAACTAGCCCTAATTCACCCTGTCAAACCCTACCAAACCTGTTGAGATACCAACTATAAATTTAATCCGAAAGTGGCCCGGAAATATAAATACAAGATGCCTATCTATCTGTCAAAACAAACCCTATCTATTGCATTGGAAAGGATCAAGATTCCTTCTCCACTTATTCAATCATCTATTTTTAAAAAAAATAGAAAATTACAAGAGACCCAATTCTCTTCTAAAAGATTCCACTAAACTTCGTGAAGTCATAAGTGACTTCATCATTTGAGCCTATTACCCTACATCATTTAGCCATGAATCCTTGCTACAAGTCTACTTATATGACGGAGGTTAACTACTAAAAAATGCCTCAAAGTATTTCTTAGGTGTTTCCCTTCAATGTTGTCATGAATTTACTATTTAAGGTTCTTTGGCTTTCACCAACAGTGGGTTTGTTGCTTATATTTCAGTTTTGATGTAGGATACCATAGGAGGGTGATTCTTTCAAATAATTAACTTAGAGGGCCTCTCCCCATGCCAAAAAAGTGACCAAAACAAATCCTAATCAATTCTACTCTCTCATCACTTGCTTCGGTGCACTTATAACTTCCATATTTAGCGAGTTTGTACCTTAGTGCCTAAAATATCACCAACGAACATTAGGGAAATGTCTCATGGTGGAGGTAGACTCGTGTTAGGGATCTTGTAACTATTGTTATAATTTGGCAATCCAATTCCACAAATCCGTAGCTCAACATTTGATATTGTTGCGGCATTAGTTATCAAAACAAGACTGCCGGAACATAGAATCAAAAGAAACCTATAGAAGCTTTATGAGCATAAAAGAAACTTGTAGCAGCGTTCTAGGCATTAATTTCTCAAATCCCGGCATCCCTATGTGTGTGAAATAGTAGCAAGAAGTCTGGGAAAACCTGGGTGTGAAAGCAACCTTAATTCTCCATGATTGTGTATCTAATCGACAATGAAGAACATCATTTTAAAATGTGTTAATTTCAGCAATAATAGTCCCAACTCATAACTTTGGGTTCAATTTGAGGATTGATTTCCAATCCTGAGCACCCATGCAATAGTGTGTGAAATTTTTGGGCACATTGGGAGCATTTCTAAGCAGCAACAAACATTAAAACACCTTGAATAAACAATAAAACAGAGGCATATCCAAATCTAGGAAACTAAGGTAGCCTATGGTAACTTCTTGTACATGTAAGAGAAGCCATAAATACACAGATAAAAGGTGATTTTGTGAGGGTCGATTCATACCTTGGATCATAGTGTTTAGTCATTTGATGCCTTCCAATGGAGATGCTACCATTATCAGACATTCTAAACCTATCCCATCTAACAAAATATCGAGTGTTCAAGCTTAATTTATTGACTGTTGGGCATGATAATGGCATTTATTCTAGGTTAGGAATGGTTCAAACTTCATATTCCAAGGTAGCATAACATAGAGCTGAAACATTGCACTTGTTAAGTTTTATGAGGTAGGAAAATGTAGGTAAGATATGATAGAAGGATGCCATTGAAAGTAGGAGATTTGGGTTGGATGGATGTTTCTCAATCCTTTGAGGATGCATGTGTGTCATTTTCTCACCTTTCTTCCTAATAATATTTCTCAAGACTTAAATAAATCCTGTACTAATAAGTAATAAGCTATGTGATTGAAATATATATTCTATCCTATACAGTTTTGAGGAGGACATCAGTTTCGAGGAGGACATTTAGTCTCTAATACTCGTTGCCTACCAACATCATTGTAAGAGCCTAAAGGTATGCCTAGATTTGAAGTACAATATTTGTTGCGAATTCTAGTGTAAAATAACTAGTCTCAACCAGCTCACTAACCTCCATATGTTACCCACCAACATTAATTATGAGACTTGTGTGGGGCCTGCATGGACATTTATATAGACCTACATGGAATATCTACACTATGCACACTTGCTAAAGACTAGTGTCTCTCTTCTATGGTGGTGCACCCCTTCAGAAATGTGATCTCTCTCACAATGATATCTACTTGGCCTACTAATATTTGGCACCACTGGGGAAACTACTAGATGCACCAAGTTCCTTATTAGTTGAGTGCATGGGAACACCTTGTGGCTAGACATGGCTTATCCAATTCATGTGCAGGATATCCATGCCTTTACTAGCCTATTGATGGATGGATAGGATGTATCAGATGCCTTTTAGGGTGCCAGTAAGAACAAGAAGTCCAAAATTGAACCCATCCTATATGACCAGCATGGTACTAAGAGAGGAGGATGGGGTTGCATCATTACCCTTATAAACATTGTCCAAGTTCTAACCCTCTAGTTTAATAAAATTTATGTGGGATATGACACGAGTTCTAAGGCCTCCAAAGTTTACATTCAATCCCTACAGAATATATATGTATGTCAAGATGTCAAACTTGATCAGGATGCAAGGTCCCCTAAGCCTCAGGGGTCTCCAATGGACATTGACGAGGTAGAGAATCTTGTTGCCCCAAATATTGATCCATAGATTCCAAATAAATTAGATACGAATAGTCAAATTCTAGCACAAGTACAGATACTATTTTTCCTTATAGTTCATTCAAAGGACCCATATAGGTTACATAAAGATTACAAGAGGCACAAGAGCAAGTAGGAGAGCTCGAGTCTTTTTTTTGTCGGGGGGGGTTAGTCATCCTCTTAATAAGGTTGCATTGAGACCTTTATTGTTTAGAGAATTCCAGTTATGAGGACATAGGAGGTGATTTGCATATTCACTTACATACACTTAGTATGCAAGTAAATACATTTAAGTTGCAGAATACATTTAAATCAATTTTCCAAATTGGATAAGCAGTTGATTTGGAGAAATGCCCGCATCCAGTTTGAACATGCACGTTGGACTGATAAAATGCCCACACTACCTTATAAAATTTTCTCATGCCTCAAACATATGCACATACATACGTCCAGACAAATGCCCGCAAAAATGCACAAAAAGTTGAAAAATGCCTGCAGGAAGCCATAACAATAGATGAAGTAAAATGGAAAAAGAAATTAGATACAATATGTTCTATTTCAGGAATTTTTGGGTTCATTGGGCATTTATCTATTACCTTGTGGGAATGTTTAACTAGCTATGGGAATTTTATCTTACTCTTGCATGCATAATTCAATACTTGCACGTATTATGTCCATTAAGTGCGGGATTTAAAAGTATTGAAAATATTTCACTAGCTCAGAGTTATACCTAGAAGTAGGGTTGATAAAGGTAGCAATATGGTTAGATAAAGAAAAGGAAATAAAGTGAAGCAAAGTTGTGTTGTTTTCATTGATACATGCTTACCTTTTATGAATTTACTAGATGTTTGTTGATACATTCATTATGCATGCATGTCAAATAAAAGAAAACAAGAAAATGGCAATGCGAATGAGAGGAGGTGGAGCAGGTCATAGAGGTAGACATGTTGCAAATGTCAAACTGATGGAACAAATGAGGGCTATGCAGGATAGAATGGAAGTTATGGAGATGGCTAGGCAATAAGAACCAAACCTAGGAGATGATAGTGAATATGAAGTAGAGGGTGGTGACCAAGAAGAAGAGGCCACACCAGAAATAGTTGAGATGAAGTTGTTAAGGTCTGTGTTAGGTTCCAACTCTAGACCAAAACCCTCCTTGTCTATTTATGATGGGAATTTGTCAACATAAGGGATGATATACTGGATAGGAGAGTTAGATCGATACTTTGATTATGAAGAGATAGAGGAGGACAAGAAAGTAAAACTAGTTGTGACTAGATTGAAAGGCCATGCAACACTATGGTGGGATAGTGTGCAGGCTGAGAGGAATAAGAAAAACAAGCCAGTAATAAAAATTTGGGACAAGATGATTGCTAAGATGAGAGGTAAATTCTTTCCCAAGGACTACCAACTGAGTCTCTATAGACAGATGCAGAACCTTAGGCAAAGTTCGTTGATTGTTAGAGAGTATACATAAGAGTCTTACACGGTAAACTTAAGAGCATGTCATAATGAAGATACCTCTGAGAAGACAGCTAGATACATCAATGGGTTAATAACGAAGGTTCAAGATGAGATTAGTATGTTTTTTTTTATCACTATGGAAGGGGCTTATCAATATGCTCTAAGGGAAGAAGAGAAGATATCGAAGAAGAAAAGCTTTGGTAGAGGAAGAGGATCTACCAAGGGAAAGGGACAAACAGCTGGAAGAGAGAAAGTTCCAACCTACAAGGATGAAGATGGTGGTTCTAACCAACAATATCAAACAGGGAAAGGAGATGAACCTCGAGTTGGAATATCCTACCATAGAGGTAGAGGTAGAGGTAGAGGAAGAGAGTCATCTACCATTGTTACAGATGTAACAAGATAAGCCATCAGTCCTATGAATACCCTGACAATAAAAATGTAGGATAAATAGGAAACTATGTTGCACAAGGAAAGCAGGAAGAGGCACAAGCCCCTATGGTATAAAATGAACCTGAGGTTGGGGAGGCTCTTCTTATGAAAAAGGTGCTATTGAAACCAGAGAAGGGGGTGGTAGAGTCTTCACAAAGGAAGGCCTTATTTCGAACTACAAGGAAATTTCAAGGGAAATGTTGCAAAGTATTTGTTGATAGTGGAAGCACCGACAATTTGGTGTCCACTAAAATGGTGGAAAAGCTGAAGCTTAGGAAATTCAAGCATCCAACACCTTACAAGGTGTCATGGATGCATAAGGGACACCAATTGCTGGTTACAAAACAAAGTGAAGTGGGATTCCAAATAGGCAGATATCAATACAATGTGACTTGTGATATCTTACCTATGGATGTGTGTCATGTTCTGCTAGGCGGACCTTGGCAATTTGATAGGAAAGTTGTGCATGATGGGAGGAAGAACTATTATAAGTTTGAGATGGGTGGTACCCAACACACTTTGTTACCTTTACTGGAAGGAAATGGATCTGCAAAAGAGGAGTCAAAAACTCTGGTGCTCAATGGGAAAAATTTCTTACAACAGATGACGGAAGAAGAGGTGAGTTATGTTATTGTTTGCAAACCAAGAATTGACCCTGTTAGTACTGTCATTTTAGATTTCCCAGTGGAAATTAAGGACATGTTAGAGGATTACCAAGACATTTTAGTTGATGACTTACCCAATGAATTGCCACCGAAAAGAAGCATTAGTCAACACATAGATCTGATACCTGGAGCAAGCCTACCAAACAAGGTTTCTTATAGGATGACCCCAACCTATAAGGAAACCTCTTTCCCTATTATAAAAGTTGTTTTGTTTCCCAACTCTACCTTTATTTTGAACATTACACTATTTGTAGGCTCCTCAAAAAAAAAATTGGAAATTCCTAGATGATAATAATCCGTACACCCTTAGTTGGTACAATTTTTAAAAACTTACCCTCTGCTACAAAAATTCCATTGTATGTTATTGAAAGAAAACCTAGTTCCCAAAACCATCAAAATAGTAAATATTTGGTCCATTGAATCATCCTAAACAAGAGTATATTGTGGTACTCTAATGTCACAATTCCAATAGAACTAGAATTTTTTTCATGTAAGCCTCATATATCAAGTTATGGTGATGTTCAACTCGCTTCCCAAATCCATTCAGGGACACTTAGTCAAATTTCAATTGGGGTCAAAAAAAAACTAAACAATAAAATTGAGTGACATAACCTTGTACAAGTGTGTTTTGGCAAGGCTGAGAAAAACATGATCCCCACACCATTAGTTGGAATAGCTTTCAAATTTTACCCTCTACATTAGAACTTGCATTGTAGGTTACTCATAAAAACCTAGCTACAAAAATCATTCAAATAGACAACAATCTATCCATGGACTCACACTACAGTGGTGTCCCTAATGGTACTCCAATGTCATGATTCCAATGGAACTGGCGGTTTTTTCATTTGAGCCTCTATTATCAATTTATGGTGATTTTCAACTCGCTTCCCAAATCCATTAAGAGACACTTGGAGAATTTCAACCGGGGGTAGAAAAACCAAACCGAGCAACAAATATGAGTGTCATAACTTCCTTCAAGTGTGTTCAGGTAAGGTATAGATGAAAACAATTCCCACACCCTCATTTGGCATTGTTCTAAAAAATTACGCTCTAATGCAAAATTTCATTGCATGTTACTAAGCAAAACCTAGTTGCAAAAATCATCAAAATAGAGAACGATTATTCCATGGAATCATGGTAGAGAGGTTTTTGTAGAATTAATTTGATGTGATTATTCAAACATAAAATATAGTATGTCTATATTCACCTCGATTATCGATTTATGGAAATTTTCAGCTCATTTTCCAAGTCCATTTAGAGACACTTGGCAATTATCAATCAGCTCATGAAAACAAAACTGGGCAATAGAATTGGGTGTTGTGACTTACTATAAGTATGTTTAGGAAAGGATGAGATGAACATGATTCCCACACCCTTGTTTTGCATAGTATTCAGAAAATTACCATCTAATGCAAAAATTGTATTGCATGTTACTAAGTGAAACCTACTTCTAAAAA
>LPNX010326053.1:0-15487 GCA_001517045.1 Pseudotsuga menziesii
ATAATTTTTAAGAAAGTTATCTAACACAACAATGCAAATATTATTATATTCTAATTACATAGAATACATTTTATTATATTCTAATTACATTGAAGACATTTCTTTTAAGGTTTAAGGTGCATATAATAGTCCACTACAACAAAGCTGTTAAATATTGTAACTTCAAACGATATTCTAAATGTATTTTACTGATGTAACCCAAGGGAGATGTTATTATTGCTCTGTTGGGATGTTACTATTGTAATTGGTCATCATAGAGTTATGAGGTAAAGCCTCTATTCTAAGTCGGATCATTAGTACCCTAATGAATAATATAAAATGTTATTTTGAGTCTTCCTAAATGAAATCAGCCCAGTCATATTAAGTGGGGCCGATTTATAAAAAGTCACTTATGCTAGGAGTTATGGTTAAATCCCATCATTGAGCTGAGCGATTCCATATAAACTACACCTATTATCTTCCCGCCAGGATGCGAGTTGTATTAGCACTTGTGTATGTGATGCATGGAAGTGAATGTGTACGAAAAAAATGTCGTGAAGTTTTGTTGTCCGTTATGTCGATGAACCTATGAACATGCTTATTCTCCAGCTGTAGAGAAACTTATGAATGAGAAGGTACCATTACAGGATCGATATATACGAGTGTTATTTCATGAAATAACTCAAATTTCAAATCATTCACTTGCTTTAACTACTCATGCTATGGATGTGGGAACATTAACTACGTTCATGTGGGCCTCTAAGGAGCGGGAGAGATCGTTGAAATTCCATGAAAGAGTCCCGAGATCCAAAATGCATGCTGGTTTCATTATCATACGACCAGGTGGATTGGCACAAGATCTGCCTCTGGTCTTATGTTGAGATATTTATGACTTTACACGACAATTTTCTTCTCGTATTGACGAATCAGAAGAATGTCAACCAACAACCGTATCTGGAAACAATGATTAGTTGATATTGGTACCGTGTCTATGTTTTTCTTTTGCAACTATTTGTCAATAAAATCAAATCTTTAAGATACAATGCAAAACATGTTTATGTTTTTTCTTTTGCTATTTATAAAAAAACTACGATGTAAAAACAAATTTTAAAGATACAATGTAAAACAAAACTTAAAGGCAGGGACTTGCTGCTATGTATCCTTCTTTGTTAATGTAGATAATCCCGAGAGAAAATATCATATCTAAATTTAAAATAGATCGCATGCCATGCTTGTGATAACATAGTAGACTAGGCGAAGATGACACATTTTCGATAATTTTATAAGTAGTTTCTTCACTATCACTTTGTCTATAAAATCTTCGATAATTTTATAAGTAGTTTCTTCACTATCACTTTGTCTATAAAATCAAGAGAGTTCAAAGATTTACTAAGCACATGATTCCATTCCTGCCCTAATATCAACTGCCACCTATGCATCAAACTGATAGTATCATTAAACCAAAACTTATAAAATTGAATTGAGATTAGTTGTCTTTATTGTGACCTTAAATTAAATGGATAAATAAGGCATTCATGTATTTGAATTGATTAAAATACTCATAATTTGAGGGTTTATATCTAATAAACATTAGATAAAAGAATTACAATTTGATGGTTTTAATAATTATATTGGAAAAGTAGTACAATAATTGAGACATGGAACTTGTGGACAAATACAATGAAACCTAAAGCTCGATGTCTAAAGTGTATATATTTGTGTTCTAAAGTTGTTGGCCTTGTACTTAAAATTAAGTCAAATACTCTTAAAATGCGAGCTTTGAATACAATTTACTTAGCTTATCCACTTGTTGTATTTTTACGAGTCCTTGAATAAATAAATGTCAACCTTTTAAAAAGTATAATTATTGCATTCCACATTGTATATATATGAATTTGACATGAGCTACTAACCCATGGTCAAATCAATGAATGGTTCCTTCCTTGTTAACGCTGCTCTCTCAATGGTCAATAACGGAGGAGGTGGTTATCGTTTGTTCGGATCTTGTGCTAGTCAAATTCTCTTTCACTTCTAACTCTTCTTTGTTTGGATTTTATACATGATGGTGCACTCAATGTCCATGTGTACTTATTTGTCTTTATTCCCCTTTAATAATTTTATGTACCATGTTTTTTTGAGGTTCTCTAAAGCTACCCAAAACTTGGAAAACTCCTATAACTACGCCCCTTGGATTTTTGGACTTTTTTGATTTGTAAGATTTCGTTGGAATTCAAAGGATGAAGGTGAAAACATTGACTTATTCACTGAATGTTTTTAAATTTAGAAACTTTATGTACAAAATCCTTTTGGAGGAAACTTATTTTCACTTATGTGGCGATTTAAAAGTTTGATGTAACGTATTTGTACTTATTTTCCTAGACTCTCTTTCATCACATAAACTTATATTATATACACACACAACTTTCTCTCATTTTTGAAACATATCGAAGTTCTCTTTAGTGTTTCATTTCCCCGCTTTGGGGTATGCTAGTTTATTTTAATTTCTGAGTCACACATATCATGATTTCAAAATATAATGTTCAATTGTTATGCTATAAAATTTGATGGGTTTTGGATTTTTGGTGATTATTCTTGCAGTCACATTTGTGTTATCTCCGAGGCGGTGGAGTAAGTCGTGAAGTGGATCTCCCAAGCGGCCCTTGAAAATGAAAAACAACTGCCTACGAATGAGGTTGTATGGGTTCATTTGTCCGCGTTTGGAAAGATGGATCAACTAGTTTCAGATGGCTTTTTCTCATGGATTCTTTTATGTTTTTTTCGAGTAGTTTCTTTCGGTATAAGCGTTTAATGCCTATTCTAGTTGCCATGTAATAGGGTTGTATAATGATGTAGTTTCTTAGCTATTATCTCTTTTATAAACAAAGGGAGTTATAAGTGAAAGAAATTTTGATGTAGGTTTTTTATGGTCTATTTTGAACAATGTGATTCAATTTATAATAAAATTGGGTTGTTGTTGTTTTTCTTGGAAAAAAATTGATAAGTTTAACCCTTTCCGATAAAAATTATATACACTTTTTTCTTTCAGATATTATTCCATCACGTATGATGTTACCATAAAATGTCTATCATTTTCATAATTTTAGCTTTTACTGATTTTAATATTTTATAAAAAATATAAATGTCATAATTTTTTTAAATAATATTCTAATATCAGTAAATATTCTTTATAATTTTACTAAAAATTTTAAATAAAACCATTAATTAGTATGTATAATGTTGCATACACCGATATATATAAATTTATATTTTGTTAAAATTTAAAAAAAATCTCAAAAAAACTCTATTTTTAAATAGTTTAAAAAAATTTATACCTAAAAATTGTATATTATAAAAGTTTATTTAATTGGCTATATGTTATCCCTTTACATGGTTTTAAAATTAATATAGAGTATTTCTAATACTCTTTCAAAGTTAGAGATTTTCTATATTTTTCTCAATTTCATACAATTATTAATGTATGAGGTACTTATGATTGCCTATTAACCTTTTACTCAAGATAAAAAGAAAAGATAAATGTATCTATAACGAAGTTGAATAAATATAAAATATATTTTGACTAATACATTTATTTCTTACATTAAACTTTTTAAAACAAAGAACCTACTACATATACTTCAATTCACTAAGTCTTAATATCATCTTTATTTTATTGCATTCTCCAATTCTATCTATTATATAAACATAATAGACTTATAAGTTGCTTTATTTTATTCCATTTTTTAATTTTACCTATTATCTAAACATAAAAGATATTTTAATGTTCAAAATATCTGCGATCGTTAGTTCTATTAGCTATCAACACATAAACAACATATATACATAGAGAAGAATATGGAAGCAGATCAATTATTTAAAATTGGTTTACGATAGATGGAAAATTGTTGCTTATGATGGGATGCAAATGATAAAAAAATTATAGAATATGACTCGGGTGCCATCCCATTCTGAATAATTACATGGGAAATACTGATCTCCTAAGCATGAACAATCCTCTTCAAAAGATACATCTCGTTATTTTCAGAGAGCCATTTAAATTTTGGATATTTGATGAATTTTTGACCTTCCTAGGTTGACTAAAATGTTTTAGTTTTATGAAACTATCATAAAGCATATAGATTGATTTGTATTTGATGGAAATACAATGCTATTAGACATAAACTAGATACAGTTTTCAATAACCTTTATATACTAGCATTTGCACCGAGAGGTGCAAAGGAAGGCCGAGAGGGTAAAAATATTGAGTCTTTCCGCAATTGAACGAAGCATCTACAGAAGCATGAGCATTTCACTTAATAAAATCTGCTTTCCACAGTGCGAAAAGCGGAGATCCATTTTTTTCAAGTCACCGGGGAAATCCATTCTCGACTTCCGCTTTCTGCAGTGAGGAACACAGAAACCGGAAGTTACAAGTTCCTAATAAAACTTTATGTATTTCTGACTTCCACTTTCTGTAGTGCGGAATGCGGAAATCAGAAAAGTATTTGTCTCATATTTTTTTATCTTATTTCTTGATTTCCACTTTCCACATTGCAGAATGCGGAAATCGGAAGTTTGATTGTTCTTTTGGAAATTTTTGTTTTGATCCTTCCCAATAATTTTTTCGAAGTTCTTATTTTCCCACCTTCATCTCAGCCGTTTTTTTTTCCGCTAGATCCACAGTCTAGATTTTTTTGTTGTTGAGGTTTTGGCTGTATAGTCTGTTTGAATTTTTGAGGTTTTTACTATTTGTTTTACCTGTGTTTTTACTGTTTCTCGATATTTTTACTGCAGTTTCTTTTCGCTCGAGATTACATTTGTCACTGGTTTTCAAATATTTCTACCAGTAAGTTAAATCCTTACGACCGTTTATCATGTTGTTTTTACACTGTAGTAAGTTTTGAACATGTTTGCCAAATTTTGAGCATAAATGGCATTTCACTTAATAAAATACGCTTTCCACAGTGAGCAAAGAGGGGATCCATTTTTTCAAGTCATTGGGGAAATCCATTCTCGACTTCCACTTTCCATAGTGCAAAACAAAGAAATCTGAAGTTACAAGTTCGTAACAAAACTTTATGTATTTTCAAATTCTGCTTTTCATAGTGCAGAATGTGGAAATTGGAAAATTATTTGTCTCATATTTTTTATCGTATTCCACGATTTCCGCTTTCTGCATTAAGGAATGCGGAAATCAAAAATTTGATTTTTCTTTTGGCAATTTTTGTTTTGATCCGCTTTCCGCTTTCCGTAGTGCAGAATGAGAAAGACAGAAACACTAAATCCAAAGTTTCCCAATAATTTTTCCGAAGTTTTTATTTGTATGCATTCATCTCATCTGTTTGTTTTTCACTAGATCCACGGTCTATATTTTTTTTTTCATTGAGGTTTTGGATATATAGTTTGTTTGAATTTTTGAGTCTTTTACCATTTGTTTTACCTGTGTTTTTCTCGTTTTTGTATATTTTTACTGTGCTTTGTTTTTGCTCGAGCTTACATATGCCACTAGTTTTCAAAGATTTCTACGAGTAAGTTAACTCCTTACGACCATTTATCCTATTATTTTTACACTGTAGTTAGTTTTGACCAGGTTTGCCAATTTTTTAGCATAAATGGCATCTTTGGGTAATAGAAACACAAGATAAAAAATGACTCTACAAGAAGAAAGGTCCAAGGACCCAAACGCCGAAGTCTTCACAGACACTAGTGGGCGTATTTCTGAAAACCAATATTTGGACTAGTAGAGAATCTATTCTATTTTTGATAATGATGATTTCTTGAGAATTCCTCATGACTAGCTGACTTACATCAAAATCCAGAGCTCACAGATCCATCTAATTTCTGCCAAACCATCATTTATGCCCTCGACGGACGCGATGAAGTGGGCACTTGTCGACGCTAACCTTACATTTTCAGTAACAACCAGGGATTTAATTAGTCTACATGGAGATTGGTATGTCGGGGAATATTTCTCTTATTTTAGAATTTGAGGAAGCAACACCATCCATTTGTTTCCCATAAATGTTCCAGAATGCATGGTCTTACAAAATTTTTCCTTTCAAACTGTCATTGATGGCGCCGATCCAAAATTGGCTAAGAACAATAGGAATACTTGGCCTAAGTTCCCTCTGTATATAGATTCTTTGGTTATACCGAATTATACCCATGCAATTGTGTTGGGTAAGGAGATTACAACTATGAATATGGGAGAAGCTGTCAAAAGGATGCATGATCCTAAGGCTTTCCTCGCTAACCTTTTTTTATCAAAAAAAGCCTAAGTTCAATTGTGCACATGAATATTTTCCAGATGATTCCATGTATAGGGAATTTGTTGATTTTTGGGAGGCACTGGAAAAGATCACTATTCTAGAGGTAATGTTCCATGTTTTCAAATATCAGAAAGAAAACAAGGAGTCTACCCTTCATTTTAGAAAATTGAAATTTGAAGAAGAGGAAAAGGTTGTAAGGGAAAACATGGAAAGAGAAGCAAGACAACAAGTATAAGTAGCTTCTACTTCAGCATCCTAGTCCAAATACAAAGGAAAAGCTAACATAGAAACCACTGGGAGTGCTCACTATTCCCAAGAGATGGAATCTCTTCAAAGAGGGGAAGAATTCAAACAAGGTCTAGCCAAGCTCAGTGCTCAGCTTCGGACACATGTCCAAGAGGATGAACCTCAGCCAAAGAAGAAGAAAACTCATCTTGTTTCTCTGCAACCACAACTTCTTGAAGCATTAGTGGTTCAAATAGAGCACATACCTCAACAGGTACTCAGGGATCAATAACGATTGCAGCTAGCTGCACTTGCCCTTCAAGAGAAAGTGTCTCCTCAAGTCCTTGTGATCTGTCAGGTTGAATCTCAATTTGAGTGTGAGATTGAGATCCATCAAATTGATAGTGATCTAGAGGAGGAGACTGAAAAAACCACTTTCTTTGTCAATATCTATACCTCCAGGACATCTTTTGTCCCTAATTCACACTTTTCAAGAGATATTTTTCATGCTTTATTCCCTCAGTCCTCTTTTTCCCATGTGGATTTAAATCCTATTCTTGAGAACATTTCTAGAGATACATTAATATCAGCAGAATTTCCCAGTGATACTCCCCCTCCTTCCTCATGTGTTTCATCAATTCCCCATACAGCTCAGAGTCCCACCACATCTTCTCATATCCCTTTTTCCCAAGTGGAAACTCCTTCCATCTCTACTGTTCGATTTCTTCAGAAACTAAAACCCCTATTCCCACTTCTTCCACTTCCCTCATATCTATATTCCCTACTTCCGCCTTGGAAATTTCTCCCCTTAATGTAGAAATCCTAGTCTCACAATCAGAACCTCAGCCCAAAAAGAAGCCCTTTCAACTGTAGAAGACATGGCATATTTTGGAGAAGATGTAGTTGTTTCCATAGGGTAATATTTTTGGAGCAGGAAGGACAAGGCCATTTTGAAGAAATGTTTGAAGAGGACAAGAGAAGGCACACTCAAACATGTGCCTTCCTTCGATCAATTTTTTTGGAGAACCGATGCCCCCAATAAAAAAGAAGGAGCATTAGATATAACATATGCTATGGGAGCCTTTGCAGGGGCTAACTATAACTCAGTGTCCCAGTTGACTAAATATCTCCTCAGTAAGGAATAGGAACTACAGAGAGAAAGAAAGGACCTGGAAGTAGCTGAGGCACGTCACCTTAAGGATATTGAGCTCCTTAAACAAGAGAATCAAGATAAACAAAGACATTCGAAGAGGAAAATCGAGAGTCTCAAGCATCAGCTTGAGAAATCAGAGGTCCTAAACAAGCAACATGCTAATCACAATGATACCCTAGAGCAACAAATCAAAGAATTATAGATATATTCAGCTACCTCATCATTTTCAACATTAACAACTGAAAATTTAAACAGCTGGCTTGTAAGGTAAATGAGCAATATCATCAATCCATGATCAGCCTATATATAGGGTTGTGTGAATTACAGGAACTGTACAAATCATTTGAAGAATAGTTGGATGTCATGCAGGATCATCATACTCAAAAAACTGAAAAAATTAAGGCGTTGGAAGATGTGATTGGTTGGAAAACACATATCGGAGACATACCAAAGGATATTCCCATCATGGATAAAGTTCGGGCTAAGAAAATCAGAGTGACAATTGAAACTTGGGGAAGCCTCTACGATGTGGTAGGAAGCATCATCCAAGATGGCCAGGAAGCATGCAAGTATAGGTGGACAACTTCAGAGGTTTTACTCGATTTCCTAGGGTTTACTATGCTAGAAACGATCGAAGAAGCACCTTCCCCCAAGATAAAATTAGATGAAGTTGAACGATCTTTTGTTGCAGCCAAGGAGCAAATTTAGGGTGTCATCCAGCTTAACATGTAGGAGATCACAAGGTGGATCGAGACACCTAATTCTGTGATGGTTAAGAAGAGGTTTATGTTGGTAAATGGAAAACAATGAAGAAGAGGGAGATCACGTTTGAGATTTTGAGGGCATAAATACATCTGGAATAGGATAAATCTTAGGACATTGATTTCTTGATGGACTTAGATGCCAGGTGGTGTTTTACCCTTGGCCAAACTTTGTTGGTTGTGGAGCCTGATCTTCCAGATTCAGAGATATTATTCAGTCGTGTTTGTACCCCAGGTGTACTGTACACTCGGACCCATGGTATTGGGTTAACCATAGTATTTTCCCATGGTACTTTTCCCCTATTAAAGAAAGCATTGTAACATGGTTGTGTATGGTATTATAGTATTGTAAAGAATCTCTGTGATTGCATGAGAGAGACTGTGAGAGCGTGAAGAGGAAGTGCAACAATTTTGCGACAGGTTGTATCTCTTCATCTTTTTGGACTGTAATAAAAGGACTGACAATTTTTTTGTGGACGTAGCCCATCGTTTGGGTGAACCACGTTATATCTGGGTCTCTATGTAATGTGTTTTGCATATTGTTTAATGATTTAACTGTATATTTGTTATTGCTATGCAGTCCTATTTTCTAACAATTGGTGTCAGAGCCAAAAGGTCTATTTGGCTCGTAAACTTGTAGGAAATAAGGGTTCCTGGTTCGATTGGGAGCAATGGAAGAAGAAGTAAAGTTTAGGGTCAAGAAATTCAATGGCCAAAACTATCAGTTATGGAATATGAAAATGGAGGACTATCTGTACCAGAAGGATCTATACCTGCCATTGGGCAGAAAAGCAAAACAGTTGCTGGTTATGAAGGATGAAGTCAAAACCCCAAATTTTCCAAAAAAATTTAAAATTTTTAAATTTGCAAATCATTAATATAAATGCAGTTAACTAATCATTTAATTAGTTCTATATTACCACATTCATTATCTGAATTATCTGTTGGTTATGTTTAGCAGTAGAATAGTTCTTTTCAGTTACTGATTTTATTTTTCTTTGCGACCACAAGGTCAGACAGTCATGCATAACTGGGCTTACTTAGCTTTCGAGCTAATGCATAAGGTTTCTTGTTCCTACAGACTACAGGTAAGGGTTTCGGTGCTGCTTTTTCGCAATTCTAAAGTATTTAAATACAAGTTCGCTGCAAAACAAAAGTTCAGTAAGACAATATTTGCTAGACAACTATCAATATTTGTAGAGGTAAATCCATTAACTGTTATTCTTTCTAGTAGAAGTAGATTTATGTTTCTTAATGATTACTGAACTGTTCAATATTTATCATAGTGGGTAGTGTCAAAAGATCTTAACTAATATTACTTACAAGTAGAGTAAAAAATGGCAAAGTTATAAAGTCAATAGTTTACCTTCACAAATGCACAAATACATTTACATATTACGTATACTAAAAGGGGGTCTAAAAATTACTACTACCATTTTCAAACTGCTTCTTGTAAAAGAGATATTCATGATGATGCACCAGGTCTTATTTACACTCCAACTGATCCAAAATATACTAAAGCTTATTTTAATCTGATAGATAACCTACTGAAAACCGATTTTTATCCTATCCCTTTATACATTTAGAAGGGGCTTATCCTTATTGGACTACTATCCTTAAAATATTTCACAACTTAGGATCTTTAAAGTCTAATAATTATGTTGGAAAATCTTCCATTAACATATTAATGGCTTCACCCCTTATACGATATAATCTTTTGATTAAGAACATTTATTCCAGGTAAGGTACTCATCAAAATAATTATTTACTATTTTCTTTTACATGTATTTATCAAACTTAAATGAATATAGCAAGAGTTACTAATTAACCAAAGGTAAGCCATGAAGGTCATTAAAAAAACAAATGGACCAAAGTCACAGCTTTTACTCTACTATCCTCTTTTATGATCTTCCAAAAATTATAATTTTATGTTAAGTCAAAATGGATTTAACTTAACACTTCATAGAGAAAAAGGGAAGTATAAGGTAAGAAAATGAGACCTAAGAGTCACCCTTGATCATGAATAAATTATAGCGAAATATTTAATTTAAGGTTAAAAACCTTATGAAGGAAAAGTCTCCTCTTTATGTTTCTAAGCTAGAGTATATATATAATTACCTAAGCTAGAGTAAGCATATACTTACCTAGCCAAAAAGGGTTATAAACATAAATTTGCCAAGGAATAAAGAATAGTTGGGCTCCATAAAACCATACTTTGTGTTGAAGAGTCGTCGTAAGATTTCTCATGATTTCGATAATTGCCACAACTAAGGTTAATAATAATGAACACTTCATTATTTGCATGTAGCGTAGAAATGTAAAGGAATTTGCACGAGGACTAAGGTGTAATTATCGGTTAACATAATTGATTGGGAGAATCATTCCTTCATGGAGTGTCACTAGAACTTTACACTTAAAACCCACTGCTCCACAAAATTTATTGAGCTATCGTGGCATTACCATAGCCATATACTACATTGTTATAAGAGCTGTTGATGAACCCTAGCTCACAATGCCTCCCTCTCCTTCGGCTCCTGTCGCTCTGCGATGGTGCTGGTGCACCCTTGCGGCACCTCTCCTCTGCAATGGTATCTTCCAACTCCTTCTCTGTTTATGGCTCGTTCTGTCTCATCTTAGTAGTGCTATCCATACATTGCTGTTGGTCATCCGTTGGCTGCTCTTCTCTCAGGTTTTCCTCTGTCATGCTAGAATGAACCCGAACCCTTGTCTGAGATAACTCCCCTCTAGTGAGGTTCGAAGGCTTGTCCTATTGTATTGCGATTTGAGTGGGGCTGTGCGTTAATATTCCTTTCCCTTCTTGTAGTAGGGTTATCACAACATGTTCATGGTCTTAATGCTGTTGCTGGTGGTCGTGCCTCCATCAAAATTCTAGGTAAGAATATTGTAATTCTTTCTTTGCTTTTATTGTTTTGTTTTTAACCATAACTCATTATCCAGGTTATAAATTCTAAAAAAAAATACTATTTCCTTTGTGGTTACAGGTCCTGGTTCTCCTTCCTGTGCGACTTTTGGTATAAATAAAGAGCAGCAGTTACCCGTCCTGGTAAGCCTGGTTACACTATGGCTCTTTCTCTTTGTGGGGTTCCTTGGGAACTTTTGAGGGTTGGCACAATGCGGCCTAAAACCCTTACGGCTTCAGTTTGTGTTATTGAACTGTTTATTACTTTGGATTAGATGAAGATGCCCTGTGCTGTGTGAGGGTGCTCCGGCTTCGGCCGTGATTATAAAAGTTAGTTTCTTTTGTGTTTTACATGCTGTGTAAGAAAGGCATAAAACGGAGGCAATATGCCATACTCTTCAGATACTTACAGGGACCGAGGGTTTTGAAGAGCCATTTGATTCTCTGTTAGTTTTACTGTGTAATACTTGAGGCCATGAGCCTATCTTGGAAAAGGGTTTACACCCGTGACTTCTACCTTTGCTGTAATTATAAATTTTACAGGGTTTTCACCCTGAGTCTATTATATAAGTATTAATATTGTCTTCCTTTTCTGTATTTCTTGTTTACTTACAGTAGTGAAATTTAAATGCTTATTTATGTTAAATTTATATTACAGCTTTGAGTAAAATACTGTTTTAGCTCCATAGTTGTTGATTTACTTGTATAAATTGGATTTATAGGGTTAAACCCTAATTTGACAGTAAGAGAAATACGTACAGTCTCTTCTTCTAAAATTCTTTGTTAATTTGTAAAGCTCTTTCGTAACTGTGGGGTTATTAATTAAGTATTACAATAATTGTTAAGCTTGATAGTCGAGCATTCTGCCATTCTGTTATTTACTTACTGTCGAATATGCACTTGATTTTTACTATAGGTACTTTCTTTTATAAGTTACCATCAGGGTTTCTGTACCTAGTTTATACATTGACTTACTTGTTATGTATAAATTGTTAAGTGTTAAATATGGTTTATACCATTCAGTTATATAGGGTCTTTATATTTTGTTTTATTTTATTTTAACAGTGTTCTTAGGTACTATCAAGTTACCTTGTAGTACAGAAAATATATTTAGTTTAGGATTGTAATTAAAACAATAAGGACATTACCTTAAATTCAAAATAATAATATTTCTATATTGTATAAAATAAAAAGTATATTATTATTAAAAAATAACGATATTATCTTTATTAAGAGTGTTAGAATCTCTATATGTTTATCCTTAGTTGATTTTATAGCACATGAAAAGATAGTATTCTGCTGTTTACTTCCTGTGCTGTTTATGCAAATACTTTATAGAGTTCTATTAATATTTAGCTTGTCTGTTGGGTTAGGATATTTGCATATGTAATTAAAAATCAAATAACACTACTTAGGATCTATCTCAAATAATTGTATATAGTAGCATGTATTTATAATTTATAAAAGATAGGTTAACAGTTCTAGATAATGTTTGAGATTAGTCTAATAAAAAGAAAGAAAATAATGAAAATGATTACATTACTACTAATACAACAAATCTAAACCAGTTTACTTTGATTATAGAATTAAATCAACATTTAATTACTTCTACGTTCAATATTGTTACTTAGACATAACCAGTTAAATTAGTTTAAACTAGAAGAAAGAAGTTGTAAGGTTTAAACAGTAGATAAGACTTGTCAAACCTTACTCCCATGTGATTATTATATTCTTCTATTTGTTTCAAATAATAAAACTACTGAAAGTAAATATTGTACAAGGAAGGAGTTTTATCTATGAACTCATACAACTATCAGTGAAATAGCTTTTCTGAAATAGATAAAGAATCAGTCTACTACTCCACATTATCATCATACCATCTTTATTATAATTTTACCCCTGCGCTGGAGTACGGTCTGGTAAAAACCCAGATGGGGAAAAACACAGTGGGTCCTTATTTTTCATCAAAAGATTCTATTACTGACAAACTAAAAACATTTACATCACTAAACCCACTAAATATTTTTATCATAACTACAAACATAACATTCAACCATTCACAATTATTAAAACAAAGACAATTAAGTGACAGAACCTATTGAACTTGGACAACAACAGCAATGGGAGGCCGTTCCTCCCTACCAACTCCTGGAGAGCGCTCAAACAACGACTCCTCAGGACCCTCGAGCTTGCTCTGGTCTCCCTGGCTGGAACTAGGTGCAACAATAGTCAAATACCGGTCTTCCAAATTAGTATTAATCCAGAACTAATCAGTAAGTTCTCCCAGCTAACAAGCTGTAATAAAACCAAGTTACTGCAGCATTCCTCCCAGAACAACTTCCTTACTGTTTTTCCCTTTTTCCCCAATGAATTTCTTGAATATCATTCACCTGAATGATTTATCTCTCTAGAACATATTTGAGCCCCTCAGCTCTATTCATTGGGTACTTTTAAAAAATTGCCTAGGTCTTTTTGGGGGTGATTCCATGAAGATGGGTAACACTTTTTGGCCAAATTTGGCGATGAAAACCTGATTTTTTACTCATGTGATAAATAGAAGCCCTCAAAACGCATATATGCCATGTGAATTTTGAATTGCAGTAAAAAAACAAATTGTAGAATATTATGTTGGCTTCATGGTTATATTTTTTTAAAAATATTCCGATGTCATTTAATGTGTGAATTTTTGCATTTAATGAACTGTGTGACCTTAAAAATTTGAAGAAGCTAATAAGTGGCTCGTGTCCACGTAGAGTAATTCAATCTTGCATTAATAATTTTAAAAAACTATTTATATGAGCATGATCTACATAAAATGCAGTGTGATGTGCATATTTTTTTGTTAATTTTTTTCGCATTAAACAATTATTTATTATTTTTCGAAAGTGACCACATTCGATTTCAGCATCGTTTTAAACACATATTTGTCCACGTAAAGAAAGTTTTTCTATTTTTTCAAAAATTGAAAAAACAAAGATACCCTTTTGAAGAGGACATGTTGATATGTGATGTGTGCATTTTTAAGAATTTTTTGGCTGTGTATTTTTAACTTTGCGGATTTTTCTTTGAGATGCTTCGAAGTTGCAGTGTGGTTTTCTAAGTATAAGTTTTAGAAGTAATTAAAAAATAAATATCATATGAATACCAAAATGCGTGTATGATACGTCAATAGATAGAAGATTCGTTGGTGAATCTATTGGTATCAACTCCGCTCAGTTATGTGCTAGGAATGGTAGGGTTTACACCTCTTCAAGGCACAGGAAATTTTCCATTTGTTTGAATGAGGGCTAAGTCTGTTTTTTTAAGCCCTCGACCGAGGTATGAACCTCGACCAAGGTATTTAAATACCTCGGTCGAGGTATTAATAAGACCTCGACCGAGGGTTTGTAAAGCCCTCGACCGAGGGTTTTAAAAACCTCAGTCGAGGTATTATTAATACCTCGACCGAGGTATTAGCTCGGTCGAGGTCCTTTAAAGCAAAAAGCCCGAGAGTGAATTCAAACATTAATCACACTCCAACTACAAAATTAAATGTCTTTCCCACCCAATTTTTTTATAAAAATCTATATAAACATGTAATTCATACTATTGCCTTAGAATTTCATTGAAAAAGCTTTGTTTTGTCATACAAAGTTAGCATTGTAGATTGTTTTGTAGGTATCAATTTGGATTGTTGATCAATCACAATTGGAAGCAGCCAACGTCGAACAAGAAGAAATGAGAGAAATCAAAACAAAATTGAAGAGAAAAGAGAGAAAGATAAAGAAAGGAAGAGGAAAAGAAGAACAATCTTGAGAGAAGAAGAAATTCCAAATGAAGCTATGATGGAGGAAGTAAATCCCATTGATATAGGTATAATTTCAAAGTTATGCAATTTGATTTTCATTTTCATAGTTTACAATTTGATAGATTTCATAGTTTACAATTTGATATTTGATAAATTTCATAGTTTACAATTTCATATTTTACAATTTGATAGTTGATAAATTTCATAGTTTACAATTTCATAAATTTACAATTTCATAGATTACAATTTCATAAATTTACAATTTCATGATTTTACAATTTACAATTTACCATGGTAGACACTAATATTTGAAATCGGTTGGTTAGGTTCACATATCATAGACTATGGTTAAGTGTTTTTGTCTATGATAATTTCATATTGCAACCTCCATCAAAT
>LPNX010326055.1:0-10080 GCA_001517045.1 Pseudotsuga menziesii
CTCTCTCTCTCCCTAGAGGTGAATAGCCTCCATTTAGATAGTGAAAAATGTCTGCATGTTTTGTTTTATATGCTATGTGGATCTGGAGCAGAATAGTTTTCTCAACGTTATGATCACTTGTTAGACTAAATGTTAAGCTATTGTTAGCTAAATGATATATGTTTGTTAAGACTATGGTAAGTCATTTCTAATCAGATCAAAATGTTTTATTAAGGATCAGAAGGATCATCATCTTAACGTTTTTAACTTGAAGGATTTCATCCCCTATAATTGTCCACTCGAGATGGTTTATACGATTCCTAATTGGTTTGTGTCATTATGTTGAGCCTTGATCTCATTGATGGTTTATAATATTTGTAATTCGGTTATAAGACTAAATGACTTCCTCCTCGAAATATGGGAGGAAAGGAAAATGAAGGGCATCCAAATTATGGTATTAGTATGCAAGCTAATGGTAGAAATTAATGTTTGATGGAAGGGGTTATATGTTTGGTTTAAAGTTGTAGCAGTAATTAGTAGGCAAATGTCTATTTATTCAAGGAGCAATACTATATGTTTTATTTGAATAATATAGCCTTTGGTGCAAATTGGTTTTGTTGATTTGAGTGGTTTATGGCATTTATGGCTTTGGTATAGCTCTGTGAATTACTCACAGTTGAAGGTGGTGTGAATAGCTAAGCACACCGATCATTATGATGGGAATGGATGATAGTATTACCAGACACCAAACTTCATCAATACAGCCCTCCTGTTGAAGTTTTCTTACAACTGGTGATGCCCACGATTATCTCAAGTCTTTGTCTTGGAATTATTTATCTGCGGGATGCCCATCTCAGTGGCTGAAATTATTTTTTATGGATATTGTAGAAGGAACAGTTTTAGCTAAGATAGTTGTTAAATTGGTCTTTTGATTGGGATTTTCTGACCTTATTATGGCGAGGCTAGTTGCAGGCAATTTACTTTGTTTAGAATTGCTAACAAATTTTGGATGATTGTCTTATGGCATTGACAAGCACGTTAAAAGTTCAAATGTGGTATATATAAAATTGCAACAGTGAGTGAATTTTTCTGTTGTAAATTGAAGTTGATAAGTGGTTGCATTGTCAAAATCTTCAGGTTTTATGTTTTTTCTTGCAAATGGTGTTGGTATAAGAAATTGAAAGGATTTTGTGGCTTCTTGTAAATGCCTACTTGTCAATTCTGGTGATAAAAGGCTCTTATCGGATGAATGAAAAATGAAGGCAGGACTTGTGCAAAAATTTTGATGTTCTTTGAATTAATAAGATGATAAACTAACACCCATAGAGTGCTTGCAGGCATGGGGATTTATGGCAATGAAAAAGGCTAAAGCTCCAGGACTATGATGAGTTAAATCCCATGTGTATAAAGTTATCACCAGAAGAGGGAGTGGTGATGGAGGTAGTGGTTAAAATCTACCTTGTTTTCCCCCAGGCCAGCGACGGATCATTATGCATTCTGGGGATGCCTAGATGTAAGACATGTGGTTAAGACTCATTCCGCACACATTAGAGGAATGTCACATGAGTTGGGGGACTCTGTGAAGAGAATAACCTCTAGGCACTGTGGAGGTGTACGAGAACGGAGTGCCTCGGCTTGGTGAAGCACCCTAAAGGAGATACCGCTAAGAGGGGTACAGGGTATCGTCCTTGTGTTGGGTGGCTTGAATGAATAATAATGACAAGCACCCTGAATAGCACAGAGGAGATACACGAAGGGTTGGTATTTTCCTTGTGTTGGGTGGCTTGAATTAGTACTTGGAGTACTGTTGGCACTTGATGTGCTGGGATGGAGGACATCCAAAGAAAGGAACAATGCGGAAAAAGGTATGTGCATTGCTGGTAAACTTGTACCGATGAGGTAATATGTTGATTGATTGACATTATTAATATAATGGGATTTCAATGCTTGTAGTCATGTTTTGTTGATGTATCAATTGCATTATAGAAAATAATTGGGTAATATGACACCAATGAACATTAGAAAATTGCAGATTGCAAAAGAATCTATGACTTTTGTTTAAATTGAAATGTGATTTGGACATGAAGTACTGAAAGGACTAAATTATAGATATGATACCGCAAAATACTTTCTAAGTATGTTGCATAATGAATTGACTCTTATTGATGAAATTTGGGTAGACCCGATTTTGCAGGTCCTACGAACCCACAAGGATCAGAAAGGAAAGAGAGATCCGAGCAAGGCAAGAAAAGATGACTCCAAAGAAGAATAAAAGTTTTAGAAACCAGAAAACACCAAGGACGGTGTTATTTATTTTAGGGGGGGAAGGATGTAATATCCCTCCCCTATGCCCTGGAATATTCGTAATTTATTGTATGAGGGTTTCTGGGTGAGGAGCTCAAGTTCCAAGGCCCCACCCACAGAAAACCTAAAAGTTAGGTAAAAGTTTATTCACACAAAAGACATTATAATATAAATCATATCATAAGCACAAAGAAAAATTTAAAAGACAGATATTATTAATTGAGAGAACGTAGAGTATCATGACAGAAAAAAGGAAAAGTATAATATTAAATCCTCGTTATGTTTCAGGATTTAACCCTGGCAGAATTAGAAGGGAGGTTCAGCTTGAATGAGGGAAATAAAATCTTCCCTGAACCTTGACAGTCGTGACCGTTTAGTGGCTGAAATAGTTGCTTGAATTGTGCCCTAATCTTGGCATGAATTAAGGAGAGGTCCAGCTTAAAGAAAGGAATTGTTTACCACTGACCCTAACGGTCGTTACCTGCTCTGGGACAGAGGGGATTCTGTGCGTGCAGCATGCACATAATTGCATACATTTCTCCTTGGTCTACACTCCTTTTTAAGTCTGGTTCTATTTGGAAGCGGGGGGTGGGGGGGTGGGGGGGTGGGGGGGGTGATCCTTGGCATTCATTTCTTTGGGGAGAAGTCTTGAGTTCAAATCCGTGCACCTCTCTTTCCTTTATATGCATGGTAGAGACTAGGGAGTTGTTTGGGGGAAAGAGGAAAGCTCGACTAGGACCTCCAAAGTCATGTTGTTCTGCTAATTAAATCATCCCTCTCAAAACCTGTTATGCTGCAAGAGCCTGTAGGGAAAGCTGCTGATGCCTCTTAGCTCAGATCGCATTCCATTGGAATTTGATAGGAGAGGATCATGTGCTATCGAAACATGATTAGCGGATCTCTGGCAAAGTTCTGCAATAGATCCTGATAGTGCTCTTACAGTTCAAGCTTCTCGGTGTTAGGGTAAGCATCTGTGTATGGATCGAGGTAAGGAGTTGTTGAAATTTTTGTATATTTGCTTGCCCGTGGTTTTGTATGAAGATTTTGTGAACTGGCTTTTTGTTTCTTAGATAGATCGCTGGTTTAGACCGGTTTGGTGTAGCGGTCTTGAAGTCTATAGTAAACTTTTATTTTAGAGACACACCCGAGCATCTCTTGGATAGCCATAGGCTGACCTTGGCCGCAGATCCCCAGTAGTGATTTTTTGTTCTAGTATCCGGATGCTATGCCTTCCCCATCTCAAAGTGTATGGATTTTGGGTTGAGTTTCATGAGCATGCGAAACTGTTACTAATCCATGGGAGCGGTTGAGATTATCTCATTTCCCAAGGCTATATTTTGTAGGAGCGACGAGTACAGGCTGTAAAAATGCTGATTTAACCCCAAGAATACTTTGGAAGAGGTTAAAAAAAATAGAACTGATATTGTAATCGACAGACCCTAGTATCACAACTATATCTTACATCTGTTGAAGGAAAATATGATCCCCATCACCTCCAACCACTAAACATTTTAGACGCATAAACCTTTGTCTCTTTAAAATTGTTAAATAAAATACTATGTCTGTGGGTCAACCCAGAATTCAACGAAGAGCCGATTAAGTGTTCCATATGAATAATGATTACTTTCATGGGATGTCTCAGTCCGGAAGACAGAGGTAGGAAAAAATTTAAACAAACCTACTTATATAATTACTCATTCACTAGGAATAAGGAATATGATTTCCACAAAAATGGATGTTTGCCACTGCATGCTTATGATGTGAGACAGCCATATAGCCTGGTTAAAGACTTTTACTTGCGTCACTTATTACTTACTGAACATTATGGAATACTTACTGAACATTGTAGGCCAAATCTTCTTTTTCCCTATCTGAGGAATTCTGAACTTTCATGATAGTCCAGAACTGATGGAATCATTATGCCGTATATCAGGGCCTTGTGGTGAAGAACCATTTACATCATTACTGTTCTTTTTATCATTGGACCTTTAGCTCCTGGATATCAGCAAGTTCAATAAAACACTGTGTACATGAAAAATATATGTTTATCGAATCGATTATAAACCCCCTCGCTTTCATTCCAAAGCCTGCATCTACCTATGTTAAGGAATGTGATTTGTTTTGTCCGCAATTGTTTTCTGTACATACCTTAAGGATGGATTGTTCCGAACTCTATGATTGAGTTTAGCACGCACTGAGAATTGATTTTGATTTCTTAAACAAATAGAGCTCTACCGTTGATTTCTATCCCTGCAATGTGTATCTTATTATGTGGGGCGATTCCACTGTGATCATCACCGATGGATTCCTTCCTGTTTTTTTTATTTGTGTAGAGTGAACCCTAACGTGTTGATTCACGGCAGGTGTATTTTATTGTTTTCCCTTTAGCAGAGCTATAACTCATGTTTTTCTTCGATTTTACCTTTGAGAAAGGTTGTTGTAGGTGATAATCATTTGTTGATGAATATTACAGCCTGCTACTTGTGATAAGAGCATTTCAACCAATTCTGGTTTTGATCTCAATACGAGATAGTGTGGAAAGGATGTAGTATTACCACTGTTGTTTTGTAACCCTTGATTGAATACTTAATGAAAACATAAAAATCCGGACGGTTGGTCTGGACTATCTTTGGTGGACGTAACCCCAAGGTTGGGGTGAAGCACGTGAAATTGTTTGTCTCGTTGTATTACTATGTTGTGCTGGTTTATTTTCTTTTGTTTTACATGATGATGATGTTATGAATGAAGTATAATGGCTTATAAATCGTGGATAAGGTAACTAAAACCTGTTTTGCAGACACCTAATCCGAAAACTCATGACTTCAAGCTTTAAGGTACTCTGGGTATTTTACACCTGAAGAGAAGTTCATAGTTCCATCATGCAGTAGATGGAAACATCCTAGGATAACACATAGATAATGAGCTTGATAAATATCTGAACCTATGCTACAAGGTTGATAGAGGATGACAAGCTCACAGATGGGTGTGAGAAGAACTTTTGAAAAAGTTCAAGATAGAGGATCTTGGTATCCAGTGATCCTAGATGGATACATAGAATATTAGTAGCATAGGAAGCTACTTGTCACTCCAGTACAGAATTTTTCACTGCATAGAGTACAAAAGATAGAGGGAGAATGATGCTCTGCTTCAAAAGGAGTGACTACAGAATATCCTGAGGTTTGACATGGTACGAGAGGATGGATAGATTACTGATGAATCTAGGCTTTACTGAGAGTAAAGCGGACTCCAACCTTTGCTTCAATATTCAAGGAAGAAGACCAATGATGCTACTGTTATGTGTTGATGCACTACATTCTAGGCATGGAGGTGTGTAAAAAGGAAGTATGCAGTAGAGATCCTCAAGAGGTTCAGGATGATGGAATGCAAGGCCATGGACACACCTATGGCATCAAATTTGGAGATATTGAGTGTTGCTTCATCAGAGATGGTTGATTCCATGATATATCATCAAATGATTTGTTCCTTGATGTACCTAATGAATACGACACCAGATATTTGGTTTGTTATGAACACATTGAGACATGTTCATGTGATGGTTGCAAAGCATGTAGTGAGGTACCTAAAGGGTATAGTTGATTATAGGCTCAAGTATGAGGCGAATCAAAAGATTATGTGCATTTGTATTGGGTAGGAAGTGTCATTGATAGTAAGAGCACTTCGAGGTGCTACTTGAGCATCCAAGATGAATGTTCAAGGTGCTTTCTTATATAAATAAGAATGGATTATTTTCTAATAAAAAAGACAATATAAAACTACCCAAGTTTTAATTAGTGATTATACACCACCTCTTTATACATAGATACAACACATTATTTAGTGGAATATTGCATTGTATAATATATAAGTTATTACATTTGAAAATACCAAGAGAAAAGGAATCCACCATCACATCTCCCTTGAACACTTATTGGCCTGTTCAATGGTTGCAAGATTCGTTTCATCCTCAACCTTCATCTACCTTTTTTTGTGCAATTTAGAAGGATGGAAGAAGGAGGGATGTCTATCACTAATGGATTTATAAGCCCATGCCCTCATGGATATTATAAATTTGTCAACCGATCGAATCGCATTAGCTCATCTATGTTTGTTCCTAGTCCAAGACATGGGAAAGTATGATACATTAAACAGTTCTCATGATGCGAACTCAATATATTGCCAAATTGAAATTACCAAAGAGAGGCCCTAGAAAGGATTTCCATCCTTTGAAATCCCCAAGTTTGAATTAAAAAATATCTATTTAGAATGTGGAATAGACCATCGAGACATATAGTCTCCAATTATACAAACTATACTATTTCCCAAGGTCAATTAGTAACTAGCATCGCTTCTTGATCACCTGATTCTTTCCTTCTTGATGGAATCTATTGTTAAAGTTGTTATGTGTGTTGTTAATTTCACTATGCATCAAGTGAGGAGGACAAAGTTGTAACTATCCCATAATGTCACCTCCTACATCAGGGTGGTGAACCATCTAGTACTTGCACTTTGAGATCTACAACAACCATTTTAAATAGAAACTAATGCTAGTGGTTATGCAATGGGGGAAATATTAATGCAACATAAAAAACCAATATGATATCCTTTTGAAACTTTCTCTACAAAAATCATCAACTATCGAACGTATGAAAAACAGTAGTATGAATTAGTACAAAGTGTTAAAAAGTGGAAAAATTACCTAATGGGTAAAGAAACAATCAAACATATTGATCATCAACCACTGCAATATGTACAATCATAAACTAAGCTACAACAATCAAGGAATTTCAGATGGATGGGTTTTCTACCACAATTTCATTTAATTATTAACTATAAGAAAGAAATCCTAAACAAATTTGTAGAAATGATATCTAGACCTCCAAAAATTGCTTTTATTGTCATTCAACAAAGTCCATTAGTTCATGCAAGTTATGTTGAACGATATAATAAGGATGAATATTTTAAAGAAAAGTTATGAATCACTAAGGAATGGCTATCAAAATGAATAATTGAACTATCATATCAATTGCAAGTTGTTGTATCATCTTGGTAAAATCTATATTCGACAAAGTGAAAGAGCGCATGTTATAAAAGAAGCTAGAACTTCTCTCATTTCATGACATTTTGGAGTAGGTAAAACAATATCACAATTACAAAAGTTTTGATGTTTGCCTCAAATGAATGATACAATGTCCAAATATGTAGAAGGTTGTGTTATGTTTGCAACAAGCAAACCATTTAACATAAAGTTATGCTTCTACATTCCACTTCTAGTTCTTTCTCGTCCATGGAAAAGAGTTTCAATGGATTTTGGAGGAGGTTTACCAATGTCTAGAAAATGAAATAACTATTTGGATGTTGTTGTGGATAGATTTAGTAAAATGTGCATACTCATCCTTTGTAAATAGAAGAAAATGGCTGAGATGGCTGCTCATTTGTTCTTTCAAAATGTATGGATCCATTTTGGACTTCCTACTTCGATTATTTCAGATTCAGATTCCTGCGTTATTGGGAAATTTTGGTCATCTTTATGGGAGCTTATGGAAATAGAGACGAATAAAAGCACAAAATTTCATCCACAAATCTACGGTCAAACAAAAGTGGTCAATAGAAATGTGGTACATATTCTTCGAGGGTATTGTGGTAAGCATCCTAAACTTTGGGATGAATAGTTGCATTATGTACAGCATGCCTACAACAAAGCTATACACTCTTCTACTCAGAAGTGTCCATTCGAGACATGTTTTGGGTACTTTCCAAAGTCTCCTATAGAATTTTTTTTTGGGAAAGATACGGTGGAGTGTACAAAAAAGGACGTAGATAAAGCTCGAAAGTTTATTCAGCAGATCTAGTTAATTCATTAAGTAGTGCACGAATAGTTAGCATCAAGTCAGGCCAAATACAAATAATGACATGATAAGCATCGTATAGATAATCATTTCGATATTGGTGATCAAGTATGGATTCATGTCAGTAAATATAGACTCCAAGGTGAATGTACAAATTTGAAACCGATCAAATATGGACCCTTTATAATTTTGGACAAAGTCGATAATAATTATTTTGGTTGGAATTTCCTCCCTATATGAAAATGTATTTAGTTTTTAATGTTGAAAACTTGAAATTGTATGAGATTCCTATGATTATAGAACAATTTATACAGGTTCAAGAACCTTATGTGGATGACTTTTCTCATGAGTATCTTAATGAACTTTAGGAATATATAATACTAGACACAGAAGGTCATATCTTCAAGAAGAGGAGACGTCGAGTTTCTTCATGTAGGGATAAAAGGAATGCATCCAAGTAAATAAATGTGGTTAGAGACTGAAAGAGTGAGGGAGATATAGACTCACTTATTTTCTGAATGATTTCATGCTTTTGGTGTCCCAAAAGCTTCACGCTGGGAAGGTTTGATCCACGAGTATCATATCAAGGTTGATCAAAGTTAAAATCTTCAAACAAATAAATAAATTTTACCATGGTAAATAGATCATCGAAATCTTTCTGTCAATGTTTGTTTCGTGTGAAACGGCCTCTAGATGAAGAAGTTGTGAGGAGTTGAAGTTTTGATAGGAATGGTGAAAAATTGTGAAAAAGGAAGAAAAATGGTTATGCTAAAATTCATTGGATTCTATCATATTTGAACCCAACACCTCCCTATAGCCCAAGACCTCACTAGGTTGCACTAACCAAGTTTCCCACCGATGGTCCTTGATAGGGTTATGGGAAAAAATAAATAAAAATTTTAGTTTTTGTTTTCTGGAAAAAATGGGGAGGGGTCAATGGATTATCCTTCGACCCCATGCCGACACAAAGGCCCCATTTAAATTGTATTATAGCACCAAATTATAACCATGTATTAAACCATATGATGGAACTTTATCCATATCCAATTCAAACCATATATTGAAACCATATCATAACATGGAGCCATTACCATATCAAACACGTGAACAAATAATATCTTAAACTGTATATTATAATGTGGTTATATGTATATGTTCTACCATTCCAAAACATGTAAAGGGGAGAGGCCTGTGGGTTTGACCTCGAGAACTCTGCCCCACACCCTAGCCACGTTTTAACCAACATGTTATCGCGACGATCCATGATAAGGGTCAAGAATGTTTCCTTAAATATTGGAGTGAAGGTTGGGGTTCTAAAACAAGTGCGTGGCTCATCACCCATAACCATAAAAAAATTACTTTAAAACTATATAAAAACCATGATTTCCACCAACGAGTTCAGAGTTTAGGAGTTTGAAGTATAGAACAATGTGACTTTGCATAGAGATCGAGAGATGGTATAAGCATAGATCTTGATCTAAAAAGGCCATTATTGGGACAAATCATGAGCAAAAATTCATTCAATTTGTACTATTTGTCTTATTTTTATGTAGATTGTCTCATTTTACATGCCAGAGGAGGCTTCAGGAACATACAGTCAACTTTATGCTCATTTTTGTAAGAATTTCATGAGTTTAGTGGTGTCATTTATTAATGTTTATGTCTAACAAAAAATAGAGGTATTTCCAAACCACCCATTTCTAGTGGCTCAGAGATGTAGCCCAAGATGGGTGCACTCTGTTATCAACTATTGTTTTCATTTTGATGTTTGCATATCTTTTTTTTATTTTCTTATGTGAATGTTTTAAAGTATTAATTGTTTTAATCTTTAAGTTTGTTTATGGATATTTAACCTGAAATTTCACATGCAAGTTTATGGTTAAAAACATCTTGAAATTTTAGATCATTCTCTCTCTCCCTCCCTCTCCCTCACTCTCTCCCTTTCTCCCTC
>LPNX010326102.1:6886-20414 GCA_001517045.1 Pseudotsuga menziesii
AACTCTGACACAAAAATCACAGTTTTCAGGAGTATGCGCGACTGTGTAGTAGTGTAGGTCGTGAACGATGCGCGACTGTACAGTGGAACAACCCGCGTATGAAACTCAATATGCGCGACTGTCTAGTGAGACAACCCGCGTATGGGCATAAAAAGAATTCTCAATAACAGAGAAAGACCCAAGACTTTCAAATGCTACAGTAAGTAATAAAGCAGGACAACAATCACAAACAAAACTTCGAGCAATGACTGGTCAGGACAACAGAAAAAGACCTAAAGCAGACTAGGCTTCCCCAGCGGAGTCGCCAGTTCTGTTGTACAGGATAATTCACCTAATAACCTAAGTCTGGGGGGTTACCAACATACTCATGACTTGCAGATAGTTTGACTCTAAAAGAACAGAATAGGAAATAGGAAAGTAACAGGAACTTACTTGTAAAATACGAAGGTTGATCCAAGCTAGCTTCTCCCTCTCTAATCCACTTCCAGAGTCTCCAGGATAGTTCCTCCTTCACCTGTTAATAAACACTCTTCCAGATACAAAGCAATTCATATATATAGATGCAGGTTAGGCAAATCATATATCATATTGAAATGTAAACATTTACCAATCCACAAGATATAGAACACATATGGAAGAAGTAATATCTTTATTAACAATAATAGAAAGAGTTTAGGTTACAACCCAATGTCTGAACAAGGACTCATCTGTCACCAAAGGATTCTGAGTTTCTTTGCTCCAAAGATTTCTGTAGACAATCCACCAGCATAACTTTGCTCTCCAAGTATCTATCCAACCCCTTCCCCAAGGCCTCTATTTATATGGATGAAATGAGGCAGTTCTCGAAGGTTAGGGAGGTTGTAGCAGTTAATGGGATTAAGGTAAATGAGTAAACTAATCTCCCATTAACTCGTGTTTTTAAATATTAATTTTGAGGAAACCATGCGTGGGTCTGTAGTAGAGAAACCCGCATATGATACGCGATTCTATACAAGTGCAACCCGCGCATAGATATATGCGCGGCCTGCTAAACATGATACTCGCGCATGATGCGCGAGATGTCAATAGATATAGTCGCGTATGCTACTCAAAATCTCAAAATGGCAAAGTAATCAGCTGGGCATATAGGCAATGTATTTCATAATCAACCAAGGTATAGTGAAAGTAGGCAAACCTCAATCCATAAGTGTCCTTTCGTGTGCTGACATGAGGGATATCAGCACTCGGACGGAGAGGTGCCATTCAGGTGTATAACATGAACTCTCGGATGGAGGGTTTTCTTATTGTTGTTAACCAGATAACATCACAAGTGTCCTTGTTGGACTCCAATATTGAAGAAGATGAAAAGGTTGTCCTTTTGTACACATCCCACACATCTTTTTTAGACTCTCACCTTAACGATGTTGAGGGAAAAGCTCGCACCCATGAAGCTCGATTTTGTTGGAATATATTATATTCCTTGGAAGGTAATAATGTCTTTGTATTATGTCGGAAGTTGTCTACAATCTTATGTAAAAGAGTAATACATTTAACCCATAGTTATATGGTGTTGTATTTACTTGTGTAGAGTATTTGTCCATGGTATTGTATTAAGAGTTGTTATTTTGGAGAATTATATTATCCCACATGTAATATGTGAGAGTAATTCCTCCCAGTCTCTTAGTATATAATAGGGTCAAGTGAGTCTCTACATATCATGTATTCTTGATGTAGTAGTGGTACTATTGTGACATTGTTATACATCATCTATATTCTTTGGGGTATTTTTGCTTTGCTCTCTTTTAAGATTGGAGAAGACATTATGGAGATAATAGAAGACTACCTTCCCGTGGATGTAACCCATTAGGGTGAACCACGTATATCGGTGTTCTCTTGTCCTTTTCTTTTCCCGTTCTTATATTTTATGATATGTTATTGGTTGCTTAGATAGGTTAACTAGTTTAGCTTGACTCTACTATTCTAACATGGTATCAGAGCGGGTTGCTATGATCTAGTACCTTCTATAACTTTCAATCAATAACTATTATCATTTGGGCATTGTCTTTTTGTTGTAGATTTGTTTTCTATCTAGTAGCCTAGGCTTCTCTTCAGATCTGGGCATATTTCTGCATTTTTTTCTATTTTACCCTAACCCTAACTTGTTGTGTAAGATTTGCGCAGAATTTTTTCAAGGGTTTCTTGATGTTTTTTCTATAGATCTACATGATTTCGGGGCTCTCCTCAACGAGATCTTTCTTTCGGTAATAAAAATGGTAGTTATAAAAAAGGGATGTAACTTGGTTAGTTTTTACTAGAATTTTTATTATAACCTACTTTTGGAATTGGAAATGCCATTCTGAATCCACCCACGCCACCAAAACAGAAAACTGGGCATTTCTGGGCTTCCTTTCGGTAATAGAAACAACAGTGATAAAAAAAGGGTTGTAACTTGGTCATTTCTTACCAGATTTTTTATTATAACCTGTTTTTGGAATTGGAACAACCATTCTAGATCTACCTACATGACCAAAATAGAAGAATGGGCTTTTCTGGGCACATTTGTTTTTCATAGGGTTGTAAATGAAAGTTTCTCCTCTTTTCTTTACTGTGTTTCTGACTGTGCTTTTGCAGATTCAGATCAGTAAAGTGTAACTATTTTCAAGTTCTTCACTGTTTTTCTGTCATTTTTCAGTATTAGGTTTCTTATTTCTTGACAAAATTTCACTCATTATGACTTCCGAAGTAGCTTTTGTTCCTGAATTAGTTGGTTCTAACTATCTTTCCTGAAAGAGAAAGATGATTTATGTTTTCAGGAGTAAGAATCTTTGGAGGCTAATTAATAGTGAACACAAGACACCTACTGCTGCTGATGATTTGGCTATATGGGAAGCTAAAAGTGATCAAGAAAGGGGCTCATTGGTCAAACTGTTGCAGATAGTCTTCACGTAAGTATTGAGGCAGAAGATAGCTCGGTTCAGGTATGGAAAATTATTTCCTCTTTATTTGATAAATCTGATGATGTTTCTGCATATTATCTTGAAAAGAAGATGTTTGACCTCGAACTTGCTGACTTTGAAAGAGTTGAGTTATATCTTACTGAATTGAAAACTTTAAATGAGAAATTAAATAGTTGTGGTAAAGATTACAAGAAAACTAACACTACTCTTATTATTCTTGTAGAACGTAAAATTCCATCTTGTTTTGATATGTTCATCGAAACTAGGAATATAGCTCTAGAATTGTCTCAAAGTACTATGAAGCAAACTTTTGATGATTTTCTTAAAGGATTGATGAATGAGCAAGAAAGGTTAATTGTTTCAGGACAACTCACACCTATTAAAGCTCTAACTGCACTTAATAAGCATCATAGGAAAAATTTTAATAATGCTAAAGGTTCTAATCCTTTTAATACTAATCCTGGACATGCTTCTCATGCTTCTAATGGAAATAATAAACAAAATAAAGTATATGATCCTTGTAAACATTGTGGTAAAACTAACCATCCTGAAAAGAATTGTTTTAAAGAAAAACATTTAATGGCTAAAGCTAAAAAGAAAACTTCTCATGACTCTCAAGTAGCTTTATGTGCATCTACTGTTTTGCCTAATAATTCTTCTTCTAATGTGGAATGGATAACGGATTCTAGTGCATCTAAACATATGACTGGTGATGCTTCTTTATTTACTTCCTATGACAATCGTAAACACATATCTCAGAAAGTTTCTATAGGTGATGGTAAACAACTTTCTATTTATCGTGCTTGTCAAAAAGGGTTTAAATTTGAAGCATGGCCTGACAAATATGTTCTTAAAGATATCAATAAAAATTTCAAAGTAGTTTCTTCTGGTCCTGTTGATCATACTGCTGGTCTATATAAATTTGTTGGTTTTAACTCAACTAAAAGACAACCTTTTTATTCCTATGTTTCCCACACTGATGAACAAAGTAAATTATGGCATGAAATATTAGGTCATTTTAATTATGGTAAAATGCAATTGTTAACTAAAATGGTACATGGCTTGCCTCATATTTCTTCTACTAACGGTGTTTGTGAAGGTTGTGTTCTTGGTAAACATCATAGAGAAATGTTTGAGAAAGGTAAAGATTGGCGTGCTAAAGAACCTTTGCAGTTAATTCAAAGTGACATTTGTGGTCCTCTTGAAGTTCCCTCTTTATCCCATATAGGCTATTTTCTTACTTTTATTGATGACTTTAGTAGAAAATCATGGGTTTATTTCTTGAAAAATAAAAGTGAAGTTTTTTCAATATTTCAAATTTTTAAATCTTTGGTCGAAAATGAGTCTTGTAAGAATATTAAGACTTTAAGATCAGATAATGGGGGGGGATTTGTTAAGAATGAATTTGAAGAATTTTTATCCAAACATGGTATTCAACACCAAAAGATTGTACCTTACACACCACAACAAAATGGTGTTGCTAAAAGGAAAAGCATAACTTTAGTTGAAATGACTAGATGTATGCTTTATTCTAAAGGATTACATAAAAAAATTTGGGCTGAAGTTGTAAGTTGTGCAAACTTTATTTTAAATCGTGTTCCTACAAAAGTTGTTAAACATGTTACCCTCAAGGAAAAATGGAATGGTTGGAAACTTGATATTAGTAACTTTAAGGTGTTTGGTTGTGAATGTTGGGCTCATATTCCTGACAATAAACGGAAAAAGATAGATCCCAAGTATCACAAATGTATATTCATTGGTTATTCTGAGGATTCTAAGTCTTATAAGTTATTTGATACCTTTACTCAGAGTGTTATCATCTGAAGGGATGTTCACTTTGTTGAAGTATCTTCACCACCTGAGTCTGTTGAACCTCATGTTACACTAAATATCCCATTGTCTCATGTTACTCCTATCTTGGTTTCTTCTTCCAGTTTTGTGCTTGTTGTTGATCCTAGTTCACCCTCTTCTTCAATTATTCCACCTGAATGTACTGAAGCTGAAGAAAATTTTGTTTCCTCTAACCTTCCTGTTTGGGCCCGGAACACTCTTGAATCTGCAGGTAGTGAGGTCAGTAACCCTTCCGACCCTCGTAGAACTAGAAATAACTTTTCCCTTATGACCAAAGTTTTGGCCATAGATGATCCTACGTCTTATGCTCAAGCTCAAGGTAAACCTCAATCGAAACAAGCTATGACTGCTGAGTATGAGTCTCTTATGAAGAACAAGACTTGGTCTCTTGTTCCTCTTCCTATTGGTAAGAATTTAGTTGGTTGTAAATGGGTTTATAAAACTAAGTTCACTGCAGAAGGACAGATTGAAAAGTATAAAGCTAGGTTAGTTGCAAAAGGTTTTAATCAACTTGAAGGTATATATTATAATGAAACTTTTGCTCCTGTTGCTAAAACGAATACAATAAGAACCATTTTATCTATTGCTTCATCTTATAAATGGGAAATACACCAAATGGATGTTAAAAGTGCTTTTTTAAATGGTGATCTTAATGAAGAAATTTACATGCAACAACCTCCTAGTTTTATTAATGCTGAATCATCAAATTTAGTATGTAAATTACACAAGTCTTTATATGGTCTCAAACAAGCACCTAAGGCTTGGTATGATTAAATTGATGCATATTTTTTTAAGAATGGTTTTAAGCGTTGTATATCTTATCCAAATATGTATGTTTAGAACTTTGGTACTAATATTCTCATTGTTGTTTTATATGTAGATGATCTAATCATCACAAGCAACCAGCTTACATTAATTCAAAATCTAAAAAGTGATCTTCAAAAGCAGTTTGAAATGACTGACCTTAGTTTATTGCATTATTTCTTTGGTATTCAAATCTGGCATATGGAAGATGGTATGTTTCTCTCTCAGCCGAAGTATGCTACAGACCTGTTGGCTCGTTTCCATATGAGTGATTATAAATATGCTCCTACGCCATTTCAGTATGGTGTAAAGTTAATTGTTGAGTGTACCACACCACTTGTTGATACTACTCTTTATTGTCAGCTTGTAGGAAGCTTGATATATTTAACTCACAACCGACCAGATCTCTCTTTTGCCATCAGTTTGGTTTCTTGGTTCATGCAACAACCTCATGAAAGTCATTGGCAGGAAACTAAGAGGATTTTGAGATATTTACAGGGGACATTATACTGTGGTGGTTTTTATTTGAGTAGTACTACAGTTTCAGTCTCTGGTTACACAAATTCTGATTGGGTAGGTGATAGTTCTGATCGACAGTCCACTGCAGGTTATGTATTTCAACTTGGTTCAAGTCTGATTTCTTGATCGAGCAAGAAGATGAATACTCTTTCTTTATCTTCATGTGAAGCAGAATATAGAGAAGCCAAAGAAGCAGCTAAAGAAGCAGTTTGGTTATGGCATGTTCTTACAGAGCTTGGTATGGCTCCGAAATCGTCCACTGTGTTGAAATGTGACAATCAGGGTGCAATATATCTTTCTTATAATCTGGTATATCACTCGAAGACAAAGCATCTTGACCTTGACACTCATTACATTCGTGGACTTATGGCAGATGGTATTCTTTCTCTTCAGTATTGTCCTACCAAGTAGCAGGCAATAGATATCTTCACCAAATCCTTCACCGAGGGAAAGTTTGTGCATATTCATTCCTTGCTTGCAATGCGGGAAGTTGTCATCAAGGGGGAGCAGTAATGACTCCTTCCTTCCTTAGTGTTAGTGTGGGCCCTTCTCCCAGCCATTATTAAGGGGGAGTGTTGGAATATATTATATTCCTTGGAATGTAATAATGTCTTTGTATTATGTCAAAAGTTGTCCACAATCTTATGTAAAAGAGTAATACATTCAACCCATAGTTATATGGTGTTGTATTTACTTGTGTAGAGTATTTGTCCATGGTATTGTATTAAGAGATGTTATTTTGGAGAATTATATTATCCCACATGCAATATGTGAGAGTAATTTCTCCTCATCTCTTAGTATATAATAGGGTCAAGTGAGTCTCTACATATCATGTATTCTTGATGTAGTAGTGGTACTATTGTGACATTGTTGTACATCATCTATATTCTTTGCTCTCTTGTAAGATTGGAGAAGAAATTTTGGAGATAATAGAAGACTACCTTCCCGTGGATGTAACCCATTAGGGTGAACCATGTATATCGGTGTTCTCTTGTCATTTTCTTTTCCTGTCCTTATCTTTCATGATATGTTGTTGGTTTCTTAGATAGGTTAACTAGTTTAGCTTGACTCTACTATTCTAATAGATTTGAAGCAATTGAAGTCATTGTGGAGCATCATGATGCTCTTCTATTTGTAAAACAGTCTCAATTTTTTTGTTCTGGAAGCAAATAAAATGAAGACACCACAGTCTATCAAGCAATTAATCAAATTATGAATATCTCTAGCTCAGATGATCACAGTTAAAATGTAGAGGGTTGTCAAGGCACTTATTCTATGGATAGTGAAGAGAGTGCTAAAGAAAATCATGAGCCACAGGAGTAAGATATTGAGGACAATCATGATGAAGATGATGAGGATGGTCAAGATGTCCAGGTCATGGACAATGATCCTAGTACCTATTAATTTTGTCTTTGGATGAAGTTTTTTTGCATGTTGCTTTTGGGTCGATATGTTAGAATTTATAGCAACTTAGGGGAACACACTTTTTATTTACGGCTTATTTTATCTTGGATGACTATAACTGAGCTACATAATTCTCATAAAATTCTGATACTATGCTTGGAATTTTCGTATTGTTCTGTTGAAGCTTTTTTCATCTTTTTATAAATGCAAACAAACTTGTTCTCATTAATGTGTGTGTGTGTGTGCCTTCTTAACTTTATTGAATTGTTTCCTTTTCGGGAAGGGTCGTCACTATGTAGGGTTCATCACTAGATATTCAAGAATGGATTATGAAGTTCTAAAACATCCTTAATGTAATAACAACTTGTTTAAAAAAAAAGTAGAATCAACTAGTTACGTAAATTATTCCAATTTCCATGTTTTAGAGTGCTTTTTACTTGCCATGCTTGATGTATACATAACATTGGACATCACATGCATTTCATTCTCAACTTTTTTTCTTGCAAATGCATGTGCTTGATACATGTTGTCAAACAATTACTTGTCCTAAATAACAATATAGGGATCATTTAGAACTAGTATGAATAAAAGAAGGGGCAAACTAGATTATGATAGAATATAATTGATAATATAATATAGTGACATTGGGAAAGAAATGGTATGGATTAAGAACATAGGAGATTCATAATATAGAAAACAAGTTAAATACTTTTTTGAAGTGTTATGAAATTTTGCAAAGATTCATAAAGAAGAAGACAAATTCACACTTAAAATGCTCTTGCATGTTGTTGCAATACATTTTATCCATAGACTTAAAGACAAAAAATTGCATAAGATGTATTTTCTTAAATTTTGAGATGATAAGTCATAAAATTCATTGTATTTTCTATATCTTTCCACATGATTCTCTAGATATTCTACAAACCATCAAAATATAAAATACCAATATCAGTTAAAAGAATATTCTAGCAAGGTTAGAATTTTAAAAGGGGAGAAGAGGTTTTATTGTAATACAACAAGAACCAACAAAAGAACCAAATTTATGGAACATTTTAATATCCAAGAGTTACAAGAAAATTATCATGTAGGTTTTCACAAAATAATATCTTAAAATGATTATATATATATATATAATGATAGAAGTTAGAGTTTCATCAAGGATGGAGAAAATTTCATATTGGGGAGAGAGCCTCTAAATTATGTGATCAAATCAATATATATAAACCAACACTTGCCACTCTATATAAGTCAATCATTTCAAAATATCCATCATTCTAAGAATAGTCATGAATCACTTAAATATGAGTTATGATTTATTGCATAAACAATTACATGTGATTTCATGGGTCAAAAGAAATATCAATATGATTGTGGCATCATAAGAAATATCATTTCCATAGGATCTTATCATCCAAACTAAGTTTTACTATTATAGAGCCACGCCTCGTTAGATTTGCTAATGTCTATTGGTTGAGAAAATCACAATAGTTGCACTACTACTCAATAGTCTGCTAGTCATACCATGTCCATGATCCTCCTTGCTATGTCTAGAAAATAATTTTATGAGCGAGCATAATAATAGAAGGGTCTATCTTTGCTTGATTGAAAGAGTAACTTGAAGGGAGGTGTTTAAATAATGGTATGAGTGATGGAGATATTGGAGATAAAAGTGGTTGTCTCATATTGGTTGATCTCTAAAGTGTTGTGGCTCCATGTGATAAGTTGCACAATGTGGTAATTGATCACTTGATCTTGTAATATAGCATTAGGAAATATAAATGCAATCGGCATTTAAAGGTGGGTTTCATCTTAGCATTAGGTGTTTAATTCTTATGCAGATGTTTACCAATTACTTGCAAATAATTATTCATTATTTTTATCTATGGTTTTGTAATGTCCTCCATCTAGATACTTAGCATGATGTGAATTTTTTTTAATACATTAATCTGACCTTTTCTATCACAAAACATAAAATAACAGTTCCTTGCAACAATATAACTTAATGAATTTAAGTAAAACATCTTTCATTATTTTAACGCGGTAATCTATATCTTCCCATTAAAAGTCATATGTACTCATTTCCTTTACCATCATAACACCTACAAAACCCCTAATGACAACAATAACAGAATTCTTCCATTTTCATTAGCACGCAGAAGCCAATAATTCTCTTCAATCTAAATACACTATAGAAAAGATACGCTTACTAATTCTATACACAATTAAAGTGAAATCTTTAAGAGCTTTTTCTTCCTGTAGAATGTAAGGAACTTGAGTAATGGCTTTGACATATAAGCACCATGAATCTTTAATAATATTCTCTTATTATACTATCGCAAATATACAAACATTTTGGTTACCAATCTAGTCATTGTACGAACACAAGGTAATAATAAAAACATTATTAAAAAGGAGTCTAGCTTTATAGTCATCTAAACTATATATCCCGTAAACACTTCATCTTTGCACATTCCATATCACTTCTTCAATTCAGCAAAGATACACCTGATTAATCCATATCTGATACGCTTATCCACATCCATTCATGTATGTGTGTATATCATTCAAACTCACTTTCCATCTCGAATATATCTATATAAATGTTTGAACTATCCATATCCATTTAATTGTGAATATGAATACAAATCTTTCAAAGTGCATTTCAAATTGAAGTGTATATATAAACATTAAATATATCTATAAACATTGGTTATATTTTTCACAAGAAATATATATATGAACTAAATCTCTCAATGCATGTCACTTGAATATATACATAACTATGTCAATTAAATTAATTATTCCAACATAGAACTATATCTTCAAGGCATTCTGAGAGAAACCTCATGCAATAAACAATGAAAATGCACGATATAACAGAAATAGCAGAACACAGAAGGAAATTATTGATCACGGGCCACTTCGAGGGGGAAACCTCCTTTGAGCAAGCTCAATACAAATAACTCATGGATTCCTTCATTGGTCTCAACACATACTTATATACCAAGTCTAATCTAAATAACTATTACTCCCCATGAATGTGGGATAAACACGTACTTATATACTAAGTCTAATCTAAACAACTATTACTCCCCATGAATATGGGATAATACAATATACTCACAGGACGACTTACAAAGCATATGCATCCAACAAAAATATACTAACAAAGCAAAGAGAAGGGTTGGCATGGGTTCCTAACATCCCCTCTGTTGTTCAGGATTAAACACCCTTGTAACCTAGGGTATGGGGTTACCAACTTACTACTAACCTTGCAAACAATCTGCTTTAATAGAGTATAGAAAAGAAATAGGAAGAAATTCTTGACTCTCCTGATTACCGACGGTTGATCCAAGCTTGATCTTCTTCCACTTTGCTTCTCTCCAAAGCTTCCAAGGATGCACCTTCTTCACCTACAAAGAGAAAATTCTCCAAGTGCAATCTTATACATGTATATATGAGAGGTTAGATAAACAATATATTGATCCGTAGGACCTCAACTTTAGTGCATTAAAAGTTTGTTGTAAAAGAATGCGTGCAACAGGTTAATTAATGGACAGTATTAGTATAAATTAAATGCTCAGAACAGGAATGAAAACCACAACACTGATAGACAGATACAAGGAAGAAAACACAAAAACAGAGTCACAAACAGAAGTTGATAACGAAGTTCACCCCCTCCACTGGGCTACGTCTCCGGGTCCCTCTCCAATGGGTACCGATCCAATTAATGGCTTTAAAATGGTACAAATGGTTCTGGCATCAACCTCAGCATTTGCAGAAACAGAATGCTGGACAGGAAGTCTTCAAGACTCCTCTCTGGAACTTACAACTTGGAATTCAAAAGATAAGGAAGCCAAACTATAACAGAGAATGGGTCGACTTCTAAATACAAAACAACACTCTGGATAAATTGCAGCAAAAACTCTCCTGCTATCCTTTTGTCTCTGTCAAAATTAACTACAACAAACTGTAAAACAGAAGGCTGAACATAAAGTCTTCAAGACTCCTCTCTGGAAATTACAATCGGGTCTTCAAAAGGTAAAGAAGCCCACATGTAACAGAGAATGGTCGACTTTACACTAACAGTATTTGCAATAATTTTACAGCTAACTTTTCTCTCCCTCCTCCTGCACTGGCTGAAACAACTGGAATATAAAGCTGCCCCTGTATCGTGGCTAGAATCGAGCTGTTGAAGCGTTCAGTGGGAGGAATCGTCACCGGTTCGACTCGCCAAAATGTTACCAAAGAGTCTGTTCCTGCATCCTCCTGCCAAATGCCAACTCGTTCATCATAACTGACCGTTCCATATTCCCCCAACGTTACCAACAGGCCGTTCATACTTATCCAAACGTGGCAACAAAACTGTGCCAACTATGATACCTTCCAGAGCGTTACTCACCTGCCAAGATGGAACCAAAGAACCAAAAGAGCGTTATCAATGCGTCTGTTCATTTCCTGAAACGCGTCATCAAGACTATGTACCAAACTGCAAAATGGTTTTGAGTCGGAAGCTTTAGTCATCGACGCGTCTGCTGTTGCGGAAGAGGATAAGCAACGGGCTCCGATTTTACTTTGATGAACTCTGTCGCAATCGGCTGTCAGTTGGTTTTCGAGTCGGAAGCTTTAGTTACTTTGGTTTCCGCAGTTGCGGATGGCGCACCACTTCTTTCTCCGATTCCGTCGAGTTGTTTCGCCGATATTTTAAGTTTTGGGCTTCCGCCATTGCGGTTGCCGGAAGTGTTATTCTTCCGATCCAGATTGTGCCCGCCGTTGCGGACTGCTTATTGCTCCGACTTTCGATCTGCGCTCTGAACATCCTTTAAGTTTCCGACGTTGCAGAAGGGAGAAGGCTTGTGAGCCCCGCCGTTGCGGAAGGGGAAAGGCTTCCGTCCTCCGATGTTGCGGAAGGAAGATCTCTTTTAACCTCCGCCGTTGCAGAAGGAGATCCCTTCCGACCTCCACCGTTGCGGAAGGAGATCCCTTACGACCTCTGATTCGTCAACAGACCGTGAACCAACTACGCGGCCTTTTCACAACGGTTAATGGAAATGTCGTTGAGCTATGCAATATACGCCACATGAATATCCCGCCAACATTGCAAGATATATATATATATATATATATATATATATATATATATATATATATATCATGGTTTCATTTGGTAATCCCCGTCCAACTTAACATATGGTCTTTGGCATAACATAACCATTGAACGGGGTTCATGACATATATGCAAAGTCTGGTTTCGAGACCTGTGGGCAAGAAACAACCCTTTAAGAGCCGACCCATGGGATAAGGTTAAGCTTAGATATGTTTTTTATCATAGCTAAGAACCATTAAACATCTTGAAATGCATTGACCCCATTTTCAAAGGCGATGAAGTCTTGAGTTTTACCAAACCTGGCTGCCATTGTACCATTTTCTTTTTATATTGGATCAGTATATCTTTAAAGACAAATGACCCCCTGGATCATTCCTCCCCATTGGAGAGATTTTGGACCACCAAAAGCCTAGATCATCCTGCAGGAAGGTGAGGGTACCACTTCCTCACCATTTCGATTTCCATACATCCTGCCTTGCTTAGAATCTGCATATTAGTCTCCTTGTCCATGACCAAAGGAGGTTCATACCATTTAAAATTATTTGCATATGCGACTGGAGATAAGCTCAAATAGAAAGAACATTTACACTTCTTTTCAAAGGTCTCTAAATGATCATAAACAAAATTGAGCTTTTTACCTTTCAACCTTCCCTTGATGATCTGCAACCCAACTTGCTTTTCAACTTCAAAAGGATGATGATTTGCATGTCTGGCCTTGCAAATTGCCTAACTCATCTCCTGCTGTTCTTGCACTATCTGCAGCACTGCTTTCTTTGCATCATGATGTCCAACATATTCTGTGCCAAAAGAAAAGTCTACATGTGACTTCAACAGATAACAAAAAGAAGTCTCGAAAGGAGATTTAATGCACTGCATGTGCTGCAACTGTTCACCCTGAACCTTAGGA
>LPNX010326102.1:21371-49431 GCA_001517045.1 Pseudotsuga menziesii
CGCACCCTGCAATATACTTCAAGTTGCTTGATCCAATTGTCTAATTTTTCAACATCTACATCTCCATTATAAATAGGTAATTCAAATTTTACATCCAATTTGAAATAAGGCATATTAGGACTTGCATTATGAGAAGTATGAGAAGAAGAAAAAGTCTGTTTAGTATCAGGATGATCACCATCACCTCCTACTCCTTTACCCTTTTCTTCCGGCTTCACTTCTGCATCTCTGGATGAAGATCCTTCTTCTTTCTTCTTCCTTTCTGCTCGTTCTTCAAGTAGAAGTTCCATCATGGCTTTCATGCTCATAAAAGCCTCCAGAAACTCAGTTTCAGACATAACAGGTTTTTCCTGTTCGGTGTGTCCTTCTTCTTCCCTTCGTGGAGAAGACATGGTTCTTGAGAATGTTCTCCTGGAGCCAATCTCAGGATCTCTTTCAACTAATTCTCCTTCACCAAGATTTAACCTGGACCTGGTAAGCATTCACAAACTTGCACAACATTCAACTAGCTCTGATACCAAATATGATCCGTAGGACCTCAACTTTAGTGCATTAAAAGTTTGTTGTAAAAGAATGTGTGCAACAGGTTAATTAATGGATAGTATTAGCAAAAATTAAATGCTCAGAATAGGAACGAAAACCACAATACTGATAGACAGATACAAGGAAGAAAACACAGAAATAGAGTCACAAACAGAAGTTGATAATGGAGTTCACCCCCTCCACTGGGCTACGTCTCCGGGTCCCTCTCCAATGGGTACCGATCCAATTAATGGCTTTAAAATGGTACAAATGGTTTTGGCATCATCCTCAGCATTTGCAGAAACAGAATGCTGGACAGGAAGTCTTCAAGACTCCTCTCTGGAACTTAAAACTTGGACTTCAAAAGATAAAGAATCCAAACTATAACAGAGAATGGGTCGACTTCTAAATACAAAACAACACTCTGGATAAATTGCAGCAAAAACTCTCCTGCTATCCTTTTGTCTCTGTCAAAATTAACTACAACAAACTGTAAAACAGAAGGCTGAACATAAAGTCTTCAAGACTCCTCTCTGGAAATTACAATCGGGTCTTCAAAAGGCAAAGAAGCCCACATGTAACAGAGAATGGTCGACTTTACACTAACAGTATCTGCAATAATTTTACAGCTAACTTTTTTCTCCCTCCTCCTGCACTGGCTAAAACAAATGGAATATAAATCTACCCCTGTATCATGGCTAGAATCGAGCTGTTGAAGCGTTCAGTGGGAGGAATCGTCACCGGTTTGACTCGCCAAAACGTTACCAAAGAGTTTGTTCCTGCATCCTCCTGCCAAATGCCAACTCGTTCATCATAACCAACCGTTCCATATTCCCCCAACATTACCAACAGGCCGTTCATACTTATCCAAACGTGGCAACAAAACTGTGCCAACTATGATACCTACCAGAGCGTTACTCATCTGCCAAGACGAAACCAAAGAACCAAAAGAGCGTTATCAATGCGTCTGTTCATTCCCTGAAATGCAGCACCAAGACTATGTACCAAACTGCAAAATGGTTTTGAGTCGGAAGCTTTAGTCATTGACGTGTCCGCTGTTGCGGAAGAGGATAAGCAACGGGCTCCAATTTTACTTCGATGAACTCTGTCGCAATCGGCTGTCAGTTGGTTTTCGAGTCGGAAGCTTTAGTTACTTTGGTTTCCGCAATTGCGGATGGCGCACCACTTCTTTCTCCGATTTCGTCGAGTTATTTTGCCGATCTTTTTAAGTTTTGGGCTTTCGCTGTTGCGGCTGCCGAAAGCTTTATTCTTTCGATCCAGATTGTGCCAGCCGTTGCGGACTGCTTATTGCTCCGACTTCCGATCCGCGCTCCGAACGTCCTTTAAGTTTCTGCCGTTGCGGAAGGGAGAAGGTTTGTGAGCCCCGCCGTTGCGGAAGGGGAAAGGCTTTCGTCCTCCAATGTTGCGGAAGGAGATCCCTTCCGACCTCCGATTCCTCAACAGACCGTGAACCAACTACGCAGCCTTTTCACAACGGTTAATGGAAATGTCGCCGAGCTATGCAATATATGCCACATGAATATCCTGCCAACATTGCAACATATATATATATATTATATCATGGTTTCATTTGGTAATCCCCGTCCAACTTAACATATGGTCTTTGGCATAACATAACCATTGAACGGGGTTCATGACATATATGCAAAGTCTGGTTTCGGGACCTGTGGGCAAGCAACAACCCTTTAAGAGATGACCCATGGGATAAGGTTAAGCTTAGATATGTTTTTTATCATAGCTAAGAACCATTAAACATCTTGAAATGCATTGACCCCATTTTCAAAGGCGATGAAGTCTTGACTTTTACCAAACCTGGCTGCCATTGTACCATTTTCTTTTTATCTTGGATCAGTATATCTTTAAAGACGAATGAGCCCCTGGATCATATATCTACTGCATAATTGAATATATTCATCAACCATGATAAATGAAAGAGACTCAAAACAATGTTGGAAGAATAATTCTCTTTATTAACAATCAATGAATGAGATAAGAGTACAACCCAGCTTCTGAGACAATGACTCCTCTGCAACCAAAGGACTCTGAGTCTGCTGCTCCAAGACTTCTGAAGATATACCACCAGCATAACTTTGCTCTCCAAACTTGATTGTTTAATGCCCTCCCCAAGGCCTCTATTTATACTTTGGGAAATAGAGTGGTTTCGAAGGTTGAGGAGGTTGAAACAGTTAAGATAGTTAATGATTAGGACCCAACTAATCTCCTGTAATCGTGATTTATATTTTTTAATATTGAATCAATATGTATGCAACTATTGATATAGGCAACCCACGTATGACACGCAAGTTGCTTAAAGGAAACCCGCGTATGCTGATGTACACGGGTTGCAATGGAGATAGTCACATACAGTACGCAAGTTTTCAATGGAAATAGTCGTGTATGTACACGAGTTGCAACGAGGATAGTCGTGTACGCAACTCAACACTTAGAAAAATAATATGGCAAGCTGGTTCAAGGGTAAATGCATCCCATGTCATGCCCATCTATAGTGTTTTGGAAAAATTCAATCCTAATATGTCCTTTTGTGTACCAATATAAGGAATGTTGGCACTCGGACGGAGAAGTGCCATTTGGGTTGATAACAGATGCCCCCTAATGTGTGAGTCTAGAGGGAAACGATGGACGAAATACATTATAATCATTATCTTGGAGAACAGAAGTCGAATGGAGCAGAGGTAGTACTTGAAACAACTACATAATAATGTCATATACAAATTCATATCCGAGGATGCTATGTTCAATATACTGGAACACTAGCTCCTTTACAATATTTGAGTACATCATATAGTATGGGTCCAAGACCACATATATTACAAAGGTGGAACGGAGTCACAATATACAATAATGATGAGTCTTCAAAGATCTGGAAGTTGTGTAAGTGACCACAACATAATCTTGTGCAACTTAGTCCATAGATATGAAACTAAGGTCTTCATCAAAAATCCCAAAGAACGAGTACAATCCAAGCCATATGAATAGATGTTATTGATGTCAAACATGGATAGGATTCAACAGATTGTCAACCAATAGGTGATAATCGACAACTGAAGCAAAGGAATTCAACAATAATGAAAGTGAATCATAAGGTACGATCATCAAAACTCTAGGTATTCGTCATCAAGAAGTGCTGATGCAGAAGCATATTGTGATGAGGAAGGCAATAGATCCTCCAACGGATCCCAAGAGTGACTAGGAACTAGGTAAAGGAAGGGAGACACAAGTAATAACAGATAAGACAATGATGGAATCAGGATATAGATCAGATACAGGGTTAAGTCCTTGAACAGTGAGCACGACACAGAGATGACCCAAGGCAGCTTTTAACTTTGCAGATAGTACAACTAGACTTTGAAGGATTTTTTGATAAGAAGAATAATCATTCTTATTGAATTTCAAGAGAGACGATTACAAGATAAATAGTAGAGGAATGCCACCAAATCAAGAAGGCCACAAAATAAGCAAATCAAATCAGCATATCTCTAGGCTAGAAAATAGGAAATAGAAACTACTAGAATCTGAAATAGTAATTTTAGATTTTATTTGCAAAAAATAGAATTTCCTAATTTATTCCCTAGAAATCCGACACCCCCCCTCAAGTTGGAGCGTAGATATATATCATGCCCAACTTGCTTACAAAGAGCTCAAAAATAGGTCTGAAAAGTCCTTTGGTGAAGATGTTGGCTATTTGTTGAGTAGTAGGAACAAAAGGCATGCAAACAGCTCCACTATCAATTTTCTCTTTTATGAAGTGTCTATCAATCTCTACATGCTTCATGCGATCATGTTGTACTGGATTTTGAGCAATACTTATGGTAGCTTTTTTGTCACAATACAACTTCATTGGCATATTCACCAGCATCTGCAGCTCTTCAAGAATTCTCTTCAGCGATAGCATCTCACAAACTCCGTTTGCCATAGCCCTATATTCTACCTTGGCACTACTCCTTGCAACCACATTCTGTTTCTTGTTTTGCCATGTGACCATATTTCCCCAGACATAAGTATAGTATCCTGACATGGATCTCCTACCAATAATTGAGCCTGCCAAATCTACATTAGTGTATGCCTCTATGTTATGCTGTGTGGTCTTCTAGAAGAGTAAACCCTTGCCTGGTGTACTTTTCAAGTATCTAAGAATCCGATAACCTGCTTCAAGATGTTTCTCGTAGGGTGAGTGCATAAACGGGCTTACCAAACTCACAGTAAAAGCAATATCGGGCCATGTATGTGATAAGTAAATTAAATTTCCCACCAACTTTTGATACCGAGTTGTATTCACTGGATCACCTTCCTTGTCATCTCCAAGTTTCTGATTGGGATCAATTGGAGTGTCTGTTGGCCTACAACCGCTCATCCCAGTCTCCTTAAGGAGGTTAAGGAAATACTTACGTTGGGAGACAACAATCCCTTTCTTTGATCGAGCAACCTCCATTCCAAGGAAATACCTCAGAGATCCTAAGTGCTTGATCTCAAATGTTGATGAGAGGGAAGTCTTCAATCAGTTCATCTCAAGTACGTCATCTCCAGTGAGAATTATATTGTCTACATACACAATCAATATCGCTATCTTCCCATCCTGTGAATGTCTTATAAACATCGTATGATCACCTTTCCCTTGAGTATACCCCTGAATTTTAACAAACTAAGTGAATTTCTCAAACTAGGCTCTTAGTGATTGTTTTAACCCATATAAGGACTTCTTCAGTTTACACACCATTGTTAAGGAATAAACACTCTTATAACCGAGGGTCTAGGGTTACCAACTTACTCTTAAAACTTGCAGACAATCAGCTTTGAAGTACAGAAAGGAAATAGGAATATGTGATGGACTCACTTGATTAACGATGATTGATCCAAGTTTTGTCTTCTCCCGTTCTGCTCCTCTCCAAAGCTTTCAGGGATGCACCTTCTCCACCTGCAAAGAGCAAATCCTCAAAGTACAATATTCTACATGTATATATGACAAGTTAGATAAACAATATATAGAGTTCTTAATCATAAATATTCATCAAACCATGATACATGAAAGAGACTCAACACAAAGTTGGAAGAAGGATTCTCTTTATTAACACAATAGTGAATGAGATAAGTGTATAAACCAATGCCTGAAATAAGGGCTCCTCTGCAACCAAAGGAATATGAGTTCTGCTACTCCAAAGACTTCTGAAGATACACCACCAACATAACTTTGCTCTCCAAGTATGATTGATTAATGTCCTCCCCAATGCCTCTATTTATACTTAGGGAAATAGAGCAGTTTTGAAGGTTGAGGAGGTTGAGACAGTTAAGATAGTTAATGATTAGGGCTTAAAAAATCTCCATTAATTGTGTGATATTATTTTTAATTTCAAATGGAGGCATACGCGAGTATTGATACAGGCAACCCGCATATGACACGTGAGTTTCTATAAGGGAAACCCGCGTATAGATATGTACGCAGGTTGCAATGACAATACTTGCATACAGTATGCGGTATGCTGTGGAGATAGTCGCGTATGTACGCGAGTTGTTGTGGAAAGAGTCACGCACAACAATCAACATATAAAAAGGTAAAGATGACAAGCTAGGTGGATAGTGAATGCATCTCATGTCATGCCCATCTATAGTGTTTAAGCAACCTTCAATCCATAATTGTCCTTTTGTGCGCCAACATATGAAGTGTCAGCACTCGGACGGAGAAGTGTCATTTGGGTTGATAATAGATGCCCCCTAATGTGTGACATCAGAGGGAAGCGATGGCTGAAATACATTATAATATCTATCTTTGGAGAACTCAGAAATCCAATGGAGCAGAGGTAGTACCTGAAACAAATACATAATAATGTCATATACAAATTCATATATGAGGAGGCTATGTTCAATATACTAGAACACTAGCTCCTTTACAATGTTTGAGTACATCATATAGTATGGGTACAAGACCACGTATATTACAAAGGTGGATCAAAGCCACAATATACAATAATGATGAGTCTTCAAAGATCTAGAAGCTGTGTACATAGGTAGAACATAATCTTGCACAACTTAGTCCATAAACAGGGAACTAAGGTCTTCATAAACAAACCCAAAGAACTAGTACAATCCAAGCCATGTGAATAGATGTAGGTTGAAGTTGAACATGGAGTGGATTCAACAGATTGTCAATCAATAGGTGATAATCGACAACTGAAGTAAAGGAATTCACCAATGATGAAAGTGAATCCTGAGGTACGATTGTCAAAATTCTAGGTCTTCATTGTCAGGAAGTATTGATGAGAAACCATACTATGATAAGGAAGGCAATAGATCCTCCAATGGATCACAAGAGTGACTAGGAACTGGGTAAAGGAAGGGAGACACAAGTGATAATAGATATGACAATGATGGGATCAGGATATAGATCAAACATTGAGTTAAGTCCTTGAATAGTGAGCACGACATAGAGATGACCCAAGGAAGATTTTAACTTTATAGATAGAACAACTAGACTTATATGTCATGTAGGAGACATGATCAGATTTCCCAGGTAGAACTGACAAGAGGAGGAGTAATAAACTCGAAGTAATAGCTGAACTGAAAGTGAACACTAAGACATGAGTATCGAAAAAGACAAAGAGTGCTATGTTCAAGGATGACATGCTGCCACTAACGAAAAACCAAGAGAAAACTTCTTCCTTACCTTCCCTGTTAAATTTTAATGAGTCCAGGAAAGTCAACTCGGATCTCTCTTCATTTTTTAACAAGATTGAAGAGAAGATGGAATAATGCTTGATAGTGTCACTGATTCGTGGATTTAATGAGCCCAAACTAGTACATGCTCAGTTGGTTTTTTCACATTTAGAGAGTCTGAAAATTCCAAAGAAGACTCCAAGGTGGTCCTTTTTCGTCCAATTTAGTTTCCTGAGGCCGAAAAAGTATAAAACATACCACAAAAGAACTCCCTTAACTTCCGTAGAAGAAAGGTGAACCTTTTTTGTACTTAGTCAGGAAGGTTCGAAAAAGGTTAAATTACCACCTACCCAATGCTCCTTCGAGAGCAGCATATAGCTTGAGTTTTACGAGTGTGAAGGAAAGCAAGATCACTCGGAAAGATCCATTTGAGTACGAGAAATAGGGTTTACAACAATACACTCGATGCTTTGTTCTTTAGTGTTTAACGAGCATGACAAAGACATTGAGTATGCTCGGATTATTTTTCATGTTTAGGTCCAAAACACGAAAAAGAGAAAACTAAGCTCATATCGGGAGTTCCTTTTTCGTAAATTTAGTCCCTCAGGTCCGGAAAAGTGATAAACCTATGCGTGAGAATAATCTTCTCAATTCCGTAGAAAAGAGAGTGATCATTTCTCGTGTTATTCTGCATGGTCTGAGAAAGAGATAACCTACCACCAATGTGGATGCCCATTCACATATTCTTAACGAGCTTGAATGGACAAGTTAACTCAATAGTCAAGTCTGTTTTAAGGAGTCAGACCTGGGCCTAAAGAAACTCCATAAGGGTGGGGAGTCCTATAAAATGAATAGCTTGTAAAAACAGACCAAAATGAGGCTCCATTTGGCGTGAAAAATAGCTAAAAGGATTCCCCTATACCTAAGACAGTTGCAGCATGAGTATTGAAAGACAATATAGGTTCTAAATGTGGATACTCATAAGAGGAATGTCCTATCCACGGAAGAATGATGGTAAAGACAAGGATCTAATGGTTTAAAATACCATAGTCCGTGGTTAAAATGTTGATTGCTAAGTTTAATATGGATTAAGTATAGATGCAAAATGCATGTGAAATGACAAAAAATCACCTATATGAGAAAAAAGCACTTTAGAACGATGAAAAACCTGTTACAAGGCCAAAAGGGATGGTATTATTTTGATAAAATGTGAACTATAGGGAAAAAAACCCACATAAGAAATATAATTTCTATAAATAGTTCAAAAATTTAAATACAACTCACCATTTTGAATTTTAGCCATAAAAAGCAAGTTTTCACCTCTACCTTCATTCGATCGGTGTGGACAATTCGGTGGACGAAATCCAATTCTGCAAGTGTCAGGTAAGGCTACACCCCAATCTCTTCAATTTGATCCTAGAAAATTTTAAATTTAGGTCCCAATTTTATATTTTTGAGCACCCTTAAGCAAGGCACACTGTGTATGAGGATTCTCTATATTGAAACTTGCGTACACGCGTTCTGTACATGGGTTTCCCTGAAGGACAGTCACGTACAGTATGTGACATGTCTAACTAGACAATCGCATATGCTGCATGAAGGGGAAAAGAAGTATTTTGGGTCAAATTTTTGAATTTTTACATGAAACTAAAGGTTCACAATGGTTGTTTTGCTAGGTTTGAAGATGGTGCTTGAGTGGAGGGAGTGTGAGCATGAAGATATGGATCAAGAAGCACTCCAGGATGCCCCCATGGTGAATGTTTTATGTTCAAGTGGGTTGTTGAAGTTCTTTTGCACATCACCTATGTGGGCCAATGTCCGCCTGCTAGAGTTCATGATAAACTACTAGGACCATGATTTAGGCATGTTTGACCTTTAAGGTGAATCCTTGGAGATTATGTTAGAGGATATTTACTTCATTGCCGATCTATTATGACGGGGAGCTCCAGTCAACTTGGAGGGCATCGGCAGAGGCGGCGATCCCCTTAGTGTCCAAAACTAGATTGATATATACTGCACACCAGGTACCCAAAAGAGAGGGAGTTGCATCCCTATTGCACATATACGTGATCTTCCTCTACATGTACTGGCAATACCATAGTGAGGGTTGCGGGATCATCTTCTCTTCATCTCCCTACATGGAACCAAATGAGGTTGGTAGTGGATTGCATGCATGGGACTTTATATGATTGGTGTTCGGGAGTTGTCTCGATTTTGAGAAAGCAACTCTCGGACTGCAAGAGAGGAAGGAGGAAGAACTTTGGATATTATAGCATACTAGTTGCCTTCTTCTTCGAGAGAGTGTCGGGATTAAGCCCTGCAATACCCCTACCAGTCTGATCTCCTCGTTATACTAGGATGAGCAGATGGGGAGATATCTTCCTCCGCGAGGGAGGAGGTGGCTCACTACAGAGTGTATACGATGATGACTTCTACTTTTGGTGGGAGCAACAATTACCAGCACTGGAGTAGTTTCCATATGCCGGGATGGATTTCTGTGGTGATCCAGACCTTGTCCTCCCTCTAGGAGGAGCATGGGGAGAGCTAGGTAATTTTTAATTTTCAAGTTTTTAAATTTTTTATGAATTTTAAAATATAGAGATATATACATATGTATAAGAGTTCTAATACTATAAACATGTCAAAATGTAGATATTGGACCAGTTCGCCCTAAAGGGCATCCACGCATGTATGTGTGTCTTGTCTTAGGTGAAGACCAGGGGATTATTAGGGTTCTGGAGGGGAAGCTGGCCAAGCTTACCCAGAGAGTACCCACCTTATGGATAGAGCACATCCCAACCGTCATGCAGGAATTTGTGGTTGGAGTTCCACCTGTCTGGATATGCCTTTTGAGGTGGGTAGCCATAGTAGTTTTAGTATACATAGATGCTGTTGAGGCTGCTGAAGCTGAGGAGGCTGAAGAAGCCAGAGTATAGGGAGACCGGGGGAACTATAGTGGTCCTGCTTAGATCTAGGGAATTTGATGGACTGTGATCCATATTTTGTATATTTTTGTATATTATATAGTTATGACTGGATCTGAGGATCAGAGACTCGACCTATCTATAGAAGATATTCACATATATATATTATGTCGGTTTATTTACAAATGTTTTTTATGTGTATGTTGTATATTTTTATGAAATATGTGTTTGATGCCAATCCAAAATGTAATTAGCGTATGCATCAGTTAATGAATTCTAATTTCTTGGAATGTGATTGAATGTAATGAACTCAAAATTTCTTTCCAATAACCTAACTTGCATGAATTGACGCAATAGAATAGGATTTCGCACCTGATAAGCTCGATTGAGCTGGGAAACTACCAGTTGAGAGTCCATTCGGACTTCTAGATGAGTGATACCACGTGACAAAGCATCCCATAGAAGCTCAATTACAACCCTATACTCAGCAACATTATTAGAAGCAGGACCTAAGCAAGTGCCTCTTGAGGCAACTAACTGTCCCGAGGGAGAATAAATGACCCATTCTGCTAAAGCAAGATTATAAGTGTGGCGACTGGTTCCATCAGCGAAACCTACATACCTCTCGAAAGACATCTGCAACAACAAACAGATGGTATAAAAAACAGAAAACGACGAACAAGTGTACATAAAAATACATACAATAAAATACAAGAAAAAGTGCTAAGCCTAAGCATAGTACTTTTTTAGGTAGAGCCCATTTCTAGGATCAGGCAGCTTGTTCCCATCAAAATCAATTAACTCATATGCGCCCTTCTTTAAGACCTTCGACATGACATAAGGTCCTAACCACATGGCCTTGAAATTTCCTGCCCCCAGGGGTTCTTTGTCTTGGTCCCAAAGCAAAACAAGTTCCCCCTTAGAGAAAATCCGAGGTTTGACCAACTTATCATATTGGATTTTGACCCTATTTTTGTGAGCTTGATTAGTTGTCAATGCATCTCTACGTTGTTCATCAAGGTGTTCTGTCGTATCGGGTAACTCATGAATAAATATTTTCAAGGATGGGATTTCACATTCAACCGGGCTAACGTCTTCCACTCCATGAATGAGTTGGAAGGGGGAGAAACCCATAGTAGTTTATACATTAGTTCGGTATGCCCAAAGAGCAGGGTATAGCATGATATGCCAGTTAGAATGGGCTGCATCAATTGTACATTTGAGGATAGTCTTCAAAGTCTTGTTAACAGCCTCAACCTAACCATTTGCTTGAGGATAGTACGAAGATGAATGTTCTTGTCTAATTCCAAGCATAGTGGTCAATTTTGTCATCATGCTATTTTGAAAATGACTGCCATGGTCAGTGAAAATCATATTGGGTATACCAAACCGTGCTATAATTTGATTGAACACAAAGAAAGCTGTTGTTTCCTCATCAGCGTTAAAGGTGGGCATTTCCTCTACCCATTTCGTAAAATAGTCCACAACGACAATGATATATTTGTGCCCCCCAACCGAGGCTGGGTTGCACGCCATGTAATCAATCCCCCACTTTATGAAGGGGCCCACCGAGACAATGGGAAACAACGAAGTAGGATGTGACTGCATTTTTCTAGTGTAAAGCTGACAGGGATGACAGCACTTCACTGCTTCCACATAATCTTTGAATATTGTGGGCTAGAAATAACCGACACGTAGTATCTTCTAGGCCATTGCTAACCCAGATAAATGACCCCAACACGCTCCACTATGGGAATCATTCAGGACAATCTCTGCTTCCTCATGGGTAAGACATCGACGCAAAATGGAATATACCCCTCTTCGATATAAAGTATCTCCTATGGTGAGGTAGTTCTCAGCATGAAGGCGTAATTTGCATCATTCCTCCCATGAGGAAGCTGTAGGATACTTCAAAGTCTGGAGATATATAATTATATCTCCGTACCAAGGATCAGAGGTGGATATCAAGAAGACATGCTCATTTGGGAATGAGTCTTCTTCAGTCACTACATCTTCTTCCATTGGAAATTCTGCTATAAGCTCAACAAAAACTAAGGACTTTTTAGACTTAGTGGACTAGAAATCCAAGTCAAACTCTTGGAGAATGACTGTCCATTTGTTGAATTTCCCCCCCAACAATTTTTCGAGACAAAAATTACTGAAAGGGATTCACATCTGCCACTATTGTTGTAGTCCTCAGTAAAGTGTAGTGACATTACCTCTGGACAGCATAGACAGCTGCTAAGGCTAATTTCTCGATGTGGGAGTACCTGAGTTCAGGTCTAGCTAAAGCACAGCTAAGATAATAAACAACATGCTCCTGGAGCTTATCATCTTCCTAGACCAGGACCACCCCAAAGGTTGACTGGGACACTACTAGATACAATATAAAACCCCTAGAGTAATCTGGCAGATGCAGTAAAGGTGCCGACAATAAATCTTTTTTCAATGCCTCGAAAGTGAGTTGTGCAGTTTCATCCCATACAAATGGGTGTCCTATTTTAACAGGTGCATGAAACCCTTGGTAATATTGGCATAGTTAACAATGAAATGTCAAAGAAAATTAGACTTTTCCTACAGGCTTTGAAGTTTCCTGATAGAACGAGGGGGAGGAAGATTTACAATGGCCTCAACTTTTAATGGATCCACCTGAATGCCTCTATTAAAGACAATGAATCTGAGCAGTCTCCCTGACTCGACACAGAACACACACTTGTGGGGATTCAAGTGGATCTTATAGTATCTGCATCGCTCAAATATCAACCATAAATGATCTGGATGTTCAATCCTCTTACGAGAATGTGCAAGAAGATCATTAAGGTAAGGTTCAACAATGGCTTTGATACCATGGATGGAAAAGTTCATTCCCCATTGAAAAGTTTCCCCAACATTTTTCAATCTGAAGGGCAATTTTTTGTACACGAAGGCACCCCAAGGACAAATGAAAGCAATTTTATATTGGTCTTCCGGTTTTATTTGAATTTGATTGTATCCAGAGAAACCATCCATAAATGAGAACACTTCACTTCCCGCGCAAGTATCTATAATCTGGTCTATAAATGGTGTGGGATAGTTGTCCTTAAGATAGGATTTATTCAAATCTTTGAATTCAGTACACACGCGTATGGTCCCTTGCTTCTTATCAACAGGAACAGGGTTAGATACCCATTCTGTCAGAGCTATGGGATAAATAAAACTAGCCTTCACAGCCGCCGCTTTACTTGGGTTAACAGGTTTTAACTTTTTCTGAACAGGTTTAGCATCAGGGTATGTTTGGATCTCATGTTGAACTATCGATGGATCAATGCCTAGCATCTCCTCATATGACCAGGCAAAGACATCGTGGAATTCCTTGAACAAAGTCGTATAGATTGCAATATCCTCAGGAGAGCAGTTTGCACCTATATGTATATTTTCCACGACATATGGATTCACAGAGATGTTGATAGGGATAGTAGCATAAATATTTTCCATATTCCCCTCAGCAAACATTCCTTCCCTGGGTAAGGGATTGATGGGTGTATCAACATCATTTGACAGTCTCATATGAAACTCTTGATTTTCTATCCTTCTTAGCTCTAGAACAAAATAGGATCGATGGTGAAGATATTCACAGATCTTACCATGTCCACACATAACTTCCAGAATGGCTTCATCAGGAGGTAAAACCATATCTAAATAGTCCATACAGTGCAAAGATTTTTTTGCCCAAGCGGGCATATAGACTTTTTCCAGGTCCTCTGAGACTATGAGAGGGTTTGGAATAGGATCAACAATGGTTTGAGTGATAGCTTGGTAAGCCACTTCCACTACCAATAAGGGCACTTCTGGTTCATGGGGGGAAAGGGAGAACCCAAGGATCAGTCCTATCAACAACCGTGGCTATGGACTTTTCCACACTAGTAGAACCAATATAGTTAATCGGGGCTGGAAAATCAAATGCTCCCATTAGTGATGCGTACATTCCAGCCCCCAAACTCTGTGCAGCAGGTTTGACCTGATCAACCAATGGCATAGCGGACTCATTAGACTGCATGTAGTCTTTTTGAGTAAAATAGATTTGGTCAACAGTAACCAACTTTCCTTCATGTGGAAAAAATACCACCCAAAAGACGACTGATGCAATAGCAGACATGGCATAAGTCTAGCTTCTTCCCAAAAGCAAATTATAGTCCAAAAGTGCATCAATCACTTCCACCTCAACAGACACTACTTTCCCTGCCAGCTTAATTTCAAAATTCAGTAGGATACCATGCGAACGGAATGACCTTCTATTCAAAGCAGTAAGCAGAGTGTTTGACGGGACCAACTCTAGGGATCCGAGAGCTTTCCAACATGATAAGGACATAACGCATGTAGAAGCACCCTCATCAACAACTTCCCTTCCAATTGTCTTTCCACTATGGATGACATCTATTGATAATGCTACATGGTGAGGTAGGTGAATTTTAACATCAGACAAGTGAAATTTCTCCATGAGACTCGACGAGTCCATGCTGCCTAAGGCTACTAAGAGGGCATCCCGTTGGGCAAGACAACTCTGTAACACCTCTAAAGATGACATTGTACAAGGGGTTTGGGCTAAGTCTTCAACCACAGAGTAGTTTGAAGCAGCCCTAGCATTAGGGTTATGCAAGGTATTTTTAAAGACACCTTTCGGTATCTTAGGCATAGTTTTAGTAGGCTTCTCGATTGTGAGAGGGTTAGAAGTTTCACCTATAGACTTACCCTTCTCAGAAGTCTCTTTTTCATAGTTTTTATTCCTAGTTTGTAGCAAAGTCAAATATTGAACCATGTTGATATAGTTGAGGTCAAGGGCACCTAGAGTGCTCCCTGCTACATTAGAAACTGAAGCAGAGTTCTACCCTTAGGGAAAAGGATCCTTCAGAAGTGATGGTTGTTGTGCTTTTAGCAACTTTTGGGCTTGTTCCATAAGTGGACAAAGGTGAGTGAGGTGATCCTCATGGAACAACTTGCACGAGAACTTCACCTTTTTTTCTTCTTTCTTGCCCCCATCAGCACTATTTGCGGGTTTCTGCTTGTTTTGATTTCCCTCCCCTTTCTTTCCTCTCTTCTTCTTCCCACCGGGCTGCTGATTTCCCTTTTGAGAGGTTTGTGCAAAAAAAATTTCACTTTGGGGGGATCGGGAAGCCTTTTCTACCTCCATCGTAGAATGCTTGATAGACAACTAATGAAGCTGTTTGGCCAAAGACTCTACAGTGGGAGAGTTTACAGACCCAACCACACCATCGGTATGGGGTCTAGGCTTAGGTTTCTCTACATCGTAGGTAGGCCTCAGTGCCTCAGGGATAATCTCATACAAGATCCCAGATTGTGAATAGATCAAATCCAATTGCTGGGCCTTGAGAATGGCTTCTTCTTCGTTTGTCACTCCTGAAGTGGATATGTCCTTAGATATGTAAGGCAACTGGGATTTAAGAAACCACTCTAGTAAGAACTCAAGAGGAATAGTGGATTTTATAAGGATCTTTCACCTCCTCCACTCTTGGATGTGATCCAAGATGTGGGTAGCCTTGTTTTGCCTAAAGGTAGATAACAAGTCCGTTCCAAAATCGTATCATACTGAAAGCTGATAGTGGCTAAGGAATGCACTAGCCAAGTCCCAAAAACTGTTGAATGCAGCAGAAGGTAACTCAATGTACCATTTTGCTGTAGTACTCATTAAGATTATTTGGAACAGCCTCAACCTAAATAAATCTTCATTCAGTGAATTAGAAGAACACCATAAATGAAAAGTGGTGGCATTAGCCCCAGGATCTTCACCAACTTTGCCCTCAAATTTAGGGATGTCCGATGGCAATTTGGTTGGGACAGGTGGCCACGAGGGGTCATGCCTCACCAGGTCGTTCATTAATTTTGACAAATCTATCAAGTTTAAAGTTTCCAGGAAAGGAAGCTTGGGTCGCATCGGAGCACTAAAAGTGCTAGTCTGGGGATTAGAGGGACTTGCCCCTGAATGCCCATATGTAAAGGTGGGGTTTCCCCCTGCTGCCGGTTGTGAAGTGGATGGATTACTTTGAAATATATTCCATCCGTAATCCCAAGGATTGTGGGTAAGAGGTGTAGTATACGAGGTTCGGGCCATCCCAGTTGAAACTGGGGTTTGAAAAAAGGGAGCAGGTATCCCTCCGCTAAACAACAAAAAGGGAGAGCTCGTGAACAGGGCCGAGACTGGAGTTTGAAAACCTTTCCCGTAAGAGGTAGTGTTTCCAAATAGCACTCCTACACAAGAAGGTGATGGGCCTACGTATGGAGTCGATGGGGGAATATGCCCCCCATTCCAAGGAAATCCTTGGACGAAAGCCGAGGATCCTACCGGACTACTCTGAGCAGTGTGTACAAAGGAGGAAGGAGGAATAGGTATACTAGGAATCCCAGTAACCATGTCACCAGAAGCACTTGCTAGGCTTGTGGGAACCAGTGGTTGGACCACCCGACTCGCTAGAGTCAAAGGCGTAGTAGGTATGCTAGATCTAGGGGCACTTATCGGGGGAGGTAGTACCCCTTCAGCCGAAAAGGTTGAGGTGAAAGCAAAATAAATTTCTCCTGTAGTAGACATTATATTTCCCACAGGGACACCTAAAATAGGTGAATCAAAAGGCCTAACCTGGACGATCACAGGATCGTTTAAGTCAGTCAAGGGTGTGTTAAAATTCCTTGCAAACTCGTCAACCTGCAAGTATTCTATCTCAACTGTATTAAAATCAAAGCGGTTAGCTCTAAGTGTTGGTTCACCTGGAACTTCACTTACTCCTATCGGTTCGAATAAACCGTCCATGTCCAATCTTCACCTTTGAGGTGGAGGTGGAGGTTCCAATGTGATGAGAGGAGGAAGGTTTTGCAACCTTCGTGGTCCTCCATGATTGTAAATTTGACAATTCAAACCCTAAGGTCGGCTAAACATAGACAATACCACAGAACAATCACTACAAAAATTCCTAAAGTCTCAACAGTTAGCAAGGGCAAAAGATATGCTTTCCCGAAGAAAGATGAAGAACAGTTACTTGGTGTCATTGAAGAGGTTCTTAGGCACAAGTGGAGGAATCACCCACCACCCTCCTACACTTTAAACAAGGGTTACCTTTCAATCCCGTCCAAGGCAAACAAGAAATAGCCTTTCGGTTTACCTAGATATGAACCCTAGATGACAAGAGACTAAAGGCTACCTTAGCTATACCAACAGTTTGGGGGGATAGTCACAAGCTTGACTTGTACACATGGGAAGGTTAGCTGAGCCTGAAAATCTGTCTAGGACAGAATCCCTAGATGAGTAAAATTCCTTATTTACATTTCAACAAGGAATCGGAGGGTTATCTCCTCAATCCAATGCCTCCGCGTGGCCTTGTGCTTGACTCCCGTTTGAGAGGAGCTTCCTAGATGCTATCAGTAAAGATAAGGATTTACCTATCGATAGGTCCACTATGTCTGAATTTTAAAACTTATGGGAAGTTCACACTTCCTATCCCATAAGTCTAGCCTGAGCTAGTAGGTGGATGGCCCTAAAAAATGAAAATTACTAATAAATTTTAATTATTGTGTTCATTTTAAGGGCTATTTCTTACTCAAAAGGAAGTGGAGTGAAGGACTATAATGTTTTTGACTCGATAAGAAATATAAAAAGAAAAGGTGTATGTTTTCAAAGCAAATTATCACTACTAAAACAAACTTCTTTTTCTCTTTTTGTAAATCTAAATTGATGAAAATGCAACGATAACGAGAACACTAAGACTATATTTTTGTAGTTTTTGAGATTATATTTTAAAAAACTGAAAGCAAAACTACTCTATGCAAAATCAAATACAAAAGATTTTAAATGTTTTCTTTTTCACTTTTTTAAAATGCTCAAAGACTACTATGCACCTAAATGCACAAAAAACTTGAGTATGCTTGAATTAAACAAACTGTATAAAGTAAGCAAAGTGAAGTAAACACATTAAAAAGACCAAGAATCAACCACCTAAAGAAAACTTGGAACCCTAGCTTGGGTGGATACAATGAAAAGAAATCACTGAAAACACACAAAGGCAAGTGGCACACCAATCACTATCCGAAAATAGACTAGGATAAACAATGTCTGGAACCCTGATCATTGATTCAGACAACCAACACTTAAACCTATAACCCAAACAGGAAAATCCACTTCAAGTTGTGAACAGAAAGACAATCCAAACAAAATAACTCAAGGGCTTTACAAGAAAGCACAAGGTGTGGCCAACAAGGTAATCAAACTCACAGTACAGTGCTTATAAGGAAGACCAACCAACAAATAGAGCTTATAGAGGGACAGGGACAAGAAAACCCTAACCCAAAAAATTCCAATGCTAAGGCTTGTACATGACTGTGTATAAGGGAAACCCGCGTACTATACACGACTATCCTAGAGAGCAACCTGCATATGCAGTCCTCTGTATGCGACTGTATGCAATAGTAACCCACGTACAGGTACATAATTTTCTAATAAAAAGAAAAATTTTCAAGGTCTTCAAACACTATCCTAAGCATGAACTAAGATAGGATACCACACACAGACTCAAGGAAAAGACTAGGAAACGGTAAACATAAATAACCCATAGCAGTCTGGGCTCCCCAGCGAAGTCGCCAGTTCTGTTGTTCAATAATAAACACCCTTATAACCGAGGGTCTGGGGTTACCAACTTACTCTTAAAATTTGCAGACAATTAGCTTTGAATTACAGAAAGGAAATAGGAAGATATGATGGACTCACCCGATTAATGATGGTTGATCCAAGCTTTGTCTTCTCCTGCTCTGCTCCTCTCCAATGCTTTCAGGGATGCACCTCCTCCACCTGCAAAGAGAAAATCCTCCAAGTACAATCTTCTACATGTATATATGACAAGTTAGATAAACAATATATAGAGTGCTTAGTCATAAATATTCATAAAACCATGATACATGAAAGAGACTCAACACAAAGTTGGAAGAAGGATTCTCTTTATTAACAATAGTGAATGAGATAAGTGTACAACCCAACGCCTGAAACAAGGACTCCTCTACAACAAAAGGATTATGAGTTCTGCTGCTCCAAAAACTTCTGAAGATATACCACCAACATAACTTTGCTCTCCAAGTATGATTAATTAATGCCCTCCCCAATGCCTCTATTTATACTTGGGGAAATAGAGCAGTTTCAAAGGTTGAGGAGGTTGAGACAGTTAAGATAGTAAATGATTAGGGCTTAACAAATCTCCATTAATCGTGTTATATTATTTTTAATGTCGAATGCAGGTGTACATGAGTATTGATACAGGCAACTCGTGTATGACACGCGAGTTTCTATAAGGGAAACCTGCGTACAGATATATACGCGGGTTTCAATGACAATACTCACGTACAGTACGTGGTATGCTGTGGAGATAGTCGCGTATGTATGCGAGTTGCTGTGGAAAGAGTCGCCTACATAAATCAACATATAAAAAGGTAAAAATGGAAAGCTAGGTGGATAGTGAATGCATCTCATGTCATTCCCATCTATAGTATTTAGGCAACCTTCAATCCATAAGTGTCCTTTTGTGCACCAACATATGATGTGTCGGCACTCGGACGGAGAAGTGCCATTTGGGTTGATAACACACACCTTTGTGCCAAAATTTTCACCAAATCCTAGAGGTGCGTCCATGTACACTTATTCCTCCATGTCTCCATTGAGAAATTCATTTTTCACTTCCAAATGTTGAAGAGGCTAGTCATGATTAGCTGTAAGAGACAAAAGAACTCTTACAGAGTTTAGCTTTGCGACCGGGGTGAATGTCTCCAAGTAATCAATAAAATAGGTCTAAGTGAATCCTTTGGCAACCAATCGAGCTTTATACCATTCTAGAGAGCCATCAGATTTATACTTTATTGTAAATAACCATTTGCACCTTATAGTTTTCTTTCCTCTTTGTAGATCAACTAACTCCCACGTGCCATTTTTTTCAAGAGCTTTCATCTCCTCAAAGACAACCTCCTTCCACTCAGGAACTTTCAGAGCATCCTGCACAGTATTAGGAATCTCCATACAAGACAATTGTGAGGTAAAAGCATGAAAAACATGTGAGAGATTTTCATATGACACATAATTGGACAATGGATGCTGGGTGCAAGACCTCACACCCTTCCGGATAGCAATGGGAAGTTCAGAATCATCAAACTCAGGATTGGAGCCAGACTTGGGTTCAGAACTAGAGGACTCAAAACTCGAAGATGAAATGGGCTGAACATAAGGTAAAGGCTCGGTGAGGACATTACCTGGGCAGTGCAAAGGATTGGAAGACCCTTTCTTTTGAGTTTTCCTCTATTGCGAGTAGACAATGTCAAATGGTACCAATGCTGTGTTTTTCTTTTTTTTTGTTTCTGTAGGAAGACCTGCCTTTTCAGTGTCTAAAAAACTCAACTCACTTTCTCCTAGTATAATAAAGCTTGGGTTTTCAGGTTGAATAATCAAAGTTGGAGAAGGATCATTTTGCGAATATTCAGTTTGGAAAAAATCATGAAACACAGCCGAATCTTTGTTTTGGTTCCCCTCCTAAAGATGAGGCGTGAAATAGGGATGTAATTCAAAAAATGTAACATCCATGGTAAGAAACATTTTTTTGGAAATGGGTTCAAAACATTTATACCCCTTTTGAGTGGGAGCATAAACAACAAACACACATTTTGTGGCTCGGGGTTCAAGTTTTCTTCGATTATGACTATGAATATGAACAAAAGCGGTACAACCAAATATCTTTAGTGGTAAAGAAGAAGAAAGCCAATTTGTTGGATAAAACTTATGAAAAACATCAAAAGGTGTTTCAAAGATTAAAACCTTATTAGGCGTTCTATTTATGAGATATGTAGCAGTAAGAACGACTTCACCCCAAAGATATTTAGGTACCTTATTGGTAAAAAGCAATGCTCGAGCTACTTCCAATAAGTGTTTGTTTTTTCTTTCAGCCAAACCATTTTGTTATGGAGTGTCGACACAAGAGCTTTGATAAAAAATTCCTTTTTCAAGAAAAAATTGGCCCAAAATGTTTTTGAAATATTCTTGACCATTATCACTCCACAATATTTGAATATTTTTTTGAAATTGTGTTTATACCATGGTGTAAATTTTTTTGAAAATTCTTTCCACTTCAAATTTTCCCTGCATCAAATAAACCCAACTTAATCTCATGTGATCATCAATAAAGGTCACAAACCATTTTTTTCTAGAATACGTAGATGTTCTACATGGGCCCCAGATATCACTATGAATCACAGTAAATGGTGTAGTTGGTTTGTAGGGTTGGGTGAAAAAGGATGCATGATGATGTTTATGAAACTGACAAACTTCACATTGAAAAGAAGATGGACTTTTGTTCCGAAATAAATTGGGAAACAAGTATTTTAAATACTGAAAACTAGGATGGCCTAACCTATAATGCCATAACATAATATCATTATCTTTGGAAACAGAAATAGAATTTAAGCAAGTAATTTGACATCATCTACTCAAGTTAGCTCCATCGTCAAAATAATAGAGTCCATATTTTTCCTTAGCACTGCCAATCATCCTCCCTGTGGTCAATTCCTGAAACTCACAATAAGAAGAGTATAAATTAGCTTGACATTGATGATTAGAGGTAATTTTACTGATGGACAACAAATTGCAAGACAAATTGGGAATGTGGAGCACATCATGGAGGGTTAACAACGAAGTGAGTTTGATAGTTCCTATCCCGGCAATTGCTGAGAGTGAACCATCTACAATTTTGACCTTTTTATTTCCTACACACGGACTATAGGATGAGAATGATTTGGAGCAATCTGTCATATGATTAGTTGTGCCAGAATCAATTATCCAAGAATGAACAGAGTTAGGAATAACACCTAAAAATGCAGAAGCAAGAGAGTTACCCTTATGTACCAAAGAACAAGACGAAGTTAAGGACATTTTTGGAGATTGAAATAATTTGTACAGGTGCTCTAATTGCTCCTTGGCAAAAGGGACTGCATCTGAGTTGGTAGAAGGCTCCTGAATCTCTTTAGCAGTGGCTTGGTAGACGTGACTATCATGTTTGTATTTTGGCTTCCAATTTGTTGGTTTACCATGTGTTTGTGCCATAAATTGTTTCCAGACTATAAAGAAACAAGCCAACACAATCTCAAATATTCAATCAAACAAACTAGGTTTTTAGGGTTTTTGAAAGGTTTTTCTGGTTGTGAAGTTTGGTGACCAAAGGGAATACATTCATAATCCAAATAGGAACTAAATCACAAGTAAAGAAGAACTGAGATGCATAATAAAATAACCAGGTATCCAACGTAAAATAACATTGAAGTTCATCCACAACAGGCAAGCACTACAAGCATAGAAACCATAAACCAGCAATGAATTTACCAATTGTGTAGCCAAACAAGCTAGAAATGAAGCCAAAACACAGACTGAAGGGTAAAATGGAGCATATATTTCATAATCAGTTCATCAAATACACATGAGAGTCATATACTTAGCTTATCAACAAGTCAGGAGACCTCCTCTAGCCAGCTAAAAAGTAGAACCCCTCTTCTGTACCCTTGTCCCTCTTTTATAATTACAAAGAATTAGTTATATATTCCCTTCATTAGGTCGAAATTGAAACTACCCAACAGTTACATTAACTAACTTTCAACTAATTTACTAAAAATAGCAAAATCGGATTCTTGGTAAATATGGCGAATTTCTGAAAAATAGGTGTCAAAGAAGCTTCCATGTCTCTCAATCCCTGCCACCTGTGTAAAACATGAGAGAGGTTTTTGTGAATGGGTCTAGTATGGACAAAAACATCTCTTGGTTTTTAAAAATTAATCCCAATAAGTCCGAATATTCTCCGCAATATGAACACTAAAACAGGAAAATATTAAATATTTAAAAACCCTGAAAAATAGGCTGCAAAGATTAAACTAAATCTTTCAAACCTTGACAGTTGTTGCAAAATTGAGAGTGGTTTTTGTAACTGGGTATCTTATGAACAAAAATCTCTTTTTTCTTTCTAAAATTCATCTCCATCAGCTCGTGGTATGCATTCAATTTCAATAACCCAAAACAGGAAAAACAGAGCAGAATTCTGAATATTCTTTGCATTTCAATATCCTCTTTTTCATCTGACATTTCTTCTACAGGTACAATGTTTTCGGAAACAAATGTCTCTGCTGGTGCATCATCCTAAACAAGCTCGGTCTCCTTATCAATTCCTGCAGTATTTCCATCAAACTGGCTTGTTGTTGTTTGTATTATGATAATTGTCTTTGAATTACATGCCAGTAATCTTTATCATGTCTGTCCTGATCTAAAGCATTAGAAGTCTTCTGCAAAGCATGCAAGAAATCTCTCACCTTGAGCACCTCATTGAGCTTATCCACACTCACTTTTCAGGCCAACCACATCAGAGATATCATTCTCATAAGCAAGGCTAGATGATAGAGTGGAAATCATTTTACCAGCTAGAGAGAAGGCAACAACCTAGAACTTATTGTACACACTTAAAATCTGTTTTGTTTCTAGTAGTTCAATATATCCAGAGACTTAAACAGCAAATTTAAAAACACTTGCTTAAGCCAAATACAGCATGGTAATTTTTTCAAAGAAATCCTCTCTGCACTAGATCCTCTAGACAATAATAAGTTACCACATATTCCTGCCTTCTTACCTTTCTTCTCTCTATCATTACTGACAAGATAAGATAAATGCTTACTGATTCAGCATAAGGCAGGAATTAAAATGCAAAAGGTGTCTTTTTATCAGAAAAGATTATACAATAGCCTCCCTCCTTTCAGTTACTTCTATTTTTCTCTTGTCAAACAGAGCAAATTCTCCACTATATGATTTCTGTGCTCCAAAGGGAGATAAGGCTGTCCCCTAGAACTTCTAAAAGCTCACAATTAGAAGTTGTAACTTCATCAGCACTGAACCCAAATGATGCCCTTTATGCTTCAATCTGTTCTGCATCTGGTTTATTGGATTCCACTTGCCAATTCTGTTGCCCATTTCCACCAGTATAGGAGCAAGAATTTATTTCTTGCGAAGAACTACACTGCTTTCCTCCAGACTGACATGCTTGCTGCAAATGATCCAACTCTGCAAACATGGAGCGGGAATCTGTAGAATCCTGTGATAACATGAAACATCTAGAGGCTGCCATGTCAAAATTAAAAGACTTTGAGGGCTCGTACTTAGGGAAAAAGGTGTCTTGACCAGACAGTGAAACACTCCAATGACCAGGTGATTGTAAGTTAGGGAATGTCAAAGGGATTCCAGTACCAGAAACCCCAGGCTTTGGTGATACTAGTTGACTGGCAGGACTCCCTGGGTATAGTTGGTATGCAGCCTGAAAATCACTTGTAGCAATATACCTTGCTGATGTATAAGGGGAAAAAGGAAAAGTTACTCCATTATCCTTGTGAACAGATTTCACATCTAATGACGATGCAAGTGGTTGAGCATAGGGCACATCTAGTGATGAAGGAGTTGTAAGATGAGCTAACTCAGGTGGAGGAGTGAATGGAGCAGTAGAAGGTTCCTGTCATCATTTGCTTCACTAATTGACTGTGCAGATAGGAGGAGGCCATCCTTTTTCTTTGGTTTCTCATTGAGACTTTTCACTCAAATCATATAAGCCATGCCTTCCAGTTTTTTAAAGGTGGGTTTCATCTTAGCATTAGGTGTTTAATTCTTATGCAAATGTTTACCAATTACTTGCAAATAATTATTCATTATTTTTATCTATGGTTTTGTAATGTCCTCCATCTAGATACTTAGCATGATGTGAACTTTTTTTAATACATTAATCTGACCTTTTCTATCACAAAACATAAAATAACAGTTCCTTGCAACAATATAACTTAATGAATTTAAGTAAAACATCTTTCATTATTTTAACGCGGTAATCTATATCTTCCCATTAAAAGTCTTATGTACTCATTTCCTTTACCATAATAACACCTACAAAACCCCTAATGACAACAATAACACAATTCTTCCATTTTCATTAGCACGCACAAGCCAATAATTCTCTTCAATCTAAATACACTAAAGAAAAGATACGCTTACTAATTCTATACACAATTAAAGTGAAATCTTTAAGGGCTTTTTCTTCCTTTAGAATGTAAGGAACTTAAGTAATGGCTTTGACATATAAGCACCATGAATCTTTAATAATATTCTCTTATTATACTATCGCAAATATACAAACATTTTGGTTACCAATCTAGTCATTGTACGAACACAAGGTAATAATAAAAACATTATTAAAAAGGTGTCTAGCTTTATAGTCATCTAAACTATATATCCCGTAAACACTTCATCTTTGTACATTCCATATCACTTCTTCAATTCAGCAAAGATACACCTGATTAATCCATATCTGATACGCTTATCCACATCCATTCATGTATGTGTGTATATCATTCAAACTCACTTTCCATCTCGAATATATCTATATAAATGTTTGAACTATCCATATCCATTTAATTGTGAATATGAATACAAATCTTTCAAAGTGCATTTCAAATTGAAGTGTATATATAAACATTAAATATATCTATAAACATTGGTTATATTTTTCACAAGAAATATATATATGAACTAAATCTCTCAATGCATGTCACTTGAATATATACATAACTATGTCAATTAAATTAATTATTCCAACATAGAACTATATCTTCAAGGCATTCTGAGAGAAACCTCATGCAATAAACAATGAAAATGCACGATATAACAGAAATAACAGAACACAGAAGGAAATTATTGATCACAGGCCACTTCGAGGGGGAAACCTCATTTGAGCAAGCTCAATACAAATAACTCATGGATTCCTTCATTGGTATCAACACATACTTATATACCAAGTCTAATCTAAATAACTATTACTCCCCATGAATGTGGGATAAACACGTACTTATATACTAAGTCTAATCTAAACAACTATTACTCCCCATGAATATGGGATAATACAATATACTCACAGGACAACTTACAAAGCATATGCATCCAACAAAAATATACTAACAAAGCAAAGAGAAGGGTTGGCATGGGTTCCTAACATCTCCTCTGTTGTTCAGGATTAAACACCCTTGTAACCTAGGGTATGGGGTTACCAACTCACTACTAACCTTACAGACAATCTGCTTTAATAGAGTATAGAAAGGAAATAGGAAGAAATTCTTGACTCTCCTGATTACCGACGGTTGATCCAAGCTTGATCTTCTTCCGCTCTGCTTCTCTCCAAAGCTTCCAAGGATGCACCTTCTTCACCTGCAAAGAGAAAATTCTCCAAGTGCAATCTTATACATGTATATATGAGAGGTTAGATAAAAAATATATCTACTGCATAATCGAATATATTCATCAACCATGATACATGAAAGAGACTCAAAACAATGTTGGATGAATAATTCTCTTTATTAACAATCAGTGAATGAGATAAGAGTACAACCCAGCTTCTGAGACAAAGACTCCTCTGTAGCCAAAGACTCCTCGAAATCGTTTTCATGTTTAGGTCCTGTTGAGGCCTGGAAAATCGCAGGCCGCAACAGTAAAGGATTCTCCCCAATCAGCGTTCTCAACTAGCCCGCTGACTGTTTGGTATAGGGAATCCGTCCGGTTTGCGGTCCAGCTACTGTAGGTCAAAGTAACAACGAGGGTTTACCGGTTGCGGCCCGGTCCACCGGAATTTGTATTTTGACTTAATATATGCAATGCACATGCCTATCTAAACCATGCAGGGTGATAAGGATGCCGGGAACCACACAATGTGCTGCGCAGGTTCTTACCTCTCGTCTTATGTTCGCAACACCTAAATCACATATGCAACTATAAAAAAAAAAAAAGATAACTAACTATCTATCCCCGGGGAGCCAGAAAATCATTATTTGTGAGTAATGTACCACTTTCATATATGTTAAACAAAATTACAGATAGCTGCTATTTACGTTTACAACACATGAATGAGAAGATATTCTAACAACCAGATAGCCAATTGTTATATACAAACACATACATTACTCTAAGTGAAATTTCCATAAATAAAATCAGAAATTATTCAACCAGACATAGGTCATAAAGTTAGAACAATCTCACGATTCACAGACATAAGCTGAAAAACAAATTAATTCATCTTTCCACCGTCCATGGTACAACATTTGGAACACTTCACTGTCTTTTCTTCAACAGGAAAACCAAAAACTCTTTATTGCAAAATGAAGTAGTTCTTCTTACAACAAGTCTTCCAGTCTAACTGGGAAAAAAAAGCCCCTTCTTTCTCTCTCTTCCCTAGTTTTATACAAAAAACAAAAATGCTTGGGTTGCCCAAAGTGACCTTTGGGCTCCCCAACGTTTCAATTTCTCTCAACCCTTTACAAAATATTACATTATACAAAGTTTGACCAGTCCTTCTCATTTGGAGGGGCCCGCTTGGTCTTCCAAAAATTTCCTCCATGCTACTGCCTCCTTGGCGAGTCCTTCAAACAATTGGGGTTCTAGGAATTGTATATTCAGCTCGAACTTATCTGCTTGCTTCTGAATGGCTTCTATCCTGGCCTTGTTCAGACGCACCTGTTCCTCCAAGAGCTGTACACTAATAGCTGTATGTCCAATTTCATTTCTCAGGATCGGCTCATCAAGGGCTCTGATGCATTGGACCTTGGCTTCTCCTTCCTGATGCATTGTCTGCAACATCCCTGTAAATGTATCATGATCAGGGAATTCGGGTAACCTATGTTCAGCTTCCACTTGACAGCGATTGTAGGCGACAAGAGCTCTTCTAAAGAACTTTGTACATGCTCCCTTCATTTTCTTCACTGTCTTCTGAAAATCCTCTGCAGAAATAACAACAAACTCGATCAGATCGTGGTCCCGCTTCAAAGCCTGCTTGTCTTTAACTGGTAGCTCAGCTGGGATTTCT
>LPNX010326148.1:0-16372 GCA_001517045.1 Pseudotsuga menziesii
AGGAAATACTCAATTGCATGTGTAGGCTAATGTAATTGGTTGTTCCATCTATTATCAATGATTTTCCAAATGGGTTTATGCTTTGCTTTTATACTTGTACGTTTTCATTACCTACTCTTTGGCCTATGCATGCCCTCACATATTGAATCCATGGTAATTTATCCCCTTTCACCACCTACAACACCCTAACAAGGCCCACTGGTAAACACTACCAAAAATACCTCTACAAGGCCATCGTCTTAATCCGTTAGATTCCACGATTGCTGAAGTGTGAAGCTATGAGCAGAGTGAAGTGTGAAATCACAGGTTTAGCCGATCCTCGATTCTGAAGCAGGTGTTTCACGGGTTAAAATCTTGTACAGCCGCTGGGTGAGACTTCAAGTATTGGTGATGTGAGGGCTCAGGGATCAGTGAAGGTTGACTTTTGGATTCTGCAGGTTATATGTTTACACACCCTCAGCCTCCAAGTTGAGCATCCTAAAGGAGCTTCTCCCGCCCGCCTGATAGATTGGGAATTTCATATATAACTTTCTTGCATATTAAATTTTAAAATTAAAATAAATAGCATATATAATTTTATAATTTCATATATAATTAAATTAAATTGCATATATAATATATTTTATAAAATTTTATAATTGCATATATAATATTATAATTACATATATTTCATATATAATTTTAATTGCATATTGAATTTTAAAAAAAAATCATATATATATTTTTTATTTTCAAATCTTGTACTCTTGAATTTAATGCCGAATTTTATCATCAAAATTTTCATTGCCGAAATTTTGTCAAACTTCAAGTTCGTCAAACTTGAACACGGATTTGAACCAGGTGACTGTTTATAAGTGCTTGATGAACCCCCCCACAAATGCATGCCAAAAATTCTATGCAAGCAATTGATTCATTAAAAGTTTCCTGTCAAGAGAAGGTAGCATTTCACACCCAAAGCCAAGTCATAATGTTGTAAACCCCTCTTAAAGATGGATGCTAAATATCTTGATGCATATCACAATAAGTTAAAATGCAACTAGTCTTGGAGTTACAATACCCTTCGTAGGAACAAGCAAGAAATATTGACAATGACAAAAAATATATAAATTTACTCCATTAAAACCACCAAGTTCCAACCCAAGATTAGAAAATATATTAAACTATCATATACTCCATAAAAATGTAACAAAATTCTCAAAATCCAACTATAAAAAATAAATAAGAAAATAACCTATATAAATTGCAACCCTTATATAAAGTGCAGCTTTAACTCATTTACAATTAAATATTATAAAAACCATGACCTTTCTAATAAGCTCCTAATGAAGCTCTAACTTCCCACCAACTTCATGAAATATAGTCAAGGCCGTAAAAATACCCTTTTGCATTAATGACGAATAAATAATTTTTTTTTCCTAAACCTCTTAACATATTTCCTCAATAGCAAATAAGTGGCTATGCCTACTTTTTTTTTCAGAAGGAAAAAAGCATGTCCTTGATATTCATTATAGAATCAAAGGGCATCTAAAGTGCCATCCCAAAATATGGGTTACAGTCATGAAGTACTACATACATTCTACTGAATTCCAAGAACGAGTCACAACTCAACAGAGCTACAGAGGGAGAGGTCAATGTACAAATCCAACAAATACTTAGTTTTAATCAGAGACAAATGGTGAAATCTGTCCCTCTAACCATATCTACCATGAACATAAGAGCACAGAGCTGTAGTCTAAAGGTTCCCGCTCCGAATCTAACAAAAAAGGTGCAAGAAAAAAAGGAGAACAAGCTCCAACACCTAGCTCAAAAGAGCTTGAAAGTGTCATGAGAGGCCAAAAGGCCTTCAAAAATTTTAGTGTAACTACCAACTCCAGGAGCTAATGAAAGAGAAGATTTAGAAAAACTGTCTGCGAGCTGATTGTGTTCATGGTAGATATGGCTGAAAGACAGTTTTAGAAAGCATGTACAGAGCTTTCTAGTTTCCCTACACCAGTGGCTGAGATTAGGTGTGGAAAGGCCAGCAGTACCCTTTTCCCAATTTATGATGACAGAAGAGTCACCAAAAACATTAAGTGTGGGAATCCCCATCACCTGGGAAGAATGCAGAAGAGCCCAAAGCCCTACCAATTCAGCTTTTGTATTGGTGCAATAACCTGCCCCCAAAGCAAACTCGAAGAAATGTGACTCGTTCAAGAATAAGCAGAAACCAACTCCTCCAATATTGCTTGTAGATGCCCCATCAAAAAAGCCACATGGGTAAACAAGAACAGGGCTCTTGACTTCTTTGCTTTCATAGCGGGAGGACAATACATCTGAGAGTAATATACAATTTAATGGAGTAAGCTTAAGACATGCATCTTTTTCCCTTCAAATATATTGTTGTTCCTTGCTTTCCATATAGCCCACATTGCATGGAAGGGAAGATAGCAGCAGACCGAGTGTTTGGAAAAGCTGACAGTCCATTTTTCCAAAAAAGTGTAGAGATTATCAGAAAGGAGAGTGAGAAATGGTACTGATCACTCAGATGAAAAAGAACATTCTTCCAAACAGCACAAGAACAAAATAAATGCTGAACACTATCTTCACCCGCACAGCAAAGTGCACATATGCCGGGCCCGAGCCATCCTCTCTTCTGGAGATTATCCCACGTTAGTACCTTGTTCTTCAATGCCAGCCAAATAAAACAACTGATTTTTTTGGGCAAATTACCAGACCAGATTAGGGCAAGAAGTTTGTTGCCAGCCGGGGGAGATGAAGACTGAACAATACTGTCATATACTAGATTTGCAGTAACAGAACCATCAATTTTGTTGTGTTCCCATACCAGAGTATCAGACTGGGTATTGAGTCGAGTCTTTCCACATTCTAGACCCCTCGTAAAATTATCCCATGTAGTCTTCCAATCCCCATCAATGAAAATATCCTCGGCCGTATACCAGTAATGGTGCAAACCCGGTAAGATATTACGAGCTTGAGAGAGTGTGGTAATATCCAGGTCCTCCAAGAAGTCACAGAGCCCATTTGACAGAGAGTGTGAGTACACCAATGATGGGGTCAATGCCAACCAAGACATCGTGTCCATTACCCACTTGCCAGGCTAAGCTTCTTCCCAACTAAGGAAGTGTTAGCAAGAAACCCTTCCAGATAACAGAAACACCTTGGAATTTGAAATTTTTACCTCTGAGCCAAGCAACCACCAAAGTATTCTTTAGGCATTTGCTGATTAAAACATGGTTCAACAATCCATCATTCTGTAGAGCCATCCAAAAATTATTTAATCGTAATACAATACTAAACTAGTGTAGATTTTTAATGCCCCAACCCCCATTCTTTTTCGGCCAAGAGAGGTGCTTCCAATTGGACAAATGATACGTGTGATTGTTTCCTGAAGAGCCCCATAAAAAGGCAAATGTTAAACTTCTAAGATTATTCAAAACAGAGACTGGAATGGGTGCAAGGCCCAACCAATAGACCGGGATACTAGACAACACAGCTTGTATGAGGATCAAGCGGCCACCAAGAGAGAGAAGCTTATGAGACCAGTGGAAGATTTTGTTTTCAAATTTCTGTATCAACCAATTCCAGTCACTAACCTTATACCCTAGAGGCTTAAGGTAATAGCCAAGATATTTAAAACCAGAGACGATAGGATTCATTTTATAAGGCAGAACCCGAGCAATGTCTATGAGGGTATCATCATTCACATTGTTGAAGAGAAAGTAGGATTTGTCAGCACTAATGCTCATCCCAGACGCCTTACAGAAAGTACTTAAAATAACATCGAATGCAATCCACTCAGACAAGGTACCAGTGCCCAACAAGATCACATCATCCACAAAGAGGAGGTGTGTAAGGGAAAGTGAAGAAGAGATTTTAATACCTCTGATGAGGCCATGATTATTTGCATCTGAGATCAAGAGACCGAGCCCTTCAATAACAAGTATGAAAAGCAAGGGGGATAAGGGACAGCCTTGTCTGATTCCTCTAGAGGCACTAAAGAACTTGGAGGGAATACCATTGATTAATACTGCAAAATTTGCTGATGTGAGGCATCCCATTATCCAGTTGACACCCAGGAGAGGAACCCCAATCTGTATCAAAATGAGCCTAATGTAGGACCAGTTCACTCTATCGAAAGCAATGTTGCACGACTCGGAATCGGTAAAGACTCGGCTGGCATATGACTCGCCGACTCGGGAAAGACTCGGGAAAGACTCGGGCCAGACTCGGCCAGACTCGGCAATTAAGAAAAAGATAAAATATGGTGCATTATCTCATAAACATAATCAAATTTTGTATGCAAAAATTTAAATAGTGATCATAGATTCACTAATTATAAACGATAAATCATAAGGCATATGGCATAAACCATAACCATAAACCATAAGCCATAAACGATATACCATAGTGATTTGAAAATCAGAAAATATGGTAGCAATTTCAAAATTTAGTCTCATAACATAAAATAGAAAACAAAAATAGACAATGTCTCCATGTACTCAAGTCTCATGCCTAACTACAAGTATGCCTAAAATATGCCCTCAAGGAGCTAGTGCCAACATCGGTAGACTGAAGCAACTGTGAAGCAGGTGTATTTGGAGTTTCCATTTGAGAATATGGCAAACTAGAGGGATCCTGAGTCTCCTCATCAAACCAACTCAAATCATCAAGGAACTCCTCCTCCATAACCCACTCAGACTCTAAATCAATAGCATCCAATAAAATTGGATCTAGGTCCTTCGGCTGAATTTGATTTGTGAGCAGTCGAAGGTTGTAGTAGATGAAGACCAACTTCTCCAACCTCTCATGCTCCAACCTGTTCCTCTTTTTGTTGTGGATGTGCTTGAATACCGACCAATTGTGCTCACAACCTGAAGCGCTGCAGGGTTGACTTAAAACTTTGATAGAAAATTCTTGTAATTGTGGTGCCTTAGTGCCACAATCTATCCACCAATTGGCTGCAAAAATTAAAAGCATAAGTTTTGCAATGCCAAAATTGAAAAATATAACCAGCAAATTTAAAAGCTAAGTTCTAACTTCTAAGTTATAACAATTTAGTTTTTTCCAAATTGAATCTTACATGGCATTTTCTTGTCTTTGATTCATTGGGTTGAGCTGAATCCAAACATGCCAGATGATGTTTTGTACATATCACGTTGCAAGTTGATTTTGTCTTGAATTTCTGGATTCGGGAACATCTTCTCAATGCATATCATGACACCTCTCATCACCTCAAGATCACCTTGAATGCTAGAGTATGGATTATAGAATAAGATCGGATTGAGATATGTTCCCGCAGCATGCAATGGTGAATGTAGCTGCTTGTCCCACCTGGAATCAATAATCTACCATATAGGGAGATATTTTGATGAATCCCCCTTATAGAAAGCCTTGATGGCCTCTTTGGCCCTATCCATGCCCTCATAGATGTATCCCATTGCAGGTTTATCTCCATCCATGATCCTCAAGACTTTTACAAGTGGCTCAGTGAAGCTGACAATTTCAGTGACTTTCTCCCACAAACCATCTCCCAAGAGAGACAGCTTTACAGCAACTGCATCTGGTTTTGTGCTATCTTTCCAATGTATCCATTTCCGGCTACAAAACATTTGTCTCAAAGCTTGGTACTCATTCAAAAGGATTTGGAGGGAAAGAAAGGTTGTGGCAAACCGTGTGATAACAGGGCGACTGAGTTCACCCTGTGTGTATTCCCTCATAAAGTTCAAGACCCAAGCATGGTTATAAATATACTTGGTTATTTTTTTGCACTCTTGCACAACAGCTTGCACCCATTCCATCTTCCCGATGTCCTCCAGCATCAATTCTATGCAATGGGCAGCACATGGAGGCCAAAAGATGGTGGGGTATTTTGCAGAAAGCAACCTTCCGGCTGCCACATAATTTTCAGCGTTGTCTGTGACTACCTGGACAACATTTGCCACCCCAATTTCTTCCACAACATTATCTAACAATGAAAAAATAAAATGTGCATCCTTTACATGCGAGGATGCATCAATGGATTTTAGTAACATGGTTCCTTTGGGGCAAGCTATAACAAAATTAATGATTGTTCTGCCCCTTTGATCTGTCCATCCATCAGACAAAATTGTGCAACCTGTAAACTTCCATGACTTTTTAATGGTCTCCAATTGTTCCTTAACACACTCGAGCTCCTCATCAAGCTCTTTCCCCCTAAGTGCATTATAAGAGGGGACTTTGTATCCAGAGCCAGCAGCTGCAATGGCATCAACCATGGGCTGATAAAAATATGACTTTGCATAGTTAAATGAAAGGCTGTTATGGTACCAAAACCTCCTCGCTACCATATCAGCCTCGTTTCTCTTCTTTTCATTGAAGCTCTCCAAAGAAGGTTGAGATCCTGGAGTTGTACGAGGAAGGAAGAACGAAGAAGCTATACTTCTCTTTGGTACAATAGTTGATGAGGAGGACACTCCTGTACTATGATTTGGTGGTGGTCCTATTGAATCTCTACCTATCATGGAAGTTTCAAACTTGTATCTTGCCCTCTTTTCACTTTGTTCTCTAATAGCATCCAGAGCAGATGCCATTTCAGCTGTGACTTCATCAGGGCATTTGTCACAAAGCACGACATCTTTGCAAGCAATTCTTACAAGGTGGTATTTCAACCTATTTATTCCCCCAGACATATGGGTTGAGCAAAAATTGCAAATGACCCTACAATCATCATCGGGATTCACCCGCACACAATATTTCCACGCTGAATCAAGAGGCCTTCTACCCTTGGATTTAGATGCCATGGAATCTGAATTGTAAAAACATTAAATGTTCTACATTAATAAACAATAAAACATTGCATTAAATTGACTGTTTGTATTTGTAAACAAGATTATAATTTATTATTAAATTCTTTTTTTTTGTGCATGTGTGGCTAAGTATCTCAGCCCACATGCCTTTGTGGGCAGACAAAGAATAAATAAAAACATTTATATAAGTTTAAGTTGAAGTTGCTTCTGCTGAAAAAAAAGTCAAGTCTCAGCCCAAAAAATGATTACCCAAGGAAACATTTTTCAAAGTAAAATTTCTTCATTTTGTTTAGGTTGGACTGTCAAAGTTGTATGGAATCATGGATCCTTTAGTAAATTTCCATTTCTCTAATGCATTATGAAAGGAACATAGTGAGTAAATTTTAAATTAATCAATCAAACTTTGTCGCTTATCAGGAAAAATTAATAGAACAAAAAAAGTATTTGCTTGTATGATTGAGAAGTAGACTCTCATACATGTGCCACTTACATCATAATGTCAATGCAAAAATTGTATTGAATATATTGAATAATTGTATTGAATAATTGAATTATTGAATAATTGTATAATTGTATTGAATATATTGAATAATTGTATTGTATTTTTATATAAACTTTAAATAAAAATCAACTTTAACTTGAACTATAAGTTTATAAATTTTAACTTATAACTTTATAAACTTTAACTTATAAATAAAAAAAACTTTATCACTTTAAGTTTATAAACTTATAAATGAAATCTTTAACTTATAAAAGGGTTAAAAACTTAAAATTTCTATAATTTTTTTATGATTAAAAAATATTAAAAATTAAATAACATTATATTATAATTTATATTTAATAATTTACAAATCATAGAAATAAATAATAATAAAACTAATAAAAACAAAACTTAAACTTAAACTTATAATCTAAAGTTCTAGACCACACAATCCAATGGATAGTAACTCAGTGCATTTCATGTTTGTCACTTTGATAAAATTATCTCTATCTTATTTTATATATTTTATTAAAATATATCTAATGATATCATCCCTATATCATCACAAAATCATGTGGAATATCAATGGCTCAATATAATTATATAAATGATATAATTTAAAAACCATAAAGTCAAGTAATATATATGGAAATGGAAAGAAATATTTTATTAAAATATATCTAATGATATCATCCCTATATCATCACAAAATCCTACGGAATATCAATGGCTCAATATAATTATATAAATGATATAATTTAAAAACCATAAAGTCAAGTAATATATATGAAAATGGAAAGAAATATTTTTTAAAATATATCTAATGATATCATCCCTATATCATCACAAAATCCTGCGGAATATCAATGGCTCAATATAATTATATAAATGATATAATTTAAAAACCATAAAGTCCATAACGGGAGGAATCCACGATAGTGGAGCTGGGTCTAGTAAAAGACCATGTATTCCATCAGGCAGGCACAGTTACTATGCCCGGATACGACCTGTGCAGTGGGGAGATTAAGGATAGTCGGAGGTGCGTTCTTTGAAGAGCATAAGTGACTTAATTTATACTTATGAAGGGCAAGATTTCACTGCTTGCTATGAAGGCATCCCTAAGTAATATATATGAAAATGGAAAGAAAGCACGATTGTATCCATCCTGAGGGAAGGATGAATCATTCCATTTATATGGCACAAAGAAGAAAGAATCAGAGTGAAGCGGTTTCATGAGGTCAATACTGAAATGCAGTTGGAAAGCACAGTCGTGACTCTATGTATTAACAACAGAGTCTTACCTGTGACGACCGTGAACCCCACCTCCAGCAGCAGTGAAGGCTGTGAACCCCATTTGCCGTGAACCCCACCTCCAGCAGCAGTGAAGGCCGTGAACTCGGAAAACGGAAATGGATGCTGGATGAAAATAAATTGATGGGTGAAAGAAAGGACTTGCGTGGTCTGTTTATAGAAGGCTAAGGTGCCTTTTCCCTCCAGTAAAACCGACTGTCACAGCACAAAAATCACGGGTGTTTTTCGCGGGTACGAGTTCCAGCGAGTACTCGCGATTCCGGCGAGTAGCGCCGATTCCGGCGAGTTCCGACAGTTACCTGTTTCCGGCGAGTTGTCAGCCGAGTTTTCGGTGGTTACCCGTCTTGGCGTTTGACTCGGGCCCACTTGCGAGTACTCGTGAGTACCAGGCGAGTGGTGCTTCATTGATCGAAAGCCTTCACCAAATCCAATTTGAGGACAAGAGCACAAGTATTCTTAGTTTTCACAATGCGAAGGGTCTCCTGGACAATGCCAATAGGTTCAACAATCCGATAGTTTTTGAGAAAACCATACTGTTCCTTGGAGACGCGGGAATCCAAAAAAGGCTTAAGCCAAACAACAATAACCTTAGAAATCAATTTGTACAACAGATTACACAATGAGATAGGCTTAAAATCAGTGAAGGTTAAAGGATTTTCCTTTTTAGGAATCAAGGCAAGAAAAGTAGAATTCAGAGAGGGAGGAATGCAGCCCGAAACCCTAGCACAATCCACTGTAGACAATAATTCATTTCCCAATAAGTCAAAGAAGTGTAAGTAGAATTCGACAGGCCAACCATCAAGACCAGGACTCCTGTCCTTCTTGAAAGAGTTTAAGGCACCTTCGATTTCAGATAGAGTAATAGGTTGTATGAGGCTAGGGGCTTCCTCATGAGTGATCATAGTGGGGTAAAGCATGACAACCTTGAGTTGTGCAAGCAAGCAGGTTTGCTTATCATCAAGGAAAATATGGGCAAAATGAATCTGTCCCAGCTGCTTGAGAGTAGTCTCATCCTCAATACTGTGTCCCTCATCATCCAAAAGAGACCAAATAGTATTCTGATTCCTTCTTCCTGAGGCCAGTGTATGAAAAAACTTGGTGTTTGAATCACCATACAGAGCCCACTTAGCTCGACTTTTAAGTTGCCAAGTCAGAAGGATGTGATCCATCAGTTTCTTTTTTTTGGATCTAAGTAGAGTCAGAGATAACTTTTCCTCATGAGAGAGAATACCTGAGGAGGAACCAGAGAGTAGGGAGCCGATATCCTTATCCAACTTGATGGACTTTGACTCCATAATGGAACTTTTTTCCTTGATCCAGCCTTTAACATCCTTCTTAAGTGATTGAAGTTTGTGGGTAAGGAGGTCCAAATCATTCCCAGAAGACAAAGGAGTCAGCTGAGTCCATCTCTTGGAAACCCAAAGAATGAAATACAGATCATTAAGCCAAGATCTGTTAAATTTGAAAGGGAAATTACAGGACCCCATCGGTTTATTCCACTCAAAGCATATCGGATAGTGGTCAAAGATATCAGCATGGTGAGTCCACACACGATGAACCATGAGGGAGGGGATCAAAGAAGAAGATATTAAAAAGTGGTCTAATCTTTTACTGATCCTTCATCTCCTACCCTACCATTTCTCCAAGTGGGTCCAGCATTGGAAGGAGCAATATCCACAAGACCAACAGAGTCAAAAAGGAGTTTGAAATGTGAAGAAAGTGGATCTAAGGCAGCCTTCTTCCCCAAAGTCTCCGAAGCTCTCATGGTTAAGTTAAGGTCCCCCCTCCAAAATTAGATTAGGTGTGTTGAGGAGTTCCCCCCTGTGAACCTTCTCCCAGAAAATATCCCTATTCTGGTAAGGACCATAACAATTGAGAATTACTAAGGGGGCATTCATACCATGAAATTTGGCCTTAACAAGGATACAAGTGATAGTTTCATAAGCACGACATCTAACCAGACAAGGGTTCCAAGCCGTAAGCAACCCTCCCGAGAGGCCAGAGGCACTAATGGCATAGAATTCCCAGCTGGGTAAGAGCTTAGAGAAATCAAGGAGAGCTGGATAAGTGCTGCACATGGTCTCCTGAAGGAGAATCATGTCTGAACGAATCGGAAAAAAAAGTGTGCGAAGGCTACTTTGTTTGGTCTTTCCTCCAAGACCTCTGACATTTAGTGAAAGGATCTTCATTAAGGGACAGGAGGGAGGGGAGGTGACGCTCTAAGTCCCCTAGGAGTAAACCCTCATGTAGCATCTTTGATGTGAACCGAGAGGGGGATATAAGGAGGTGAGGCTGAGGAGAGATCCCCTGACGAACCCTTCTTTTCCTTCTTTTTTTTCCTGACTGTCACGTTCTCGAAACGAATCGAGTTAAGGTGGAGGGTAGAAGGGGAGGAGGGGGTAGTGGCCGAAAAGATCGACAGAGACTTTTGGAGTGAGGGATTGGAGAGGGAGGGGGAGGTAGTAGGACTGCGAGGAGAGGGTGCATGAGAGGGAGGGGAAGTTGTGGAAGGGAGTGGAGGAAAATCCACAAGTGAAGAAAAATAAGGCACAGAAGGGGAAGGTCTATGGTTCAGGATGGAGGGAGGAGGTAGAAAGAGCGTAGGTGCTTGAGAGAAAACAATAGAGGGGGAAGAAGGTTTGACAGAAGAAACCAAAGGAGGGGTTTCAACCAAGGCCAGCTCAGAGGGACAAGCCGTGGCAAGAGTATGATCCAGTTCATTTAAAGCTTCGAGCATAGAATCATAAACATCATCGAAAAGAGAGAGGGATTGGGAGTAAATACCATTTTTTGGATGCTCCGGAGCAAAGGAAGTGTGTGGTCCGCCGACATCAGGTGAACCCTCCAAGCTGGAATAGGATCGCTCATTCAGGAGAAGGGGACAAGTTCTCCGAAGATGACCAGTATCGTGGCACCTGCTGCAGCGGAACAAAACATGGAGATAATCAAGCTTTTGAACCAGAAGTCGCTCCTTGCAGAGTATCTCCACCTCATCAGGTAAACCAAGAGAAACATCTAACTCTACTAACACCTGAGCCATCCTTTTATCAAAGGAGATATGGAAATCCTCATCGACCGCAATGAACCTGCCAATCGTATTTGTAATGCCCTCGAGTATGTTCAAATTCCAGAGGGGAAAGGGGAGAGATGGCAGTAGAACCCAGAGGCGACGCTTCATCACCCGTTCCCTGAGAGGGTCAAAATGAGAATGCTAGCGCCCCAGAACCAGAGACCCCGATCCAATACGCCAAATCCTTTCAAGTATGAGTGCAGCATGATCCTCTTCCAGGAAGACAAAGACAATCCAACCATTGGATAAAAGACTGATGATCGGTATATAAGTCAAAAGCGGTTTCCAGTATTCAGTAGCCTAGTCAACCCAAGCTTTTTTACCCAGTCAACAGTACTCAAGTCTCCCCACAAGAGCTCGTGAGCACAGAGAGGACACACGGTCCATGTAAATATCATGGCCAAGGACGAAGCGAACCCCCCCATCATGGGTTTTTATGCTTTTTGCATGTCGCTTACGGGGGAAACGAAAGGAAGCCCTAATGTCAGCCATGAGGAGAACCCTCAATAAGTCAACCCAAAGTGTGCCGGTAAGGGCAGAAAACCGAAAACCCCTAAACCCTCGGAGAAGGAATAGTAAGAAAAACCCCTAAATCCACCGGTATCTGTGAACCGGGAACAAACCCAAGCAGACATCACTGGAAACTCGGAAACAGCTCCCGACAGGGCTTCCAAAGTCAAAACCCCATAAAAATTTCTAGGGCAAACCCCACTAGACAGAAAAGGGAAGTCCGGGAAAAATAGCACAAAAAAAACCACCAGTTTGACAAGAATTTAGAAAGTAGAGGTATTGGAAAAGGACAGGGGGCGAGAAAAAACCCACAAAAACCAGAGAGAGAAGACCAAACCCCAGTTCCCCGGGGGAAACCGTAAAATCAGCAGAAGTCAACCCTATGCGTGCTGACGAGGGCATAAAGGAAATCAAGAGCACAAGCAACGTAAAGGCCCATGCAGGGTTGGTAAACCAAAAAAACCAAAACACAAAGGCAGCAGAACAAAATCAATGTCATTCCCACTTTTTAGCTTGGTTGGTACTAGTTCCCCTGGTAAGGGGAGGAACTCCAAGAATTCCGCCCTCTATGGAACTGCAATAACCCTATAGAACCTAAAAACCACCACAGCACCGAAACAACAGAGAAAGGGTATGGCTGAAACTGGTGAGCAGACAGAAGGTAAGACAAGAAACACTGGGAGAAGTCTCGAACGAGCCAAAGGCAATGGGAACCTTAGGGGTAAGGCTGCCATGGATTTCTCTGCAGCTCACGCAGAGCAAGCATCAGAGCGTGCTCCATCAACCCTTGCACAGATTGAAAGTAGCTCATTCACCAAAATTAACTAGAACCTTAAAGATCACTTCGCCTATGCCTACTTTATCTCATACAAAGAGGACCGTGACCATTTCAAAGATAGGCTCAAACATAAAATGTTGCATGATGGGTTACTCCATCGAAAACCCCAAGTCAAAAATCCATGCCACGTTGTATGCTACGATGAGCCGAATAAAACAAGGGAGAAACCTGTCAAACAATCAATTCAGGTCAATGAAGAAGTTTTGGTGAAAGGGCCCACGATCCACAATTTTTAGTTTTGTCCACCTAATAAAATTGAGGCAATCCATATCAGAAGGACATGCCACTCCACCCATCACAATTCCTATAATGCATGTTAGGTTTCAAAAAAGAGATGGCCCCATCTTGCCAGCTGTATAGCTGAGAACGATTCCTTACATGCATCGATCCAAAACCCGATGACTCAACAACACACGCAGCCCATGGATACAGATCTAGCCTCACTTCTGCTCAACCAAAATAATATATCATGCAAACCATGGAATGTGGGATGGCTCGACTGTGATACAGGCCAAGTGATTTTTTCAGCCACCAACTTACTCAACAATTCATTGCATTACAATAACTTGGTCTAGGCCTTCGATCACTCCTGGATCCGTTTCTCATTGTCGGATTTTGGTGCATCTATTTGAAGAAACTTCATTTTTTATGGATTACTTCCACAAATAAAATACCTAGATCTGTGTGTTGATGCTTGTTCTTGGATTTGTGGTCCACATACTTTTTCAAAATGTCATCCACAGTTGGATTTCATTTCATGGGAGTTTAATCAGCTTTCCTAGCTTTGTATACAAACTTACAATCATCAACCATCTGCTTTTCTTTCAAAGTTGTTGGCAATAGAATCTTCATGATTCTACATCCTTTTCCTCAGCTCCATAATCACCTTTCCAATTCTTCAACCTTTTCATTGTAGTCACCGTCCAATATTGAAACGAATATTGAATGCTTATCTTCAATATTCAGGTCAATTGAAATATTATACCTTCAAAGTCATCGTTGGAGGATTCTCAAATGATGGGCACTGCCTCCAAACAACCACCTTTAGCTGTCTGGCATGCTCTTGAGAGCTCACAATGATTATATCCAGAAAAATCTGACATTGCTCAAAATGAGTTTTCAATCAACCCCACCTTTACTACCATTGTCTCCACTTGATGTACCAGAAGAAACATCATTGTGATGAATTTGAGAGGCTGCAGCCGTATCAAGTAGTCTATTTAAGCTCTTTTGAACATCATATCCACACTCATCCAACTGTTGAGGAGTGAGCCCTAGTAAGAGATATTGTAGTTCAACTTCAAATGGGTTGCAACACATCCCATAAAAACCCTTTGACAAATCTATTAAAGTCTTTCATTCTTTGCGACAGGTAGCCAGGATATTCTCCATAGGTTGCTCAAATGCTGAGTTGGTGCCATGTTAAAGGCTCAAACGTTTCTTTCATGAAGATTTACTTTCAAATATAGCTGGATGCTGGCATTCTTCTTAGATTGCAGGTCATCCCTAGTTTCTCGTTACTATAGATGGGCCTCCCTTTCTGAACTTAGACCTCTGGACAAGAAGTTTTTTCTTCATATTGAGCTACAACATTCCCTTTTACTACTCTCAAAATGCACGAAGAGAGCCCTGGAATGACCTTGAACCAACCCTGGGCAGTTCAAAGATCATCATCTCAATGCAAATTGTCTTCAACAAGTAAGATACAAAATAAAGTCTGAAAGGTTAAGTTGCTAGGAAACTTGGGGACGGGGACAGGTATGGGACGAGGAAGCAAATTTTTGAAACAGGGTACTTGGGTACGTTGGGGGTACTATCTCTCTCTCTATATATATATATATATATGTCATAGTCACATCATACATGCATATTTCATATTTCTTTGTAAATTATGAATCGTGATTCATAATTCTAAATTCAATGATGCATTGAACAATGAAAAATAAAATTTGATAAATCAGACTCATAGTAGATATCAATGAAGCACCACTCGCCTGGTACTCGCGAGTACTCCCGAGTGGGCCCGAGTCAAACTCCAAGACGGGTAACCGCCGGAAACTCGGCTGACAACTCGCCAGAAACAGGTAACCGCCGGAACTCGCCGGAATCGTCGCTGCTCACCGGAATCGCGAGTACTCTCCAGAACTCGTACCCGCGAAAAACACCCGCAATTTTTGTGGTGTGACAGTCGGTTTTACTGGAGGGAAAAGGCACCTTAGCCTGCTATAAACAGACCACGCAAGTCCTTTCTTTCACCCATCAATTTCTTCTCATCCAGCATCCATTTCTGTTTTCTGAGTTCACGGCCTTCGCTGCTACTGGAGGTGGGTTTCACGGCCTTCGCTGCTGCTGGAGGTGGGGTTCACGGCTGTCACAGGTAAGACTTTGTTGTTAATACATAGAGTCACGACTGTGCTTTCCAGCTATATTTCAGTATTAAACTCATGAAACCGCTTCACTCTGATTCTTTCTTCTTTGTGCCATATAAATGGAATGATTCATCCTTCCCTCGGGATGGATACAATCGTGCTTTCTTTCCATTTTCATATATATTACTTAGGGACGCCTTCATAGCAAGAAGTGAAAGCCCGCCCTTCATAAGTATAAATTAAGTCACTTATGCTCTTCAAAGAACGCACCTCCGACTATCCTTAATCTCCCCACTGCACAGGTCGTATCCGGGCATAGTAACTGTGCCTGCCTGATGGAATACACGGTCTTTTACTAGGCCCAGCTCCACTATCGTAGATTCCTCCCGTTATGGACTTTATGGTTTTTAAATTATATCATTTATATAATTATATTGAGCCATTGATATTCCGCAGGATTTTGTGATGATATAGGGATGATATCATTAGATATATTTTAATAAAAAATTTCTTTCCATTTCCATATATATTACTTGACTTTATGGTTTTTAAATTATATCATTTATATAATTATATTGAGCTATTGATATTCCGCAGGATTTTGTGATGATATAGGGATGATATCATTAGATATATTTTAATAAAATATATAAAATAAGATAGAGATAATTTTATCAAAGTGACAAACATGAAATGCACTGAGTTACTATCCATTGGATTGTGTGGTCTAGAACTTTAGATTATAAGTTTAAGTTTTGTTTTTATTAGTTTTATTATTATTTATTTCTATGATTTGTAAATTATTAAATATAAATTATAATATAATGTTATTTAATTTTTAATATTTTTTAATCATAAAAAAATTATAGAAATTTTAAGTTTTTAACCCTTTTATAAGTTAAAAATTTCATTTATAAGTTTATAAACTTAAAGTGATAAAGTTTTTTTATTTATAAGTTAAAGTTTATAAAGTTATAAGTTAAAATTTATAAAGTTATAAGTTAAAAT
>LPNX010326148.1:27737-88202 GCA_001517045.1 Pseudotsuga menziesii
ATAATGTTTAGCCTAAGCCATGGACTCAAGGATTTCATTCACGACAGGATCACAATGGTGAGACCATACAGCCATGAGCTTGCGGACTTTCCTTCTCAGAGCAGCATAAAAAGATGAGGTAAAATACGATTTAAGGTTTAGGACAGTATTATATTGTTCCAAGGTCAACCCAAAACCCTAAGCAATGAACATCAACCACATGCCCTCGGATTTATTTACAAAGAGTGGGTTTTATGCAATAGTCGAGCTTTCCTTGTAATAGCCTACACCCATTGAAATTTTTACAAAGCAAAAACTGTGGTTAATAACCTTGGCTTTATCTCACAATTTCGTGACTTTATAAATATGTTTTCATAACGCGAATGCGTATAGTAGAGAAGAATAAATTGCACTAAGTCTATATCCTTACATTGCAAACATTGAAATGATAAAAGGGTTATACAAGAATTTAATTAACCTTAATTTCATAATGAACAACAAATGTTGAGAACCCATAGCACGGTAAAACCTAGTAAAAGATTTAAACTCTTATGTATATGAGGTTGAAATCTTAGGAGTTGTATAGCTTAGTTTTGTCTAACCTAGGTATTAAGCTTATATATATATATCGCTTGGTGGTATAAAGGTCATATAAAAATTGTACCATTATTTCTTCACTTGATAATTACTAGAACAGTTATAAGAACTGTCTTTTACACTAGGATTAATTTCCATATGTGATTAACAGACTTTGTACTTATGATTAAACTCAGATCATAGGTTTCCTAGGTTAACTTGATATTGTAGGAACAAAAACTTGGGAGGTTGTTTCATCATCAAGTATATAAACAAAGGAACCTACTATACGGGATGCCTATTACTAGAGTTACATACATGCATTAAACTGAAAAGAGCTTGATGAAAATAAAACGAACAAGTTTTTTATAATGAATTGAAGGAGTAACTGAGCTAAGTTAAGATTACTAAAAATACTTATACTACTAGCAACTATGAAGAACATAAATAATAAGATCAATGATACCTCTTTTACTGCTCAAAGTAGTAAAACAAATAAATATACTATCATTTAATTTTATGCTAGTTGAGATAATAATCTCAATATAGAAACTAGTAACAAACTTCTTACCTATAAAGGGCCTGTAAAAGAAGCATCACATCACTGCTTTAGCTATAAGCTAAGTAAGCCTCGATCTCCAACTGAAGTTCTTTCCTACTTGTCATAAGATAGTAAAACAAACTTAGTACTAGAATTTAAACATACGTTTCAATTTTTGTTATTTCAAATCAGAACCTGCTAAATCAAATCCTTAACATGGAATTATGAAAACAAAATAATAAGTATACAGAACTAGAGGTTAACAAAATATTCAATTTTAAATTTAATACAGATTAAAGTAACCGTTAGAATTTAATTGTTCCTAGGTAGTGAGAACTGCAAACATATTATGTTACATGAAATTTTTTACATTTGTACGAATTTTTGGGTTATTACATGTGGTATCAGAGCACAAGGTTCAGACACTAGGCCTGAATGTGGCTCAACTTGCATAGGTAAACAATAGATTTTAAAAAAAACATGCATATTGATTATTACTTTTCTTTTGAAATATTATTTTTAGAGAATTTTTCTGAGTTAAACTGCGGTTATGGAAAGATTGGAAGAATATGCAAATGGAGAATCCCCGTTTACAGAACAAAGTAATTCTAAAAGAGAACCTATACAAAAATAAATAACTAATAACTCTTTTGAATTATTACAAACGATTAAGGAATTAAGAACGGAGATGGAAACAGTCAAAAAGGAAAATGAAAGAATTTTGAGAGCTCGGGAGGAGCTGAATCAAATCTTAATGGAAAAATTTCAGAATGAAGAAAAAGATAAACGAATAGAAACTGAAGATATGCCTTACCAAGATAAAAATAAAAAGTTTAAACAATCTAGAATCGAAAGCAACTCATCCTCTGAGATTTATGGCTATCCACATAAGAAGAATTATCAGTATACTAGTGATAGCAGTGAAGATAATCATCAGACAAGAAAGAGAAGATTTAAGCCTTATGAAGAAATTTCAGGAGAATTTAAGAAAATAAAACCACCAACCTTTAATGGTGAAACTGAGAAGGAGAAGAAGTTGAATCATGGTTGTATGGGATGAAGAAATATTTTCAAATTTATAATTATTCTAATCAGCTAAAAGCAAGAATGGCCATTTACAACCTCACTGGGAAGGCATATATTTGGTGGTAGGACCTAAAACGAGTAAAAGGTGTTAGGGAGAAGAACATTAACTAGAGCACGTTTAAGAAATATTTTATGAAGAAATTCTTGTCAGAACAGTACTACGAAGAGCGGGCCAAGGAATTTTATGAATTAAAGTTGGGAACAATGAACATGAAAGAACTAAACAATAATTTTTTAAGTTTGCTTCGATATGTGCCTTACCTTGTGGATGAGAATCCTAAGGTACAACAATTTCTAAGCTGTCTACCTTTTCATATAAAAGATAGAATTGAATATGACAATCCAAAAACCTTAGAAGAGGCTATGTGGAAGGCAAATTTTTGCTATGAGTAGAATTACAAAAAGGAAAGTATGTCAAACTAGAAGGCTAAAAGATCTAATAATTTTGAACAGAAGAAGAAAGGTTTTGTACCTAAGCGCAGTTTTAGAAATAATAACACATGAATTTTTCCTAATAAAAACTTCCAAGGGAATAAAGGTAATTCGCAGATAAATCCAAATGGTCCTAGAAATAAAGAACCTGTTAATAATCACAGTAAATACACCAAGAATAATGAACGAAAAGAACCAGTAAAATGTTGGTAATGTAATGGTCCTCATTATGCATCAGTTTGCCCCAACCGAAAGAAGATTGTTAGCAACATACATACGGTGCAGGAGGAGATGACTGTTGGTGATCTAGCAAGGACAATGCCTAGGATCAATGCAGCACTGGAAAACAGGCAAGCGGAATATCAAACTTCCATGGTGGAAGTGGAAGGTAAGCTGAATCAAACACCTATATCTATTTTAATTGATCCAGGGGATAGCTTAAGTTATATTTCTCCTGATTCAGTAGAAAAATGCAAGTTATCAATAGAAAATTTTGCAAATTCATGGTTACTCCAGCTAGCTACTGGTGCAAAAAGAAAAGTGATTAGTTTTGTTAAGAAGTGTACTGTAAAAATCGATCAGTTTGAAACCTCTATTAAGCTTAATGTACTACCTTTAGGTTCTTATGATATGTTAATTGGTATGGACTGGTTAGAACAGCATAGGTTAGTCCTGAACTATTTCGATAAAACTTTTACTTGTGTAAATAACGATGGAGAAACAGTAAATGTAAGAGGAATCCCTAGGAAAACAACTATAAGATAGATCTCTGCTTTGCAACTAAAGAGAGTTGTTCGGAAGGGTTGTAAAGCCTTTGTTGTAACAATAATTAATGAAGAAAATACTAATAACGAAGATAAACTAAAACTGGAAGACATTTCGATCCTAAGGGGGTATTCAGATGTATTTCCGAAATAAATTCAGGGACTACCTCCGAAGAGGAAGTTAGACTTCACTATTGAGCTGGTACCTAGTGCAGTGCCCAGCTCAAAATACCCTTATCGGATGAATATATTGGAATTAAATGAATTAAAAGAACTTATTGATAAGAATTACATCAGACCCAGTGTGTCTCCTTGGGGAGTACTTGTTATTTTCGTTAAAAAGAAGGATGGTACTCTACACTTGTGTATATATTACCGTCAACTTAATAAAATTACCATTAAAAATAGATATTCGTTGCCCCGCATAGATGATCTATTTAATCAACTACGTGGAGTGACTGTATTTTAAAAAATTGATTTACGATCTGGTTATCACCAGGTCTGAATCAAAGATGAAGACATCTTTAAAACAACTTTTAGGACTAGATATGGTCACTATGAGTTTGTTGTTATGCCATTCGGGCTTACTAATGCCCCAACTATCTTCATATGTCTGATGAATAATGTAATACATAAGTACCTTGATAAGCTCGTGGTCATATTCATTGACGGCATTCTAATTTATTCGAAGTCTAAAGAAGAACATGAAGAGCACTTAAAAATTGTTTTACAAGAGTTGCGAGAACATCAAATCTATGCAAAATTTAGTAAATGTGATTTCTTTAAGGATAAAATAAAGTACTTGGGTCATGTAGTTACTAAATAAGGGATCTCAGTTGGTCTAGAAAAGATAAAGGCAATCAAAGAATGGCCAGTCTCAAAAGACGTAACTGGCGTACGATCATTCATGGGGATTACTGGCTAGTATCAAAGATTTATCGAAGGGTTTTCAAGAATTGAAAATCCCATAACTTCTTTACAGAAGAAAGGGAAGAAATTTGAATGGAGTCAAAAGTGTGAAGAAAGTTTTAAAAAGTTAAAAAAATTATTAACTACTGCACCAATCTTAAGAATTGTTGATCCTAATAAAGACTTTATAGTATGTACTAATGCATGCAATGACGGTCTAGGCGGAGTTTTAATCAGGAAGGACATGTCATTTCATATGAGTCTAGGAAGATGAAAATTCATGAGAAAAACTATGCGACCTATGACTTAGAACTGCCTGTTGTCATACATGCCCTGAAGATGTGGCGTCATCATTTACTCGGGAGAAAGTTTATATTAATGACAGATAATAAAGGGTTAAAATATTTGTTGGATCAACCTAACTTAAATGTAAGGCAAGCTAGGTGGCTAGCTTTCCTTAGCGAGTACGATTTTGAATCCAACATATTAAGGGAAAATAAAATAAGGTTGTTGATGCTTTAAGCAAGAATGCAAAACTAAATTTTGTAGCGGCGATCAGCACCTATAAAACAGATTTAGAAGAACTGCTAGAGGAAGGAGTAAGATTGGATGAAAATTATCAGAAACTACAAGCAAAAGTAACAGAAAAATTAATCGAAAGTTAAAGTACAGGGTATATTCTAAATGAAAAAGGATTATTATTATATAAAGATAGACTGTATATACCTAATGTACCTAAGCTAAAGTTACTGATTTTATACGAAATTCATAAGACGCCTTACTCAGGACATCTTGGTTATCAGAAGACTATACCAATGTTAAGAAAGGATTATTTTATGCCAAACATGAAGAATGAACTGGTAGAATACATTGCTAAGTGCTTTGAATGTCAGCAAGTTAAGACCAAACACCAACATCCAACCAGGTTACTTCAGCCATTACCTATCCCTAGCTGGAAGTGAGAGATAATCAGCCTTGATTTTATTACAGGACTACCTAGAAATCAAAATTTGAATGACTCAATAATGGTAGTCGTTGATAAACTAAGTAAGGAAGCTCATTTTATACCTGTAAAAACTACTTACAAAGCTGCTAATATTGTTGATATATTCTTGAAACAAATTTTTTGTTTACATGGAATACCGAAAGTAATAATTTCAAACCAAGACCCTAAGTTTACGGGAAATTTTTGGAAGCCTTTGTTTAAAGGACTGAATACTACACTAAATTTCAGTACCTCTTTCCATCCTCGGACATATGGACAGACTGAAAGAGCGAATCAGGTATTGGAAGACCTATTTAGAATGTATGTTAAAGAACAGCCAGGTAAATGGAAAGATTACTTACACTTGGTAGATTTTGCTTACAACAATCACTACCAAGCTTCAGCAAGATATAGTCAATTTGAAATTTTGTATGGAAGGAAGTGCAATACCCCCATCTCATGGAGTAATCCAGTTGACAGGTTAGTATTAGGACCTGAACTATTAAAAGAGATGGAGTTAATTGTAAAACAAGTGCAAGGTAACTTGAAAGTTGCGCAAGATCGACAGGAAAGTCAAGCAGATCTTAAATGAACTCAAAAGGAGTTCCAGGTTGGTGAACATGTCTTTATTAAGGTAAGGCCTAAAAAGAGTTCTCTGGGATTAGGAAGTTGTGTTAAGTTAGCACCCCGATATTGTGAACCTTTTGAAATACTATCCAGAATAGGACAGGTGGCATATCAATTGGCTTTACTGCCAAATTTGAAGGTTCATAATGTCTTTCATATTTCTGTGTTAAAAATATATATACATGATGCTACTCATGTTATAAACTGGAATGATGTGCAGGTGGAACCCGAAGGAGATTTTCTGGTGGAATTGGATTGTATCCTCGAAAGGAGGGAGATATTGCTTCAAAATCGCACCATTGGTCAGGTGAAGGTGCAATGGAAGCACCTTAGTCCAAAAGAAGCCACCTGGGAATTGGAGAGTCATATACGGGATGCATATCCAATTTTGTTCCAGGGAAATTCTGAGGACGAAGAATAAATAACATCAAGGACGATGTTATAATTTAAGGGGCTGTGTATGTCACATGCCCCAATTTACAAAATAATTTATGTTTTAAGAAACATTATGATATATTGTATTATAAAGTTTGCCATTAATGACCAAGTGGGGTCAAGGATAATTGAATGTAATTGTTGAATATTTAATTAATAAATAAATGAAAGATGAGACAACAGCTTAGGGAAGCTGTTAAATGAGTGTTTTACTGGTCACTTGGTGGAGAAGGATGGGTTGAGAGCAGATTGACACTTGGCAGCATCCTCAAACTACTTCCAGTTGTTGCAAGAGGAAACTTCCCTATTTTTGTGGTCATGTTCCCCAAGAAAGTGGAACAAGAGAGTAGGTGGCTCATTAAGTGAAAATTGACCCAAAACACCTACGCATGCTAATAAAAATTCCCATTAAAAACAGTTGGGGCTGCTCATTCTTGACTTGTGAACATTGTGGGTGAATGAAGTGCACAAGAAAATTTGATGGAGGGGACTAGCTGAAGTATGTTTTGAGAAGAAAGGTGTTGAAGACCTGAACTAGTGCAGCTATTCTAAGTTGAGTTCATATTGTTGCATGTAGAACTGATTGATTGCTGAACACTCAGTAGAGTTGCAAAGGATTACTAAACTACATCTCTCACCCAGTACTTCTACCAGGTGACCAAGAGACCAAGTCAAGGGTCCTAAGATTTTTCGTCCAACTTTTCTCCAGGAGTTGGTTGGGAGGAACAGGTTCCTCAAGCTATCATCACCTCATCCATATTTCCAGGTTCTACTTGATATATCTATCTTTCTAAGTATTTACTGTTATCTTGAAAGTTTAAGTTTAATTAATGATAGCTTATGCTTCTGTCCTCTTGCTGCTAGGGTTAGTTAGGAGAAATATATATATACTGTGAAAAGATAGTTAAGTTCCGAACTAGATAGATTAGGGTAAATTATTAGAGCAATTTATAGATTTACTGATAGATAAAAATTACCTAATTGTATTTTTCCACACCTTTTATAAAGGTAGTACTCTAGTACAGTAGGTTAGTTTAATTTCATATATAGAATCGAATGAGGTATGCATGAATGTGAATTACTATATTCTACAAGTTCATATGTATGATTTGTATGTATGCTTTCCTTTTTATTTTAGATGTTTTCATTTAGTTAGAGTACTTGAACAAAATAAACAGAACTGTTAGGAAAGATCCAAAGATATAGGATTACTAGTATGTGTAATGGTTTACACAGTAGATAAAATTATTATTATAAGTCAATTATTTTTAGAATTAATAGTTAATATATAAACAGGAATTAACATAACTAAGATTAACTTTAAGAAACAGTAAACAAGGCTAGACATTTACTGAATAAGTTCATCTAAGTAAAAATGCAAACTAGGGTAACTCAAAAATGAAATACTAACTATGTACTTATACTAAGAAGGATTAGGGTTTATAAATAAAACTATTTAAAAGAACTGTAAATATATATATAAACCAAAATTTTCTAAAATAAATTCAAAACCTCTCTACTCTATTTTATATAATCATAACCATCGATTAGATGACTGTATGAAATTGCCTACATTTATTCACAAGTAACAATAATAAAAATTGCTTAGGTAAATTATTTAATAAAAAGAAGAAGAAATAAAAACTTGTCAACCTATTTTTCAAACTCAGAGAATACATTAAGAATTAGGATTAATTAGTCCATTTATTTTCCTCTATTTACTTACTGCAATATATATATATATATATATAATAAAATAAAAAAATAAAAAAATAAAAATAAAAAATAAAATAAAATTATTACTCACAGTAAAATTTGAAATGTGATCTAAAATTCCATTGTCTGAACCTTTAGTTAAAATTTTACCCATAAGTAAAATAAATATTAATTTACCTTAACAATAACCTTAGTTAGGTTAAATTTTAAAAGAATAAACCAAAACGGCTAAACATTACAGCCTACATTTATCTTTATATATATATATATATATAATAAAAAATGTAAATTACAATATAGAAGGTTCCGAGCTAATAACCTTTTAAAAAAAAGTATTTAAACCCTAACTATCATTGTCTTCTTCAAAATACGGCCTATTGGCCTTTACAAATTAAGTTATGGCTTAAAATCCTGTTTAAAAATAATATTACAGTAAACAGAACAACGACCGAAGGCTCATAATTTCTTCTTCAAGTTTCGGCTGCGAAAGCCCCAACCTTTCCATCACAAACAACCATGAGGGTTTCCAAGAAATTCTTTAAACAACTTGTCACAGTATTGGCCACATGGCCTTCCAAAACAAGCACAACATAATATAACCATGGCCAAGCAAAATACAAACAAGCGTTTGGGCAGTATCAACTAACACCCCAAACAACCATTGTAAGAGATAACCCCAGGCAAGACCGAGGCTTACCGAAGGGTCTTGAAACCTGAAATTTTTCCTTACATAGTGTTTTTCTTTAGATTGTATTTCCAGCTCGGAATATCCATTGAAACCTATTCAAGTATTAGACAAAACGTAGAGTTAGAAACTTATAAATGACAAATTTTATAATTACAAAGAAGAGAAGAGAATTTATATTCGTTACAATTATTTTCTTCTCACCTGAAGAAACTGTCCTCAACCTTGAAATTGGGATGGATAACGGGCCCTTGTCACTAGAGCATCTACGCCAAGTAATGATGGTAACTCTGTCAGTAAAAACCCCAACACGAACGTACTGGTCTAGAACGAAAGCCACGATGAGACTGAGGGAAAAACCAACACAGTAGGGTTCGGGTAACGAAGGCAGTTAAAAGCCCTACACTAATCCAAAAGACTTATTAATTGGTAAAGAAAAATCCCTTTACAGTAGTTTAAGAGCAATGCTCACTCTCACTACACTAGTGCTTAAGATTAGCACAAGCAGAAGCAGATTAACGACAAGGGATGACAAGCACTAACAGATAGAATGAAAGGCAGTGAAAACTCACATACATAGAGAATGGTGAGGAAGTAAAAGCCTCTCATAGGTAACGGTAAGTCATGGAATCAAGGATTTCATTCACAATAGGATCACAATGGTGAGACCATACGGCCATGGTCTTGCGGCCTTTCCTTCTCAGAGCAGCGTAAAAAGATGAGGTAAAATACGATTTAGGGTTTAGGACAGTCTTATATTGTTCCAAGGTCAACCCAAAACCCTAATCAATGAACATCAACCACATACCCTCAGATTTATTTATGAAGAGTGGGTTTTATGCAATAGTCGATATTTCCTTGGAGCAGCCTACACATTGAAATTTTTACAAAGCAAAAACTACGGTTAATAACCTTGGCTTTATCTCACAATTTCGTGACTTTATAAATATGTTTTCATAACTGGAAGGGGTATAGTAGAGAAGAAGAAATTACACTAAGTCTTTATCCTTATGTTGCAAACATTGAAATGATAAAAGGGTTATACAAGAATTTAATTAACCTTAATTGCAAAATGAACAACAAATGTTGAGAACCCATAGCATGGTAAAACCTAGTAAAAGATTTAAACTCTAAAGTATATGCGGTTGAAATCTTAGGAGGTGTATAGCTTAGTTTTGTCTAACCTAGGTATTAAGCTTATGTATGTATATATATATATATATATATATATATATATATATATATATATATATATATATATATCTCGCTTGGTGGTATAAAGGTCATATAAAAATTGTACCATTATTTCTTCACTTGATAATTACTAGAACAGTTAGAAGAACCGTCTTTTACACTAGTATTAATTTCCATATGTGATTAACAGACTTTGTACTTATGATTACACTTAGACCATACATAGGTTTCCTAGGTTAACTTGATATTGTAGGAACAAAAACCTGGGAGGTTATTTCATCATCAAGTATATAAAAAAAGGAACCTGCTATACGGGATGCCTATTACTAGAGTTACATACATGCATTAAACCAAAAAGAGCTTGATGAAAATCAAACGAACAAGTTTGTTATAATGAATTGAAGGAGTAACTGAGCTAAGTTAAGATTACTAAAAATACTTATACTACTAGCAACTATGAAGAACATAAATAATAAGATCAATGATACCTCTTTTACTGCTCAAAGCAGTAAAACAAATAAATATACTAGCATTTAAGTTTATGCTAGTTGAGATAATAATCTCAATCTGGAAATTGGTAACAAACTTCTTACCTGTAAAGGACCTATAAAAGAAGCATCACATCACTGCTTTAGCTATAAGCCAATTAAGCCTTGATCTCGAACTGAAGTTCTTTCCTACTTGTCATAAGACAGTAAAACAAACTTAGTACTAGAATTTAAACATACGTTTCAATTTCTGTTATTTCAAATCAAAACCTGCTAAATCAAATCCTTAACATGGAATTATGAAAACAAACTAATAAGTATACAAAACTAGAGGTTAACAAAATATTCAATTTTAAATTTAATACAGATGAAAATAACTGTTAGCGATTAATTGTTCCTATGTAGTGACAACTGCAAACATATTATGTTAAATGAAAAATTTTAAATTTTTATGAATTGTTGGGTTATTACAACGATCTTGTATGGGCCAGATCTATGACGGAGAGGATTTTCATCACTGCAATATGCACAGAAGATAAAACAAAGTGGGGATGTGACAGTTTGGTAGACCCCGCACATATGGACGACGGACATCAGATGAATAACTAATCAACGGTCTAGGTTAATTTCATGATGGAAACATGCACGAAAGTTAGCAGGATGGGGCGCCACGAAATGTTGGTAGACCCAGTACCTTTGAATGGTGGATATCTGGCGGCGGTCTGATCAACGGTTATGGTTGATTTATTGATGAGGAGGTGCACAAAGGTTAACAGGATGAGAGATTGTGAAATCACGTAAAGGACCACATCATGGGACGGTTAAGATTTCTCGCAGAGGAGATCTACGGCTGTGGTTTATTTCACACAGGAAAAGGTGCAAGGAGGAAAAAGATTAGTGCAGGTGCGAAATGGAGAGGGATCATGGAAAAATTTGATGTTGCAGATTTCTCCTGGAAGAATAAGACCATTAGATAGGTTCTGGAACATCATTGTCAAGCAATCGAGCCTGCATCCCATACGTTGCATTGCCATTATTGATCCAACGTGTTTGTTACCTCACCTTTCCTGTTTTATGTGTAAATCGTGGCGAATCCGCCACCTCGGGAAGTTTGTTAGGATTTGAAATGATGATTTGGGATTGATTCCCCCATTTTGTAACTAAATTCAGCTCTGTTTCAAGGTTGGTCTCGGGATCCCATAGCACTATAAATATAGCCTCAATTGAGGAAGAAAGGGTTGAAAATTTTCATTCATAATCCTTACAATTTTGGTTTTCATATCTCTGTAAACTATATTTGAAGTGTTAATGAGAAGCATTCTTCTGTGTTTTTGGGATTCATCATGATGTCCTACATTCAGTTTGTGTGTTCGATTTTCCTCATGTTCATTTATGTGATTTTCTGCTAAATGCTCTCTAGTTGTATATGAGGAATTCGTTTCATTAAGCACTCCTTGTGTCATATACTGAATTTGTGATGTGTTTATGATGACTGTTATAGAATTCACTCTCTGTTAAGTGCTCGATATAAGTTATTAGCCTTTATTATTATTGCTGCTAAAGGTGGTGCAAAAGATTCATCCACAGATAGGTGCCTCTTTCTTCACTGGGATTCGTCCTCTTTCTCCTATCACCCTTTAAAGATATTTCACTATTTGTGACACCTACTTTGGCTCAGAGTATAAATAAAAATACTTACTCATTTTCACTATAATATCCTTGATTGATTTCAAGATGTGACTCCATTTCCCAATGGTTTTTCTTGTCTGTATGTTTCACCATTTTAAATATGCAAATACCTTGTTCCTCTCAGAAATCTATCCTTCTAAATTCTTGTTTAAATCCATATGTATATGTGAATGAGTTTGTGACAAGAGAGATCCCTCTCTAGCTGTATTGGCTAGAATACAGTCTAAATATTAGTTTGAAATGACCATAGGAAAATTACAGGGTCATAGGAAAATTGTCCTCGACCTCTAATGTTTCCATCCCCCCTTTGCGGAGGGTATTGTTGTTGTTGTGGATACTGATTATGTTGGTATTACAGCTGAAGGTATTGTAGTTATTGATATTGAGAAGGCTAATACTAAGGTTGGGCTCACTCAGCTTCCATTTTCTCATCATTTTTTAGTAAGTAGGTATCCATCGTCTTTTCTTGCAGTAGTTGAAATGCTCTGCGGTCCTTTTCATCATGAACTACTGATCTACAAAATTTACAATACATACTAAATGGTGTACTTACAATCTTCTATAAGTACAAACATTCTCTAGACTTGTGGCCCTTAGTCTAGCATATTCTACACCAAGGCATTCCTTGGGTGTTTAACGGATTCATCTCTCCTACTGCAACATAGTTCATGAGAGTCGAGAAATTTTCTTTATGGTGTCCATCTGTTCTACATCTTGTGCACCATAGTTCTTCTTGAATTTCCTTACCTTACTTAATGTCCTAGAGCTGCACCATAAGTTTGGCCAACTACAACTAAATTTTCATCGTTCCCATGCGAGATTTTCCAATCAATGAAGATTATAAATTATTTGCTATCTCCAGAGCTTCTGTTTGTGACACAATCTTCGGTTGTATCAATGGGGTGCAGGTATGTGGTATTAAAGCGGAAATAAACCATTACTTGTGATGTACATCCGACATTTGGAGTCTCACTTTGGCAATCAATGTCTTAAATATTTGGTCAAAGTCCTAGACAGATTATGTTGGTAGTGCTTAATTTATTTGATTTTAGTGATGCACTTTGATTCAGAATTTAGATTTCTAAACTCATCTATCATACCCACTTGAATCTCATTGAGTGTTTTTTGGGAAACTCCTACTGGCACTATGGAAAATTTCATGTACCAATCAAGCACATGACCTCACAGAGTCATTATCACATGTGCTTTCTTGATATTCTCATCTTGGATCTGTCGCACAGTCCACACAGCTTCATAGAGGAACCAATATTGTTCTGGATCCTCCAAACCATTTCCATTTAATATCAGTAACTTAATGTCAGCTCCAGCCATTGTATTTGCTTCCGGTACAGTCGGAACAAAATTTTGGCTACCCGAACTTCCTTTTCCTCTATTTATAGCGTTAGTACTACTTTTATTTATAGATGTACTTGGAGATACGTCTCTTGATCTTACCTCTAGTGAAGTATGCCTTGTTGTAGGTGAGTTGTAACCAGGTTCTTGTTATGGGGATTTATTTGACTCTTCTAACTCTTCATATCCTTCAGAGATCGATTGATATTCCTCTTGTTCGTCACAATACCCTTCGTCCAAGTATGACGCGAGCTTGTAGCCTTCTTCTTCTATATTCGTGCTGCAACTCCCTCTTCCTAACATAGTCTTTCTTTGCTTATCAGATCTGAATTTTCTTCTGCTTCTTAAAAAACCCGGCTCTAGCTCAGTTCCGCTATCTCCTGGGAAAATCTTACTTTAGGGTTCTGCTGAGACATGGCCACTCCATTTATATGCAGTCTTGTTACATTCGTAAAATACCTTTTTCACATACAAGAATTTTTATCCACGTCTTTAAAGATAACAAATATCTATTGTGTGGTCCTTGAAAAAAATTTCACTCTGCCTCACTGTATGAGGTTATTGTATCAACAACAAACTCAATAATGTATCCCTCTAGGATATTGTCTATCCAAAAATATACATCCCTCGACACAGGGTTTCTTACTTCTTCCAGTCTTTCAATTAACTGAGGAGTCCACTCCCTTGGTTCTCTGCCTTGAAAAATTATTTGTTGGGTTGCTAAGTTAGATAACCATTCATGCAACACAATGGGAAACTCAGAAAAGAAAATATAATGAATGTCTGTGTAGATGTATCAACCCAACCACTATGTTGGGTTCCATCAATATCCTTCTCTTTCTTTTCATGCGAATTCTAACTCTTTGAATTCCACCCAATATTGGATCTTCGGTTTCATTGGTTTCCACAACATATCCCACACCACAATGATTCGGGTCACGGCAACGGAACCATTTGTTGGATTTTTTCCCTTTTCCAGGGATCCTGTCCCAAGTTCAATTCCTTCTACTTAGTGCAACAAATCCCAAGATATTGACCCGACAGAGAAGAGCTTAGTCGGCAGCACCTGCGATGTAGATGTCATCTCACCCGAGATATCTCTCTTTGATGGGTAACTAACAAAACCATGTTTCTGTTAAGTTTTTATGGTTATATCAGATCTTATAACATTTGGCATCATAACAGTATAACCATAAGAAAAAATATCACTGGAAGATAGACAAGAACAACCACAAAAAGAACACAAATATTTATCCTGGGAAATCCTCATGGGGAAGAAAACCAAACAAAAACTTCCTCTATATAAGATGTATAAAAGACAACCTAAAAACAGTTGTTCTCCTCCTTCTGTTCAGTCTCTCTCTCTCTCTCCTGTGTGCTACACAAGTGAGTGAGTCTGTGTTCAAATAAGAACCACAAATCCTATATTTATACTAATTGTCAATTGACATTTTGCACTAGACAAGTCGGGCCCAATAAACTGTTTGGGCCCACTTCACCTAGGAATACTCAAAAATAATATATTATATTATTTATTAGGGTACTAAAGACCCGACAAAAGTGGAGGATTTACCTCATGACTCTATGATGACCAAATACAATAGTAACACCCCATCAGAGGAATAATAACATCTCCCTTGGGTTACAACAGTAAAATACATTTAGAATATCCTTTGAAGTTACAATATTTCAACACTTCCCCTTAACGAGAAGGTTATTCTATTGAAAAAATCATCATAGACTATAGGAGACCAGAGAGACAATTACAATAGTACATTGAGGAGATACATCTATATGTCACAAGAAGTTTTTCACAATTAGTAACTTGGAACAGTTACTCTTCATCTTTTGCATCACATGATCACTTGATCCTTTCTTTGCAGCAACTCATCGATCTTTTGATCCTTCGTAGCAGCACTTCAATATTCTGATCCTTTGCAGTAGTACTTCGATATTATGATCCTTTGCAGCAACATTTCGATCTTTCGATCCTTTGTAGCAGCACTTTGATCTTCTCAATCCTTTGCAGCAGAACTTCGATATTCTCGATCCTTTGCAGCAGCAATTCGATCTTCTCGATCCTTTGCAGTAGCAATTCGATCTTATCGATCCTTTGTTGTTATACTTCGATCTACTTGATCATTTGCCACCATGCTGCCTGCAGTACACATGATCTATTTGTGGGATGATCAATCCCTATCACTTTAGGACCTAAGTCCAAGGACAATGCAATCCTCCATCAGCATGATCCATGAAATCGATCAGCTGAATCATCTACAGCTATATGTAGATCTTGACTGTACCTAGTGTTGTTCGGTAGCCTATCCATACCACACAGGTTAGGACCACTCACAAGTGAGTGTTGTACTACGTCATCTATGAGGACTCATCATAAAGAATCCATACCACAGAGGTTAGGACCACTCCCAAGTGAGTGTTACTCTATGGAATCTACATATGAATATAGCTATACTCTCCACATAAGAGTATCATCTGTGGAGCAGATCTCGACTGCATACACAATGTCACGCCTGGCATCCGTGAGGACTCATCATAGAGAATCCATACCACACAGGTTAGGACCACTCCCAAGCTAGTGTTAACTCTATGGAATCTACATATGAATGTAGCTATACTTTCCACATAAGAGTATCATCTATAGAGCATATCTTGAATGCATACACAATGTCAGTCCTGGCATCCGTGAGGACTCATCATAGACAATCCATACCACATAGGTTAGGACCACTCCCAAGTGAGTGTTAACTCTATGGAATCTACATATGAATGTAGCTATACTCTTCACATAAGAGTATCATCTACAGGGCCATCCTTAGCTAGTAAGGACCACTCTCATGAACAATTTTTTATACCTACTATCCTCAAGAGAGGATACTATCGTCCACAAGTGAATGCGTGTACTCTCCATGCGAGAGTAGCATCTGTAGGGCCATCCTTACCTAGTAAGGACCACTCCCATGAACATAGTGTTATACCTGCCATCCTCAAGAGAGGATACTATCGTCCACAAACAAATTTCAGACCATCATCACTATCATCCATCATTGATGTCAGTCTCATCATGACTTCCCCTTTCTTGGGAAATTTCATATCATCAACCTGCTCCCCCTTTTTCCGAGGAGGGTTCATTTCTCTGACCCGTTCTTCCTTTTCGAGGATAGTCCATATATTTGACTTGTACCTTGATCTTGGAGCAAATGTCTCTTCATAATCAATTCCCTTTCTCTGAGAGAATCCTCTAGCCACAAATCTTTCCTTACTTCCATTATCAACATATTTTATCTTTCAAATCCACTTGGAAGATACCACACTCTTGCTTTCTAGTTTGGGTAGTATATCCCAAACATCATTCTGGTATTGTTCCATCATTACATCTATGATGAGTTCATTTTGTTACATCATCGACATATCCTAGTCTTCCTCATTCAACCTTAAAGGCTGGAACCCACTTTACTCTTGGTAAAGTCTCGGACCATCTCGAAGTTGTCCATCATGTCGTACCATGTCAAACTTTGAGATATTTTGTAGTCACTCCCCCTAAAGCGAAGAATCATCTTCCCTCTACATTCTGTACTGGAGTGAAAGGTAGCATCCTCTACTACTATGTATCCATCTCAGGTTACTAGATACAAAGATCCCTTTATCTTGAACTTTGTCGAAAATTTTCTCTTGCACCCATCTGTGAGATTGTTATCTTCTATAGGCTTCCATATTCAACTTTGTAGCAAAGGTTAAGATATTCATCACTCTAGATGATATGTCAAGAACCTAGATGTGCTTATCTATGGGTGTCTTTTGAGCTCGTACAAGGCATATTTTGTACAGGTGGTTCTTTGCTCAATATATACTTCTACTGAAGAAGTGTGTCTGGTCAATAGAGTATGTCATGCCATAGTCTAAACCACGAACCTTGTTTTGTATACTTGTTCTTGTGGATCCATATGGAATACACTACGGACTTCCCTTCAGGTCTCGGATCCATATCGTAGACATCACTCCCCATGATCAACGGTTACTCTTTGATCATAGCTTCTTTCATAGTAGGAAAAATTTAGTATCAATGATGTCACCCAACTGTGTTACACAGCTAGAGTGTGCTCAAGGCCTCTTACTTTGTTTTGGAATCCTTGCCATACTTTTCTTCAACTTTAGTTATCTCTCATACCCAAGGTGGTCTTCATATTTTGAGGTGGATCTACCGCTCTCTAAAGCTCTTTCTTCTGTCATGGTGTCTCTGACACTGGGAGCTTCAGATTCATGTTTATTGGAGTGAATCTTGAATTTTCATCACTTGTTCTTTGGAACAAGTCTCATCCTCCTTTTCTTATAGGCGGTGTACAGGACCTTTCCTACAAGACAAATGCATTAGTTGCATGGTTAGAACCATTTCATAGAACATTTTCATAACAACAAATTCTTATGCATCATGCAACTATTTAGACAATACACCATTCATCCATATCTCACGGAAAATTTCTAGATTCCCTCCATCTCTACCATGACATCATTTAGATTGTGGACTAATCCAATATGTCAACAAAGAGGTTTCATTCTACACAAGTAGAAATGGAGAGTTGCATAGCACCATGGGCTACTTACCCATCACATGCATATTGGTAGTATACTGTCATTAATGCAAACATTCTATCATGCATAATACATAGCATATATAGGAAAGACAATTCCAATATTTATCTGTGTTTGTTTGTCATCGTCTGCTTCTGGATCAACAACTTCTTCTTTGACCAGTGAGATTGATTCAATCTCATGCTTACTTGAAAGCTTTTTCTGAGTAATTAAATTTCGGCATCAAAACATTGATACCTACTATGTATCCTACCCATAACCCAAAAGTCTTTGTACCGTACAATGACATCGTGGAGACCATATGAAGTGGTGGGATCTGATGCCACGGCTAAGACTTTGAACCGCAATGACTTTTGGCAAAGTATTGCGCGGACTAGGCCAACATTGTGGAAGGAATGGCTTTATGGCTTTGTCTTCATTGCGAGGTTCACATAATTTAGTCATAGCTCATATCTTGGACCAATCTATCCAATAGATAGACCTTGATATTGGTATTCTTGGTAGTGTACTTCAGTCATAGCTCATAGCAGTAACCATACCATAGTTCATAGCTATAAAATATTAGAAACAAATGCTATAACCATACCATGATTTATAACACCTAGACACATAACATTACCAATGAAACAAAATAACTATGGATAAACTTGTCATATAGTTTATATCAATGGACTATGTAAAGATAAAGAAAGAGACATGATGCCATTTTCTTGGGTTCACTCGAAGTCTATTATTTTCTCTTCAAAATTGTCATTAAGCCACACATTTGGAGTGAATCTTGCTAAGAAGTTTCTAATGCCATTACATCATAACCCATGATTGGTTGTTTTGGTGTTTTGAAGACCTAAGAGCGGAGGTAAAGATAACAAAGGAAGCACCATTATAGCAAGTGTGAGATCTGAACACGTGAAGTATGGACATTTAACATGATGTCATATCTTATATAGAGAATCATTGAAAATAATCCTAACATGTGAATTAATGTGGGGTTTTGTAAAGACGAGGCTTCCAAGCTTGTATGGGAATCTTTCATTAAGTGACCCTTAAATGGTGCATATGCCAATATAGCAATAGGATTTGATCGTGAACAATGTGATGGATTTAATGTTGTGAAAGTGTACACAATATCAAGGACTAGATAGGAACAAATGAAAATACATATGATTTTAGCTTTTATATGGTAAATACAAGTAATGAGAGTTGAATCATGAATATTGCTTATGATTAACATTCATCCTCATATAAAATAAAGTATAATTCTCATTGAGTAATTAAATTTCGGCATCAAAACATTGATACCTACTATGTATCCTACCCATAACCCAAAATTCTTTGGACCGTGCAATGGCGTGGGGGATACCATATGAAGTGGTGGGATGTGATGTCATGGCTAAGACTTTGAACCACGATGAATTTTGATAAAGGATTGTGTGCTACACTAGGCCAACACTGTGGAAGGAATGGATTTATGGCTTTGTCTTCATGCTGAGGGCTTCATTGCGAGGTTCCCATACTTCTGTCATAGCTCATAGCTTAGACCAATCTATTTGTATTCTTGGTAGTGTAGAAGTAGGTGTTAATGCTTGATTCTTATCGATGTATTCTAATCGCTCATCCAAGAACACTTCCTTTTCTTTTTGGACGTCGAATGGCACTTTCTTTTGTGTTGTCGATCGCACCTACGATTGTTCATTTTGTATATCTTGGTATGCTCCAGTCGCATCTCCTCCCCTTGTTACGATAACAATATTTGGTTCTCTTGGCTCAGCAGAGATCTTTTGAATATTCTGGTTCGGATTTGGATTGGGATTTTGCAAAAGAATTGGATTTACCACATTTCTAGCCTGCCATTTTGCAATCAATTGCAGACACTGTCCGAAGGTATGATAAAAATATTTGCAATTCGAACATGTCTTTTTAGGGCTCGCACAGTCCCTGTAAAAATATCCTGGTTTCCCACAATTATAACATATGATTTGGCCTCTTCCATGACCAAATTCTACTCCTTGTCCTCGACCTCTAAAATTTCCACCCCCCCATTATTGAGGGTATTGTTGTTGTGGGTATTGATTATATGGATACTGAGTCTGAGGATACTAAGCTTGTGGATATTGATATTAATCCCGCTCAACTCGCATATGCTCTTCATTTGTCTTTAAATAGGTGTCCATCGTTTTCTCTTGCATCAGTTGAAATGCTCTGCATTCCTTCTCATCATGGCCTACTGATTTACAAAATTTACAATATAAACTAGTCGATGCACTTACAATATTCTGTAAGTACAAATACTCTTCCAACCGATGGCCTCCAGTCTGACATATTCTACACCAAGGCATCCCTTGTGTATTTATCGGATTCGATGCTCCTAATGCAACATAGTTCATGAGTGTTGGGTGGTTATCCTTATGGTGTCCCTCTGTTCTGCATCTAGTGCACCACATTCCCTCTTGGATCTCTTTCCCTTTTTTAATGTCCTATATTTGTAGCGTAAGGTTGAATAGAAATAACTGAATTTGCATCATTCTGACACCAGTCTCTCCTAAAGGTGAGGATTCTTGCTTAATGACCAGTTCCAAAGCTTCAGTCTGTGACACAATATTTTGTTGCAATAAGGGAATCCAGATGTGTAGTAATAACGCTGTAATGAACCATTATTTGTGTTGTACGTCCAACATTTGGAAGCTTACTTTATCCATCAGCATCTTAAATCTCTCGTCGAAGTCCCACACAAAATCTGTATACAATTGCTTAATCTCTTTAATCTCTTTAATACACTCATATTCATATTTGGGCTTTTTGAATTCATCTATTAGTCCTGCTCGAATTTGGTTGAGTGTTTTCTATGAGACTCCTATCGGAACCACAAATAAATTCATATACTAGTCCAACACACTACCCCTTAGAGTTGTGATCATCTATGCCTTCTTCATTCCTTCATCTTGGACCTATCGCACAGTCCATATGACTTCACATAGAAACCAATGTTGTTATAGGTCTTCTAACCCGTTTCCATTGAATATCGACAGCTTAATATCATTCCCATCCATTATATTGGTCCTTGGTACTATTGGATAAAAAGTGTGGCTAGCAGGACTCCCTTGTCCATTATTCGCATAATTAGTATTACTTGTATTGACAAACCAAGTAGGATATGAGTTTCTGGACCTTACCTCCAGAGACGTACGTGGGGTCGTGGTTGTGATGTATTTGTACTCTGGATCTGGGGCTTCTTCTTCTTCTTCTTCCCTTTCAGGGATAGGATGGTATTCCTCTTCCTCTTTGCAAGAACCTCCATCAAAGTGCGATGTCAACTTGCAGTCTTCTCCTTTGGTCGTACTGCAACTTCCTCTTCTAATCATAGTTCTTCTTATTTTTCCCGACTGAAATCTCTTTCCACTTCTTAGACGTCCACCCTCTAGTGCAGTTCCTCTATAGTCAAGGAACATCTCAGCTTACTTTGCTCCATTTTTCTCGCACTTCTTCTGTGACATAAACTAGGTCTTTATACATAGTTCTTCACTCGTCCAATTCCATTCTCAGGATCCCTTTCTCTCATACGAGCATTTTGATCTAGATTTTCAAAGATGTCAAATACCTTCCTTTAGGTCCTTGGAAAAATGATCTTTCTACTTCACTATTGACCTTCTAGTGTTGACAATGATTTTTGTGATATATCCACCCAAAATACTATCAACCCAGAAATCAACAGCCCTATATAATATTTTCAGCTGCTAAATTAGCTAAGGACTCCACTCTATATGTTCTCCTCCTTGGAATTTCTTTTGTTGGGTTGCTAGCTTCAACAACCACTCATACAACCCCAAATGCGGGTGTGAATCATGACCACATGGACTTGGGGGAGGCTGGTGAGGCCTTCCCTGCCCAAGCGTAACCTCACCGACAATGTCACCACTGTGGGCCTTTATTGCCATGGGAGACGTGGCTGCTTTCTGGTACGACAAAGGGACTAGGTCATCTTGTCACAGCCCAGTTGCCATTAAACACCCTCCTAGCAGCCTTAATTCACACTAGTGCCATTCAATATGGGAAATATCGGATGTTGGGATTCATTTGATTCATCCTATGTGCTCCATTTTTTCTCTCCACTACTCCGGACCGTCATCCCAACGCCTAGCTTTGGTCTGCCACCATCCTGCTCTGCTCTTTGCCACCCTCCAGCCATGCCCAGAAGACAAAGAGGCACCCCCCATAGAGGGTGTGGTCGTAATGCTCGAAATAATGGACATATACCTCTCTCGGCCCAAGCCAGTGGCAATGGCTTTGATTTGGAGATTTAGGAGGAAGTGCAGCGAATTGTCTCTGATTGGGAAGATGAGCTGTCAAGGACACTCAGCGCAGTTGGAAGAATGGTGGAGCACAAACAGGACTACTGGGTCTTTAAGAACTTATTCACTCGGCTAGTCCTTAGATTCAACCCTCTGGTTCCTCCTCCCCTAGTGCCTCCAGTTCGACCCCCGTCGGCTCTTCAAGTTGTTGCACCACCTGCTCCTCAAGTTTTTGCACCACCTGCTCCTCAAGTTTTTGCACCACCAGCTCCTCCTAGTTCCTCTATCACCCTAGCCACCACTACTGCTTCTCCACCTCGCTCCATCTCCCCTCCACAATGTCAACCTTCCACTAGCTCTGCGTGCAAGTTTACGTCCAACCCGGTCGTTACGAAAAAGACCAATCTGCTTCCCACCAAAAATCCACCTATATGAACCATGGAAGAAGAAAACAACTCCAGTGATGAAGAAATGGCAACGTCTAGTGGAAATTCAAAGGCATCATCAGACGAGCTTTTTCAACCAGCATCTTCGGCCTACAACTTCCCTATCATGAAGGAACCATGGAAAAAACCATGAACCGAGGCCACCATGGTTACGTGTCCGTCTGCCTACATGCAACATGGTTTATGTATAGGTTTCTTCTTGGCCACATGTTGTTTATTGCACTGATAACTAGATGGTGTTTTGTCTGTTTCCTCTAAGAACTAAGGAGGCTTTTGTTTATGCTTATTTGGATGGCCTTTTTTCCCTCTAGGAGGGAGGGTTTTGTGGACCTATTTTCCCTCCTGGAGGGAGGGCCCAGTCTTATTCTGAAACTCTATATCTGCTCCACCTGAGCAGGTCGGCCTATAACCTTGTATGTACCACTATTTTTTATTTTATTTTATAGAATATCTCTCAACTTACAAAAAAAATAACAACTCATACAACAAAATAGTAAACTCACAAAAGAAAATTTCATGAATATTCGTATAGAGGTATCGCTCCAACCTCATATTCAACCACGATCCTTACTTTCTTCTCATGCAAACTCTAATGCTTCAAAATCCACCCACTCTTGAATTTTTGATTGTGTCATGTGCCAAAACATATCCCTCACAAAATGATTCATGACCCCGAAAACAGAACCATTTGTTGGCGTTTCCTCCTTTGACCTAGGTTCATACCCTTTTTTGTCTTCCAACAAAGCCCAAGATATTGACCTGACAGACCTGTGCTCAGTCAGTAACACCTACAACGTAGATGCAGTCTCACCCGAGATATCTCTTATGGGTGACTGCCAGAACTAGGTTTCTACAGTTGTGTGGGGATTTATTCTCTTACAACACCTTACCAACTCACTCAATCGAAGCCGGTGGTTATATTACTTACTCTTATTGTGTACATTCAAGATATTACTCTACTTATCCATCAACATAGATTACAACAATTAATATAATTCCTTATTAGTGATTCCAACTAATAACAATGCGACATATGCATCTAAAACCCCATTCATAAGCAAATACACATGCACTTATTCACAACATACATTCATTCGACATATTCACATTCATCAAATATACACATATACAAGATTTAATGTGGAAACCCATCCGAAAAAAACCACAAAGGATTTCTTCATCTGGCATGATAAATATATGGCACCTTTCATCTGTGCACTCAAATTGCAGACTATGTTCTAGATCTTCTCTACAATGTATACATACTTCTCTCTCCTCTCATACTCTCTAGTCTCAGGTTTCTAAAGTTTCCTCTCCTTCACCCTACTGTCGATCCGCACACAACCTGGATCGACTCTCTCTTCTCTACAATTACACAACTCTATGGCTCTACAAACAGACAACAAAGACTAACGTAGACCAACATAGAGTGTATGTGTATGTATCTAAGTAAGTAACCCGCACACAAATTGGGTTCTCCCTTTTATAGACTCTTACATGTCGTAGTCAACCGAATCCATTCAGTTAGACAACAGGTTGTCATTCCTATTCTCGTACATTTAGTTACAACTGTCAGTATTCACTATAAACCCAAAATACAAAGATGCTTTATTCCCCAAAGCACGCATTATCCTAACTAGCTTCTTACCCATGATTTACCTAGTTGTCCTTTTCAATCGTTGCACATCTTCTTCTATAGTGGTTCCTTTCATCGTGACTGCTCTCATCGCAACTTCCCTTATGTCATGAACTCTTCCCTCATGGGTGCTTCTGTCGCAGCTTCCTCTACGACTACTTCTTCTGTCATAGTTCTTTCTTACACAACTGCTTCTGTCGCAGCTTTTCCTCCGTCACAACTTCCTCTGTCATGCGACCAGAACCTTCATATTCCCTAGTAGAATTCTGCCTATCCTTCCCTATGGCCAACACACATACTTCCATAAATAGAAAACATAGCCCCTCCTTTCATGGTATATGGATATATCATCATGCCTCCTTTCATAATATATATATCCTCTATCCTAATATAATACAAATAATAATCTATTTTTAAGGTCACAACCAAGCCAAACACCAAATTCATGTATGATACGTCCTTATTTGTGGGACAAGGGACTTGATCCACTCAACAATTTGATTGCTAAAGTCTATGGAATGTGTACATACCGTACCGCCTCCAGATTTGAACATGTGACTTCAAAAGATATGTAATATAAACAAACATGACCTCACATCTATTCATATGTTCACGTGTTAAAACATTTCAATTCATATAGTTGTCATAATACTTGAGTCAAAGATACTCCTTTTAGAAAAACCATTGTTTGTAAATATTTCCATAAACTTTATTGATTTATGGGATTTTTTTGTTAACTATTTGCATATACACCATTAACTTACAATGTACCAAATTGCTTTATTGTTGGATATTCGCATTCTAAATATTAATAAATAAAACTTCTCATTTTCACCTTACACACCTTGGCCAATTAGAGCAATAAAGCAAGACACTTCATTCAACAATCTGATTGGATTTCCTTTGTTATGAAGATATGCATTACATTCAAATTGCTAAGTTATTATTTTCATAATGTTTAGGAATCTTTTGGGATTTTTAATGGAGGAAGCAATGTGATATTATTTTATATGATTTTTTCCACTATGCCTTGTTATAGTTAACAAATTTGCATTTACAACCATGTTCTATGTTGGAGGATTTTAACTTTAGAGTCATTTCCACATGCTCATGGAAGAAATCACATATCCTCTTCATATTGAGTTGTAGAATTCACTTATTAATTAAATAATCAAATATCTGGAGGACCTACTTTATATGGCCACCATCTGGAGGACCTACTTTAGGCTTCTTGTTAAGATGAAGCATAATGTCTGCATGCAGAACATGCTACATGCTTCTTGACAAGACAAAGCTTCCCATTGGTGGGGGCTCACTATTTTAAATGTTTGCTTAAACTTGATGAAAGTTTGACAACAAGTGTAGCATTTGGACATAAGTTTTGGTGTCACTGTCACTTGAAACACTCATCCATGGACATTATATGCTTTAAATTTGATCTCCATTTACACAGATTCAAATTTGAGGTGAATTTATTTCCAAATGAATTCGTTGTGGTTTGTTCACATGTTTCATTTTATTGTTGACATATAGGCTTTCCTTTTTTTCTTGCACAATAATTTGAAAGTTAGTGTTAAGAACCTGTGTCAACCCTCCTCTTTTTTTCGTTAGTATATTTTGTTGGACGCATATGCTTTGTAAGCCGTCCTGTTAGTATGTTGTATTATCCCACATTCATGGGGAGTAATAGTTGTTTAGATTAGACTTAGTATATAAGAGAGTGTTAAGGCTAATGAATGCATCCAAGAGTTATTTGTATTAAGCTTGCTTAAAGGAGGTTGCCCCCTCGAAGTGGCCTTGGATCAATAAAATCTTTTATGTGCTTTGTTATTTATGTTATATCATGCATTTTCATTTTTTATTGCAATATTTTCTTCACATCTGATATCATAGCACTTTCCTTGGCACAAATGGGTTTTTTTTTCTTTCTCTTATTTTTGGCAAAAAAAACGAAAAAAAAGAGGGAAAATTGGGCGACGACTTTCAGATCAATTTATGAAACTTTTTACATAGATTCAGAAGAAACAAGTTGCATATCTGAATTCCTCTTGCAAAAATACGCAGTTTAAAAAAAATCATCTCATTTGGAGTTCCAAAAGTGGAGATATCATTGATTTAAAATCTGTCATTTTCCAGAATTTCAGTGACGACCGCGGAAATTGCAGAGTGAAAATCTCTTGACTAGGTGCACAGATTTATGTTCCAATTACTCAAGTAGATGCAGAGTGGTTGTTCCAGTTCCAAAAATAGTTTAGAATAGCGATTATGAGAAATATAGATGAGGTTATGCTCATTTTAAATTTTTCATCTCAAAACCCTAGTTCTATTTACGGGTTTTTTGGGCATTGGGTGGAATTTCTGTCAATTCTTTTTTTGGTGTTGTGATTATTGAAGTAGTTCTTCTTCTTTGCATTGTATTATTCATTCAGATCAGGGAATAACCCATATCCGCTTAATTGTGGGAAGTGCTTGGGCATAGCCCTAAAACTAATTGTGAGGAGTACCACAAGAACCCTGAAGTAGCTAGCCATTTAGAGGACCTGCCAAGCAAAAAGGGCAATGACCCCTACTTGATTAACTAGTTCCACCTGTGAGGTAAACCAAGAGCTGTTGTTTGTGGCAAAGCAGTTATCAGTTTTACCTAAGACTTGGAGTGAGGGGTACTGCCCCAATACACAAGCCGTTAGACAACATTGGTGGCCGAGTGAATTCCTTGAACCTTTAGGAAGCCGAACATATCTGGGGTCCATATCCATTTCCAGTTGATCAATCACAAATTTCTAGAACTGCCATAGATCATTTCCACTAAACCTATAAAAAAATCCATGGCTATCACCCGTGCAGGAGCAAACAAACAAATGGAAGACGAACTTGCCGCCATCAAGACCAAACTCGAAGATCTGGATCAAATATTTCTCAGCCTCCATCTTCAACATTCATCCATGAGAAACCGATGTCATCCCGAGTCTTCTACAGACACTGGGTTCTCTTCTTCCAACAACTTTTGTGGGCCGAAGATTGATTTCCCTCACTTCAATGGTGATGATCCAACTTGATGGATATACAAGGAAGAACAATACTTTAATATGCATAACACTTTTGATGTCACCAAAGTCCCACTTGCATCCTTTCATTTGGAACATGAAGCCCTTCAATGGTTCCATTGGTACATCAAGGATCATGAAGAGCCACAATGGACAAATTTTTACCAACTCCTTTTACAATGATTTGGCCCTAGTGGTTTTGATGACTTCACAGGAGCACTCACCAAACTTCACCAGACTGGCATTGTGAAAGAGTATCAGATAGAATTTGAGAAATTAGTCAATCACACAAAAGGATTGTCTGATGCATTATATATGAGTTGTTTTATCAGTGGTCTGAAGGATACAATCCGATCTGAGGTTAAAATGTTCGGTCCCAACACAATGATGGAAATCCTAGGGTTGGCTAAGTTGGTGGAGGACAAGATCAAGGCTCAACAAATCTCAAATCCATTTTTGTTCCATTCAGAAATATGGTTTCCCAAAGACCTCCAATCCTGCCAGCTCCTAGAACCACTCCTATCAAGCATTTGTCTGAAGTCAAGATGCATGCACGTAGGGAAAAAGACATTTGTTATAATTGTGATGAGAAATCCACATGGGGACATCAATGTGCCGAGCAAAATCTCTCTCTATTGGTTGTGGCTTCTCTGCATGCACTTGAAATTTGTGTAGCTTCTCAGGATCCAGTAGATGATCAGGTCGACATTCAGCATCCGCATGTTGACCCTCCTTCTCACGACGACCACCCAGAGATATCTCTCCATGCATTAGCTGGAGTCACCACCCCACAAACCATGTGGGTTAAGGGTTTCTTTAAGAAGATCCTTCTTACAATACTCATTGATTCTTGTAGCACACATAACTTCATTAACCCTCAAATCGCCAAACAGGCTGATGGTTTTTTCCATCCTTGCTTCAGCTTAAAATTCATGATTTCCAATGGGGGCAACTTACCTTGTAAAGGAAAGTATCGCAATGTACGCATCTCTATTGGAGATTATAACTTATGCTCTAACATGTTTGACATGCCCTTAGGTGGGTGTGATGTGATTTTGGGCACTAAATGGTTACGCACACTTGTACCCATCTTATGGGATTTTGCTGAACTATGGATGCAGTTTTCAGTCAATGGGAAAAAACACACATTGAAGGGCTTACAACTAGGGTCTCTCGACATCATCAGTTCACATTGCATGGAAAATATCCTTAAGAATAATTCACATGGCGTCATCGCTTAGCTCCATTTCATTCCGATGCAACATTCATCGGTCTCAACTACTCCCTTGGATCTTTCATTCAGATGCAACCTTCAGATGCTTGATTTTTCCAAGCCCTTCACTATTGAGAGTGATGCTTGCGACAATGGACTTGGTGCTATCCTCCTTCAAGATGAACATCCCATTACGTTCACCAACCAATCCCTTTCTGGTAAGAATTTAGCCACCTCTATATATGAGAAGGAAATGATGGCTATTTGGCATGCAATACAAAAGTGGCGACCATACCTCTTAAGGAATCATTTATGCATCAAGACTGATCACCATAGTCTGAAATGTTTCCTGGAACAACGGGTCTCATCACCAACACAACAAAAATGGGTTAGCAAACTCATTGGTTATGACTATGAGATCACTTATAAGAAAGCTAAGGACAATCTTATGGAGGATGCTCTTTCACGCACATTTGATGACCATGTTTCTCTTTCATTTATTTTTATGCCTATTTCAAATTGGTTACACTCTGTTCAACAAGGCTATGTCAACGAGTCTTCATTATCTGAAATCATCCAACAGTTGGCCAATAACCCTTATGTTGTACCGCATTACTCTTGGGATGGTTCTTCTATGAGAGACAAGGGTCATTTGGTGCTTTCCAAGAGCACGGATCTTAAACATGAGATCTTCTATGAACTCCATGCTTCTCCATCAACAGGGAACTTTGGGTTCCTCAAAACGTATGAGTGAGCACGTTGTAACTTCTTTTGGAAGGGAATCAAATGACAAATTCAACATATGGTTGCCGAATGTGCTACCTGTCAATGCCACAAGGGTGAAACTACACTCCTTCCCAGATTGCTCGAACCTTTGCCCATCCCTACAAGGGTTTGGACATATATTTCAATGGATTTCATTGAAGGGCTCCCTAAATATGGAAGGAAGACCGTAATCTTGGTTGTGGTTGATCGAATCTCCAAATACAGTCATTTTTGTGCTCTCATCCATCCATATACTGGCTCCTCAGTAGCACAAATTTTCATGGACCAGATATTTCATCTTCATGGAATCCGTTCTGGGATTGTCTCAGACCGCGATGCAACTTTCACAAGTCATTCTTGGCCTGAACTATTTTGCCTCACTAGCACCAAACTAAATATGAGTTCAGTTTATCACCCACAAATAGATGGTCAGACTGAAGTCATCAACAAATGTTTGGAAACTTATCTTCGTTGCTTCACCTCTGAACAACAACATCAATGGGAAAAGTGGCTCCCTCTCGCTGAATGGTGGTACAATACTTCCTACCACACTACATCTAAAATGACTCCATATGCAGTAGTTTATGGTCAGGAACCTCCAGTACTCCTTCCATACACCCCCAACAGTTCACCAGTTCCGGAAGTTAACATGGTTTTTCGAAACCGAGATCAGATTCTTCACATTCTGCATGACACTCTTCACATGGCAAGAAACTGCATGAAACAACAAGCCAATCAACACCGTTCTGAGCACACTTTTCAAGTTGGTGATATGGTTTTTCTTCATCTGCATCCTTACAAGAAATCCTCCTTGAAATTCAAAGTGCATCAAAAGATCACTCCAAAATTCTATGGGCCTTATAAGGTTCTTCAGAATATTGGGTCCGTTGCTTTTAAATTGGAACTTCCTCCTTCTTCTCGCATCCACCTAGTATTTCATCTCTCTTGTCTTAAGAAAGTGATTGGCACCAACATTAGAGCAGAAATTGTTTTACCAGAACTGGATAATGAAAGATCCATCGTGTTGGAGTCGGAGGCCATCCTTAATATGCACACTCGTCAGCTTCACTCTCAGTCCGTCACAGAGGTCTTAATTCAATGTCACGACATGCAAGTAGAGGATGCAAGATGGGAACCACTCCTTTAGATTCAGCAACAGTTTCCACGTCTAAAGCTTTGAGTTCAAAGCTTTTCTAAGAGGGAGGGGATGTTAAGAACTCGTATCAACCCTCATCTTTATTTCATTAGTATATTTTATTGGACGCATATGTTGTGTAAGTCGGCATGTTAGTATGTTGTATTATCCCACATTCATGGGGAGTAATAGTTGTTTAGATTAGACTTAGTATATAAGAGAGTGTTGAGGCCAATGAAGGCATCTAAGAGTTATTTGTATTGAGCTTGCTCAAAGGAGGTTGCCCCCTCGAAGTGGTCTCTGATCAATAAAATCTCTTATATGCTCTGTTATTTTTGTTATATCGTGCATTTTCATTGTTTATTGCATGAGGTTCTTCACATGCTTCTTGGCAAGACAAAGTTTCCCATTGGTGGGGGCTCACTACTTAAATGTTTGTTTAAACTTGATGAAAGTTCGACAACAAGTGTTGTGCTTGGATACAAGTTTTGGTGTCACTGTCACTTGAAACACTCATCCATGGACATTATATGCTTTAAATTTGGTCTCCATTTACACAGATTCAAACTTTGTCATTTGTTAGATCGGTGAGTTTATTTCCAAATGAAGTCGTTGTGGTTTGTTCACACGTTTCATTTTATTGTTGACATATAGGATTTCCTTTTTTTCTTGCACAAAAATTTGAAAGTTAGTTTACCTTTATAAAAAAGAATAATACTTTATCAAGTTAACTTAAAGGAGGAAATGTCTTCTCAAATAAATTAAAGATACTCTCGAGAACAACTTACTTTAAGGTCTCTAAAATCTATGTCACATTGGTACTCCCTCGCAAATAAGGTATTTTGTTGACTCTTTATTTTTTATTTTTAAATATATGAATCTATGAACATTATTAGTCTTTGCCAAATGTAAATTACTTTATTTTTTTTACCTTTCAACATTCCTTTGTACCTCTTCGAACAATTGCTAGTATAGTCCCTAATGCATATATATGGTGATAACAAGAATTACGTTACCTTCTCCATAGCTTTCTTAAGAATCTTACCTATGTATAAAAAATGTTGCTTCAAGCATTAAGGATGTAAAGCACGTCTCAATGATCCCAAGCTTGGGATGAGGCAAGCAAAAAGAGAGCCATGAGGCATTCTAAAAACATTTACACTTAAAGTATCATCACATTGATGTCAATGTTAATAGAAACAACAAGAAGAAAGTGAAAAAATGTGATAGATAAATATGCACAAAATCAAGAAAAGGGGATGATCCGAGGAGTAAAGATGCAATGACGTGAAAAAGTAAATGAACATAATTTATGATTATGATGTTTGTAATTTCATTTTTAGGTTTTGTGATGTTTGACAACGTCCATTTCATTTAAGTTCATACAAGTTAGAACATTCATTGAGCTTAATAGAGTTTTTTTATCCCAAACAAAATTATTAACCTAGTTTTTTGTGAATCAAAGGAAAACAATGCATTACTTTATGATGAGCTTGACCAAAACTGCACAAGATCAATTGATTGTTGAAAGATTTACATTCAAGAATTAGTTATGTGCTTTGTTCCCATTAAGTATTTTATGATGCAGAAAAATGAATGAACATAATCATATATCTCAGAGTTGTTGACAAGATCCATTTCAATTAGGTTTTTTGATGTAGACAATATCCATTTCATGTAAGTTTATATAAATTAGAAAATTCACCGAGTTTAATGGAGTTTTTTTTTATCTCCAAACAAAATCATTATTATAATTTTGTGTGGATCAAAGAAAAACAATCCATTGTCTTTATGACAAAACATGTACAAGATCATTGGATTGTTGAGAGAATTACATTTAAGAATTAGTTATGTATTTTGTTCCCACTAAGTGTTTATTGCAATAATGGGGTTGTTATGAAATGCATACTACTTGATTACGAAGTTAGTGAATGTGCTCAAATAATAATAAAATATTAGATACAAATGCTATAACCATACCATGATTTATAACACCTAGACACATAACATCACCAATGAAACAAAATAACTATGGATAAACTTGTCATATAGTTTATATTAATGGACTATGTAAACATAAAGAAAGAGACATGATGTCATTTTCTTGGGTTCACTCGAAGTCTATTATTTTCTCTTTAAAATTGTCATTGAGCCACACATTTGGAGTGAATCTTGCTGGGAAGTTTCTAATGCCATTACAATTTACACCATAACCCATGATTGGTTGTTTTGGTGTTTTAAAGACCCAAGAGCGGAGGTAAAGATAACAAAGGAAGCACAATTATGGCGAGTGTGAGATCTAAACACATGAAGTGTGGACATTAAACGTGATGTCATATCTTATATAGAGAATGATTGAAAATAATCATAACATGTGAATTAATGTGGGGTTTTGTAAAGACAAGGCGTCGAAGCTTCTATGAGAATCTTTCATTAAGTGACCCTTAAATGGTGCATATGCCAATATAGTAATAGGATTTGACCCTGAACAATGTGATGGATTTAATGTTGTGAAAGTGTACACAATATCAAGGACTAGATAAGAAACAATGAAAATACATATGATTTTAGCTTTTATATGGTAAAGGCAAGTAAGAGTTGAATCATGAATATTGCTTATGATTAACATTCATCCGCATATAATATAAAGTATAATTCTCATTGAGTAATAAAAATTTTGACATCAAAACATTGATACCTACTATGTATCCTACCCATAACCGAAAAGTCTTTGGACCATACAACAACATGGGGGAGACCATATGAAGTGGTGGGATGTGATGCCGCGGCTAAGACTTTGAACCGCGATGACTTTTGGTAAAGTATTGCGTGCTAGACTGGGCCAACATTGTGGAAGGAATGGCTTTATGGCTTTGTCTTCATGTCGAGGGCTTCATTGCGAGGTTCCCATACTTCAGTCATAGCTCATAGCTTGGACCAATCTATCCAATAGATAGACCTTGATTGGTTAGCAAAAAGGATAAGCACATATATAAGCATAACCCTTTATATTTCGTTTAAATTAGAAAAAAAGAAACCTATGTAGGTAGCTTAAGAGTAAAATGAAACTATGTCATAATCATAAATTATGACGTTTGTAATTGTAAAGTCACATTTTAAATAAGTGCCTTCAATAAGTGAAAAATACTGGACCAAATGAAGTTATGATGGGGATACTAGGGCTACCAATCAACCTTCTTATTTTCAAGCAGAATAGGAAAACCACCCTTCACGCGCATAGTCAAGCTGTGAATGAGCTTTGGATTTCCCATAGTCGAATATTCAACTAGGTGCTGCACTCTGAACATAGAAACCACAGTTTCCGCAACATATTTTATATGAATAAATGCAATATATTTTCCCAGGCAGACCCATGCACCGCCTTGGAAGACTGCGAATTTGAAGGGACTCTGCAAGATAAAATGTCCATACTTGTTCAGTCATCTTTTTGGTTTGAATTCGAGCTAGTCGGTACCCAAGATGGTGTCCCTACGACCCATGACGTATGGGTGGTAAGTCACTCGAATGCCTCTACGCACAATAGTCGCGTCAGGCAGAACGTCGTTGTGGAGAGTGTGCTTGGAGTCCAAGAGGACCAACGGATAAAGTCTCATCGATTCATAGATTGATGCGTGTAGGTAATGCATGCTCTGCATATCCTCGTATGAAAATACCCAGGCTTTTCCGTCTTGTTTGGATTTGGGTTTGACGGCCATGAGACGGGTAATTTGTTTGTGTATTCTTCCAAGATGCCTACAAAATGTTTACATGTACCATAAGCTAGATATTTACATATGGCAATTTTAATACGAACTAAACATACAAACTTTAACACAACGAATTTATATTTACATGTGAACAACGAATTTCTATTTACCCGTGATTCATCTTTCCAGAATATTTCTATTGCACTCCCTACAAAATGTTTACATTTACCCTAAGCTAGATATTTACATATGGCGATTTTAATACGAACTAAACATACAAACTTTAACACAACGAATTTATATTTACCTGTGAACAACGAATTTCTATTTACTCGTGATTCATCTTTCCAGAATATTTTTATTGCGCTCCCTGACACCTGTAGAAGCCTTAAATTCTTCATTAGAATCCAGGAAGGTAGAGAAGAGTTGGGATGTTTGTTCAAGCAAATCCATATGAGATTCAAGGAGTTCATCGACATTATATTGTGTTCCAAGAGAGAAGCTTCAGTATCAACAAGTTGCAACCTCCTCATTTGAATACCATCAAATGCATCGTCTTCATGATAATCAACAAGCACCATTCTATTTCCCCACATGGTAATTATGTATCCAATCATCAATACTTATAGAAGATTGCTGCAATAAATCATCAATAATGATGATTTCTGTCCAACACCAAAGTCGATGGGCGAAGAGCTCTCAGCAACATCTCTTAGCCAACTTTCATAGTTTGTCATACATATTTGTATCATTCAACCGTTTACTTCCATAGTTTCCATGGGACACTTGGAGGTCATGCATATCATCTGAAACACAACTGTGTAGGTCCACTAGACACTCAGTTTGTACATCTAAAAACCCAAACTCCGTGAGCCAGAAAGACATTGCACTAAAAAACACGTGGGTGATTTGAAGGTTAGCTGGGATTTAAAAAATCAACATGCCAAGCCGCCGCCATGGTTTTGAAAAAAGTTTTATCCGACAATGAGCTCTACTAATGGAGCAAACTGAAGGTGCAGAACTTGAAAAAGAAAGAAAAACTTATGCGAATCTAAGGTTGAAGAAATGCTAATGGGAGTATAATGAGCGGTCATATATATATATTATTTATTTTGTAAAGAAATGTAACAATAAGAAAATGACTTTGTGTTTGTTGGATTGTAATTTTTAGTTTCATATATCAAAGCTTACGACTCAGAGGGTCTCCACATTGCATCGTGATGGTTTGGGATCCGCAAGGAGCAAAGGGCACCATGCCTTTGCCTTTATGTGTAGTGAAGAGAAAAGGTAAAAAGAAATTCAATGGAATTGTTACGTTTATCAAAACTTGTGCCCCCTGAGCTACAATATGTGTGCGGAAGGGGGTTGGCTTTTGCATCCATTACATCATGAAAATTAAGCAACAAGCTACTAATGGACATCCGGACTATATAATATCGATATTCAATATGAAGATTGACTTGGGATATTAAAAACTTGAAACAAAATATTTTCTTCACCTGTCAACCTTATTTGGCCATTCAATGATCTTCAATACATGAGATTATAAGAGGACCCATGCGAATGGTCGACAACAAAAATGGTGTTGCTTGTGCAAATTATGATGTGCACAAATTTTGATGTCTTGCATAGTTCAAGTTTCAATTTCAAAGGTATAGTCTTTCCACATCCGAGTCAGGTCTCAGTTTCAAAGGTATAGTTCCTCCACGTCCAGGGGTTTCGAGGTTCTCTAAACTACCTAAAACTTGGAAAACTCCTATAACTATGCCCCTTGGATTTTTGGACTTTTTTGCTTTGTAAGATTCCATTGGCATTCAAAGGATCGAGGCAAAAACATTGACTTATTCACCGAATGTTTTCAAATTTAAAAACTTTATGTACAAAATCCTTCAGGAGGAAACTTATTTTCACTTCTGTGGCGATTTAAAAGTTTGATGTAACTTATTTTCACTTATTTTCCTAGACTTTCTTTCATCACATAAACTTATATTATCTACACACAACTTTCTCTCATTTTTGAATTATATCAATGTTCTCTTTAGTGTCTCATTTCCCCTCATTTCACATAAACTTATATATTAAAAGTATTTTTTAAATAACCGTTCTAAAAAGAGTTTAACCCCTTGGAAATACTATTTTTTAAACAACCGTTCTAAAAAGAGTTTAACCCCTTGGAAATACTAATAAGATTCAATTTTGAGGAAGCACATATAGGCAAGTCGTAAAGGAAGGACAACCGAGGAAAATCAGAATCAATAAAACACGTCATCGTTAATAAATGGACCCACTATACCATCCGCGCAAACAAAATATTTTCCTAACACAAACTACACGAAAGTCCAAAACATGTCGATCCTAGATTTCCAAGACAACCTTAGCATCAGATATAGTAGGCCTTCAAGATTGCATTAGAGAGGCTTTTTAAGGAGGAGAAAACTCAATCCCAGGGCCTTCATAACTAATAGATCTAATTCAAAGAGCACTTTTAGAATGTAAACGAGCAAAAAACAAGAAATCTGACACAAATTGCTTCCCAGTTAATGCTTGGTTTGATGAGGAATGCAAAAAATCAAGGAGAACTTTGAAAGAATAAAATCAGAAATAAATTGACTTCAAAGCCTACAAGTAGATTTTGAGAAAGAAAAAAGTTGATTTCATGATTTCACGAAGGGAAGAACTAATCTTCCTTGGGAAAAACAACCCCAAGTTATTTTGGAAGGAACTTCAAACCAGAAAGAAACAAACTGAAAACAATATCGCAGCTTATCAATGGTTTGAATATGCAAAACAACTTTATGAGCAAGATCCCAAGGCTGACCCCCCCCCCCCCCCCCTTGGTCAACACCGCTACTAAGCTTTTCACAGTGCAAGAGGTTGAGGTGGGTATAAAGAAGTTGGGTGCTGGAAAAGCAAAGGATTTAGTTGAACTCCAAGTAGAGTATCTAAAGTGGGGTTTGAAAACTCTTGCGCCTCACATCACGAGAATTTTCAACAACATCATTCAGCAGGGCTTCCCTACAGATTGGACAACTAGCCTAGCAATACCTCTTTTCAAGAGTGGCGATGCCAATAATCCCTCCAACTACAGGACCATAATGATAAATCCCCTGTTTGCAAAACTATTCGGAAGTATTCTAGAAAACAAAGTTAGCAAGTGGGCGGAAGAAAGAGGTAAACGTGCTAAAGGACAAGCAAGTTTCAGACCCAAACACTCCACGGTTGATCACAGTGTAACATTAAGACACATCATTGAGAAAGTGTGGGAGAAAAAGGAGGAAGCCTTTTGTTGCTTTGTCGATTTCAAAAAGGCCTTTGACACAAACCCTAGGGATAAGCTTTGGCACAAAATGGAAGAACTTGGGGTTCCTATGCATCTTAGGGCAGCTATCCATGATTATACGAAGAGGTTAAAGTCAAAATCAGAACGTCAGCAGGTATCTCTGAAAGTTTCAGGAGCAATATTGGGGTCAAGCAGGGGTGCCCATTGTCCCCTACCCTGTTTGGCTTATATATTGACAAACTTGAAGAGTGGTTAAACGTGCAGGATGGGGAAGGTGCTTTGCTGGGTGAGTTTGTGATAAGGCTTCTTTTGTATGCAGATGACCTTATTTTGATTGCTAAATCTGCTTTTGGCTTGCAAGAGCACTTACCAAGTTCAAAATGAAAAGCTCAGTCCCCTATGATATCATGCTCAGTGAAGTGGGGGCAGCCCCCATTGAAGCGATTGCTATGGTGCAACTCATAAGATATCTAAAAAAGATTGAACAAATGGAAGACGTCAGATGGCCTAAGGTGGTCTTCAATGACATATTATGCAAAAGAAAGAAAACTTGGATGCAGCAAAACAACAAATGGCTTAGTAAATGGGATATTTACTTGAACACATGTCCTACAAATAGTAAAGAGATAAAGGCCTTTGTTATCAACAAGTTCCATAAACAAATTTGGGACAAAGAGATAGGGAGAAAGAAAAAGTACTATATTGAAGAGTTTAATCCCATATACAACCATCATCAAAAAGATTATATAGGGGCTAATATATCTTGGAGGGCCAAAATGCTTATTGCTCAAACAAGAACCAATTCCCACCAACTGCGTTGTGAAACTGGGCACTGGAAAAGACCAAAGGAAGCTTGGAAAGAAAGAGTGTGTACATTTTGCAACTCTGGAAAAATGGAAACATAAAAGCATTTCATTTTAGAGTGCGAGGCCTTCAAGGATAGCAGGGACAGTAATGTGAATATCTTGGAAACTAGCTCCTCGGTTAATGTATTCAATGAAAGCACCATGGTGAAATTGGGGGCAGGGGGCAAGACAGTCTGAGTGCGAGGCCTTCAAGGATAGGAGGGACAGTTATGTGAATATCTTGGAAACTAGCTCCTGGGTTAATTTATTCAATGAAAAGACCGTGGTGAAATTGGGGGCTCATCCTCAAGCTGAACAAGAAGAGGGTGGAAATGCAAAATCAGCGGGCAAGACAGTCTGTCCCATAGGCTTATGTGAATATCTTGGAAACTAGCTCATGTATTAATTTATTCAATGAAAGGACCGAGGTGAAATTGGGGGCTCATCTTCAAGCTGAACAAGAAAGAAGAGGGTGGAAATGCAAAATCAGCGGGCAAGACAGTCTGTCCCATAGGCTATTTTTAGCCTCGTAGACGTTAAAATAATTTCTTCTTCTTCTTTCAACCGTCCAACATCCTTCGGAGGGTCATCGACTTCAGCTATTCAAGTCACAAGGCACTGAACACTGATTATTACCCCGCTCGCTTGTCCACAACACGGAGAGAAGAGGACACGCAGGTGAATGATCAGATGACTAAATTCTGGTTCAGTCAGTCTGTCTGGCAAGTCGCTTATCAATGTTCAGTATGAGAAATTGGTCCTCTTCAATATAGGCACAGCTCTCTGGTAAGTATCCTCTTATTTGTCATGGCTCTGCAGCATTTCAGGAATGGCTCTCTTATTATTAGGTCGAATGCATTCAAATTTCTTTCAAGGCTTCTTCGCCACCACCAACCACCCACTAAAAATAATCAAGGCTATGCTACAACTTTTTCTCAAGAATTAGGTGTTATGTATAGTGGGTTTTCGAAGACATCTTCTACAGAGCTTGCAGACAGGCTGTGCAGAATGTTTTCGAAGGCCAAGGGGCATAGAAACGAAGAAGAACTGAATGATCTAGGAGCGGAACTCACAAATCTGGATGTTGAGATGTTTTAAATAGGCAAAAAAAATGGAAAAACGCGCTTGTATTTTTCAAATGGGCAACCCTACAAAACGGATACAAACACAACTGCTATACGTACAATACAATGGGCTCAATTCTTGCTAAAAGGAGGCAAACAGAAGCGTCGAGGGCTCTCATGGAAGACATGTTGAATGAAAGATGCAGAATGACAGCGGGAGCATTGGGTTTTTTCATTAGATGTCTTGCTTCAGTAGGAATGGTTGATGAAGCAGTATACTTGTTTGAGCACGCCGGAACTCTTAATTGTGTTCCCAATACGTATGCTTATAATTGTTTGCTACAGGCTTTTGCGAAATCCAAGCGCCTTGATCTGGCTGAGCTGAAATATAGTGAGATTTTGAGAATAGGGTATAAACCTGACAAGTTTACTCTTACAGCTCTCTTGCATACTCATAGCGTTGTAGGAAAATTTGCCGAGGCCTTTGATCTTTTGAAAATTATGTCTGAGTAATGAAAAATGACATGAATGAACTACTTGTAAATGTCATCTTGGATAATCCTGTTCAACTCCTACCTAGTAGGTAAGAGTGTGCCTGGAGCATCTAGGGAGTATCTCAAGAAAGGAAGACGACCCATCGAAATACCAATAGACTCGAAGAGATTTGAGACCCTCGCAAACCAACATCGAACCAGGTCAGAGGGACTAGCTAAAGCAATGGACTTAGATAAACAGTTTGCCATGTACGAATGCCAATAGCGTACCTTCGTCGAGTTAGCAAAATTTTGAATGCGATGTAGAAGTGAGAAAAGGTTGAACACACAAGTTGAAAAGTCTAGGCATCAAACTTTGCAAGAATGATGGGTTGAGGTATTGTCGGTTTGCATCTAATAATGCGTTGGAGGAGAAGGGTCTGTACTCTCTCAACTGAAGCCCAATTAGATTTTAGCAAACAAGGCCCCCAAACCTTTGAACCATAAAGTATTGTGGGTCGAATTAGGGTGTCCTTTAGAGACATCTTGGACTTGTTTGAGCACGCCGGAACTCTTAATTGTGTTCCCAATACGTATGCTTATAATTGTTTGCTACAGGCTTTTGCGAAATCCAAGCGCCTTGATCTGGCTGAGCTGAAATATAGTGAGATGTTGAGAATAGGGTATAAACCTGACAAGTTTACTCTTACAGCTCTCTTGCATAGCGTTGTAGGAAAATTTGCCGAGGCCTTTGATCTTTTGAAAATTATGTCTGAGTAATGAAAAATGACATGAATGAACTACTTGTAAATGTCATCTTGGATATTCTTGTTCAACTCCTACCTAGTAGGTAAGAGTGTGCCTAGAGCATCTAGGGAGTATCTCAAGAAAGGAAGACGACCCATCGAAATACCAATAGACTCGAAGAGATTTGAGACCCTCGCAAACCAACATTGAACCAAGTGAGAGGGACTAGCTAAAGCAATGGACTTAGATAAGTAGTTTGCCATGTACGAATGCCAATAGCGTACCTTCGTCGAGTTAGCAAAATTTTGAATGCGATGTAGAAGTGAGACAAGGTTGAACACACAAGTTGAAAAGCCCAATTAGATTTTAGCAAACAAGGCCCCCAAACCTTTGAACCATAAAGTATTGTGGGTCGAATTAGGGTGTCCATTAGAGACATCTTGGATGGTATGCCTTGTAAATGATGTTGAAAAGGTTGTCTCTTGAGAAGGGCTAGGGATTTGAAATCTTTGTTGACTCACGACTAAAGGGCATGTCTCATACTAAAGCAGGGCCTAGATTATTGTACTCCCAATTAAGTTAGTTGCTGGTGATCTCAGTTTTTTCTTCTTTGAATAGAAAACGACGATCTGAAAGTACTTCTTCGACCCATTGAAGATCATCATTGGTTTTACCTAGGATGACTGTCAATTGTAGAAGGTCATAGAAAAGTGCCAAAGCATCTAGCTGTCTTTGCAGATCCTCCGGGGATGAGGTCAATAGGACCAAATCGTTAACAAAGACTAGGATGGATATTAAGGCCCAGTGGAGTAGACACCCATTGTTGTATTGGATATGATCATGTAGAAAGGACTCTAGCTAAGCTATGTAGATCTTAAATAAGACGGGGGATAGGGGATACCTCTGTTTGACACCAATGCTCCTCCTGATAAAATCAAACACCCGTGGCCATATGGAGACGACAAAGAGCCTACTCATACATCCACATGATTGTAGACAGTGATGTCTCATAAATGTTGTTGTCTCTGAGTCTTTGGAAGATGGCCTTGTGGGGAACATAGTCAAAGGCTTTCTGAAAGTCTACAAAGTCACAATAGACTTTTGAAGAGCAATGCCATGCCTCAACGATTACCCAAAGTGTAAGAATGTGGTCAATGGTATGTTGTGCAGGTCGAAATCTAGCCTACCCCTTAGCTCTAAGGTGTCTCCTCTCCAACTCCCTAGAAACTTATATTATTACCATAGCATAAACCTTTAAGAAAATGTGGCCCATCATGATTGTTCTATAATTGTTTGGATCCGGCTTGGTGCTTGATTTGTGGATCTAGTGAATATTGTTATGTGGCCAAGTTTATGGAAAATTAGTATGTACAACATGGTTGAACATATAATCCAAGTGATTATCCGAAGCATGAGGACCATGCTTGAAGTGTTGAATTTTAACATGTGTATGATAATTATAAAAATTGCAGACTGTAATAGAGATAGCACTTGATATTTTAACAACAGTAAATCATAAGCAACACTAAGACAAACCTTCACACAATTGAACACAAGATTTTTCACGAGGAAACCTTTTAAGGACAAAAACCCCAAAGCATTAATAATTCATCCTCTAAATGAGATGACTGATTTTGTACATGAGCAGAGAATTAGTTCACAGAACTCTAAGATGAATGTATAAAAAATTTCAAACTAAGTAAGCCCTAGCAGGCTTATACTTTACTGCTGCTGCCACGTGGACTGTTACACTGCTGCCACGCTATGAAACCGGATTCGTCCAAAAGGGCCTACGTGTCCCGTGTCCGCGTGTCGGACACGGACACGCTGACAAAACGTGTCCGACACGTCTTTGCAGCGTGTCTTGTTTTCGGACATGCATGTCCGAGGACTGTCAGTGTGTGTCCGGAAAACAGGACAATTTTTTATTTGTAAGTGTGGAGAGGGTTCTAAAGTGTGTTTGGTGTGCGGGTGAAGAAGATTTGAAGGATTTAAATGTGTAATTACTAATGTTAAATGTGCATTGATTTTGATTTCTATTGAATATTTGTAAAAATTTGGATCTATATGTCTATATTTTTAATATATATAATATTTATATATATATATATATATATATATATATATATAACGTGTCCTACGTGTCCTGATTCCGGGGGTCACTGTGCCCGTGTCGGACACTCGAATCCTCATGTCCTTCGTGTCCCGTGTCCCGTGTCCCCGTGTCAGGTGACTTAGATAAAAACACATATATACAATTATCGATTTCCATGGGCTGGATTTTAATTTGTCTTGGATTACGTAAAATACATCTATGTGGAAGTGTGTGTTATCCTTTCCATTGATTGATGTCTCTTCACACATAGTCCTTTACCGACAAACTAGTCGATATGGTAGCCTTTATTATATTTGGGTGATGGGCTTGTTCAACTACGAATCTTAAAAATATTCACACATAGTCCTTTACTGAAAAAATTCACACCTAGTCCTTTACCAACAAGCTAGTCGATATGGTAGCTTTTATTATATTTAGGTGATAGGCTTGTTAAACTATGAATCTTAAAAAAATGGTTGATGGGCTTGTTAAACTATGAATATTGATGGGTTTGTTAAACAGATTTTGAGGTGCAAATCTCTTTGTTAATACCTTGCCATCTTCCTTTCCCTGTGGTAATAAGTAATGTTATAAGCACTGAAATCAAAATTAGAACCGTCCAAAGGTCAGATCAGAACCAACTAGAAAACTGAGTTGAAGCATTGGGCAATTTAAAAAATACATAAATATCGATTTTTTAATAGAAAATATATAATTAATGTACATCAATGTAAATCAAAACCAATAGATACCAAATATGCAAGTTTGTTAATGTATATAGCATGTAAGACTGAATGTAACATTGAGTGTGATACAACTTTGAAACAAAATATAGAAACATTGAGGCTTTAAATGGTTTCTAAAGTCTCAAGAACATGATGCTACAACAAATAACTATATATATCATCAAAGTCATCCCCTTAGGATCCACTAAAAGCAGCCCACAAATCATGTCAAATTAGCTCCAAGTTCACTTCAAATAATTTTTTTCATTACAGCTAATCCTCACAAATGCTCAATGAAAAACGTGAATCAAATAGAGGGAAAGGGTGTCAATACATATCGATAAATTAGTGTAGGGGAGGTGGAGCACACTTTATCTCTATATTATTTTTAAGGGGTTTTTTTTTTTTTTTGGTATTATGGTGCTTGGGTGGGGGCTCAATTTTTATTTTGGGTTAGTTCAAATTGGAATGGGATGAAACAAATGAATAATCGACCTTTGGTTTCGTTTGGGGCTACCTTTTTTGTGAACTAATCTTCATCAACAGGTTTCGTTCTATACTGGGTGGTTTTGATAACTGTTGTACTAAGGATGTTATGTAGATACCATTGATATTGTGGTTAGTTTACATTAGAGAAATTTTGAGGTAAAAAATGGGCCTTAAAACAAAGAAAATGTACTATAAAGATAAACCAATCACATTTTAGATAATGACATCATTCCCCATGGTTGAGGTGGGATTGCTCGAGTTAAAATATTATTTGTCACATTTTCAATGGTGGATGAGAACCGATAGTTAACCATGGTAGTTTTATAAGAACTTTTGAAATGATGTAGTAAAATACTTATGGCACACTTTTTCAATATAATAGTCTTAGATATTGTGACATTTTATTTATATTATTATATTAACTTATTGTTTTTATTGGTTAATAAGACCCTAATTTAATTGTATTATTTCTTCTAGAAAAAAATTCTCATTTATCTCTTTATTTTATTCTCAAGACCTTGGGTTAGTGTCAATTTTCTTTATATTTTTTTTAGATGTTTCAAATAGAAAAAAATTTAGACATCTCAAGAAACATAAAGAAAGTACTATTGGATGAGAACCGATAGTTAACCATGGTAGTTTTATAAGAACTTTTGAAATGATGAAGTAAAATACTTATGGCACACTTTTTCAATATAATAATATAATTAGTCTTTCATCATTTTTGAAAAAAAAACATGTATTTAGAAAATTATCTATATACATTTTTATTACATAAATTTGAAAAAAAATATATATTTTTTAATTGTTTTTACTTTTAAGACATGATAAGACATTTACACTTAAAAGTTAAAATATTTTAAGAAACATTTTATTTATTTTTAAACATGGCATTACAATTTTTTTAATACATATTTTAAAAAATTAAAAAATATTTACTTTATTAAAATATAATTCTAACTCATTTGAATTTGTTATAATACTCACATAAATTTGTTATATAAGATGTGAAAAAAGAGTTTGATATATACTACATATATGATTTTGATATATGGTATTAGCATGTAATATCATGAGAGTTTAGAATATAAGATCACCATAGTTTATGATATTTAACACATATAATATTTAAATATTATATATTATGTTATGTATTATTAATTTCACATGATCCTACATACCAAATTACAAATTGACATGACATTATATTATATGTTAATATAACGTATTAAGTATATAAAATATAGTATATTTAAAATACTATTTTATAGGTGGTTTTTAATTATGTTATATATATATATATTATTTCAAAATATAATGTATTAAATATATAAAATATGGTATATTTAAAATATTATTTTATAGGTGGGTTTTTAAGTATGTTATATATATATTTTGAAAAAATATTAATTGTTGAAGAACAAAAAGTTTTTTTAGAAGCTCACTTTTGTTTATGTATTTCTAGTCACATCAATGTAGTGTTTTTTATTAATTTTATTTCTATTCAACTTTTCAATTTAATGTAACCATGGTTTACCTAGGTTGTAGTGCAAAATGTAAGTTGCTAATATACCTTTCAAACAAAATGACAAACTCATAATATTTTATTATTTCTCTTAGGAGGCCCATTTTAGACCTCAAAATCATTGTAATGCTTTTAGGATGTTGTCTGTGAATGCATGAAAGCCTACCTTGGTGTGTTGATATGTGGAATCTTGAGAATATGTTATCACATTAATATTTCTAACCTTCTATAAATAATAAAGTTAGTCTTCTTTGGGTCAACTAGGGAGCTTACAATTTCTACCATCTCCATGGATTCAAGGTTTGAGTCTTATCTATTTTGGTGTGGACAGAAATCACGAGACTTCTATGTTAGCTTTTAGGGTTACTTCGAAAGAGCTTACACAATGCTTGAGAGTGCTTGATGTGATGCAAGGTGGATGGTGTGTTGACTACCATCAATTGTACTATGATGGATATACACATTGGAGATAGCTTACTCATGGCTTACTATACTTTGACTTGATTCTTGTGAAGCACACTTCTATAAAAACGTTGGTGAGCTATGTGGCATGGTGATGTTCTTCATGAGGTGCACACGCAAAGGTTGATTTCTTGCTTGGAAGGATGCCCACTTAGAGGTGCATTATGCATCTATGAGGAGGGTGTTGAGCTTTAGGTAACTTTGGGACACTTGTTGGCTTGCATGGATGCTTATGCTTGACTTGAGAATGGTTGGGTCGAGAGGTGATCATGTAGGTGTGGTGGATATGAAGATGGACATGGCTTAAATGGAAGCGTTGGAACATTGGTGTCCTTTGGAGGAGCATTAAACACATCTCATAGAGTGCCCACCTTGGAACCCTTACCTATTGGATGTGCATGCCTTGGACCTTGACATGTGTCATTTAGAGTTGTAGTGCTTCACATGTGAGTCATTAAATGTTTATTTAGGTTGCTTGTTGTGGACAAGGTCCACTTTGTTATTGTCGGGCTTGTCACCTTTCATATAAATCAAGGGAAGAGAGTCCTTTCATTCATTCTTTCATTGATGTTCAATCATGTGATCACATACTTGTGTTAGAGAGGTGAGAGCTACAGTGAACTGGTCTCTTTGTACTTCTTCACTATATGTTCTCTAGCTAGGGTTCTTGAGAAGATTCAAGAGAAGACTATGGTTAGGGTTTTTCCTAAGAAGACAAAGGAAGCTTGGGATTGGGAGAAACCCTAGAGGAACAAAGGGAGCACTTGAACTTATAGTTCTTGTGAGAGAAGAAGAGCAGTGTTTTGTGGCACTTGGAAATCCTAGCACAACTTGGAGTGCTTGATGTGGAGAAGATATAGGGAAACTTATATTGTACTCTAGTTTGATGGAAATGAAGTCACCAAGGAGGACTTGTGGGTTTGTGTGTTAGATTCTTGATGATCTTTGGTGGAGTAACTAGCTTTGGTTGGGAGTGATTCCTATCTAGGAAGAGTTTATGGCTAGGGTTTCGTATGATTTCTCTAACTAGTATTTGGAGAGCATCACTTCGATTAGCTTGTATGACGCTGTGATGTGTACTTTTACTTCATCTTATACATATATATGAATTGTTCATGTTGTCCAAATTTTGTGTACTTGTAGATTTTTTCAGTTATGTTATCTTTATGATAGAGTTGTTTATAGCACTAGTTTTGCATGTTGATTTGACATAACATTTAGTAGATTTTGGAAAGTGATTTAAAAAACATATAGAAGCTAAGGGGGTGGATTTACTATTGTAATTTAGATCTTTTATATGCTTGGGAAGTGGGCCTTATAAACTAAAACATTGTTCCTTTGAAGTACACTTATTTGGTGTTGATTTTCTTGGGTTTCCTTGTGTATTTGTTTGTACACATGTGAAATATATGTATTGTTGTAATTTGTATCTGAGATTCAGTGCTAATGTTGAAATCAAACATGAGATAGATCTACGTAACTAACCCCAAGGTTGAGGTGAAAGTTTTGAATTCGCATTAATTGCCATATATTGTTTTTTCAACATTTTATTGATCTTGATCTTTATATGTGGTTTGGTTATAACATATTTTTATTATTGATTAGGAAAGGGAAGATTTTATCCATTTGGTAAAAGCTTGCATTCTACTCACAGTTCACTTTTTCAACATACTTCTTTTTTGTTCTTGATTAATTATTCTACCTTGAGTAATGCTCTTTTTTTTGAATCATTACAATTAGAGAAGCAAGGTTCACTCTATGACAGACCTTCAATAACTCTAATCTTGAATGAATTGTATTATAGAGAATCACTTATAAATACATTTACATATGGAAATTTTTTTCATATTCCAAGATGTCTTTTGATCTTCATGATGACTCTTCATATTACTTCTAAATAACTGATAATACTAAATTTACAATACATTCCCCTTGCCCCCCTTAATATGAAGGGTTGTTTGTGAGTCTAAGCACCTTTTTGAATCTCTCACTTTTCTCTTCCAAGTGCCTTGGTGAAGATGTCTGCAATTTGCAATGGGGGGGGGGGGGTTNGATTGTGGCTGAGATTAACACCTGTGGGTTTTGGTCTAACAACAATCGTGAGTCCAACAACATACTCTACCTTTGGAGTGGAATTTATTGAAAAAAGATTGTTTGCATGATTTGCAAGAGATAGTTAACAATCCAAGACACATGAGGTATGTTGAAATGGACACTCCATTCACCTTATTTTCTATCTAAGTTTGAATCTAAATATCCAACGAGTTTAAAGGCTTCCATCTTATAGTATTTGAGCCGAAATTCTTGAGTTCCCATCAAGTACCTTAGAACACTATGTTAGACACAATGACACACTAAGAGGGGGGGGGGTGTGAATCAGTGGGCCAACACTTTTGACAATTTCAGCTTCTTAAATACTTATCATGTATATCATTCAATAATTTCACTTCAATGCTTTCATCAATCACTAAGCTATCATTATCATTCATCAAATTTAAACATGCCATTCATACTATCAAGTCACATCATCAGAGACACATCACAGTATAAACTTTGTAATCTTTTTGTATTTGATTCAAACGGCTACAACCGTGAGGTTTCATTAGCTACAACTGACTGAGAAGCACCAACTCCTATTCCGAGGCTTTGTTTGGTTTTTCTTCGTTCCAACTAATGTGTGAAAGACCCAGCTTGCTTGTACATAAAGATCTCTATCACATCATCAGTTCATTTGTCAATCACTTGTTTACTCATCACTAATCTTGTCCTCTCCACATGTCTTCAACTTGTCCACTTTGTTACTACCTTGTGAATATGAACATCCCTGCCAATTCATCTTCTACACATGAGCCTGTCACCTTGTCATCTCTCCTCATAAACTTGTCACAGTCATGTCATTAATCTATCAACTCTGAAATTGTTCTCTCTTGCTTATACACTTCATGCCAACTGATCTAAAACAAGTCAGATCACTATTGTGTACTATGGCATCATCTTCATATTATGTTTAGACTGCTTCTATTACAATCATCATCAAAGATTGTCAAGAAGTATACATCATCAATATATGTCTGAACAAGATCATCAATAAGGTCTGATTGATTATGTATGCTTGCACCACTTCACTGCTTATGTAACATCTTCATATTATGTATGGAGTGTTCATCTTACGCATACAAACGTGTCACTGTTTATCACTTTCTTTATGTATTCTTGGCTGAGTATAACTCCTCCTGTAGATGGTTTTAATCTCTGTCAAATCCAAAGATATTCAAGATTTGATATTGACTGTTGCTTCAAATGTTGATCAGTGGTAAATTAGGGCATTATCTTTTGCCTAACTTAGATAAGATATCAACCACTGTCAGTGCTGAGATTAAACTTCCCTAAATCTTGACTGTGTATCTTGGGATTGTTTGCAAACTATCATCGAGGATTGAACCAAGATGTCTTGAACTTGAATGTCTCAACGATGCCTTCACTTCTGGAGCTGGCTTGGTGGATCATTCTTATATATTAAAATGAATTGGCTTCACGAAATGTTTGCATGTGTAACAACAAAGTTGCAAACTATTTTGTTGAATGCTGCAACTTCGGCTATGCTCCTAGACCACGAATTTTATAGGCCAAAAACATTTCAGACCAAAAAGATTGTGTCTGCTGCTCGCACGAATTTTTAACAACTGTTAACCCCAAACAATTTTCCCAAAAGAAGAGTTTATCTGCTGCAAAAATCAGACTGTAAAAAAGAACTTGCTGCATCCGAAGTTACCTCAGTCAGCGAAAATCAGAGAAAAACTCAAACTTAAGAAAAAAGATCAGACTGCAAAAAACTTATGTCTGTTGCTTTGTCACTGCTCCTCTTCACCTGAAATTTCCTCAGTAAAGTTGAATTTTTCTGAGCTCTGCAATTTTGATTTTTAAATGAAATGTTACTAGGTATTTATACTGGTTTTCATGTAATAATTTTTTGATCTGACTTGTATAAAAAACAATTTTATTTATTTTTGAATTTAATTTATTGCTACACAATTATTGCAACCGACTTGTAGGGTTAGAATATTATTTTAAGCATTTAATATAATTTTAAATCCCTTCACATGTTCCTTCTCAATAATGCTTGCTACCTTGTGATGCATGCCCATGCTTGTCATATCCTAAAGCCATGTCATCCACCTTTGTCATCTTGTCCTTGCCATGTCTTCAAGCCATCCAATGCCGTATCCTTGTTCTTTGTCTTCCATTGCCATGTCTTCAACCTCTTGCTTGTTTTGTCATATCATTCATACTTGGCACTTGTCAAACTTTGTCATGCCATCCATACTTGGCACTTGTCAAACTTTGTCATGTCATCCATACTTGTAACTTGTCATATTTTGTCATGTCATCAATGCATGTCATGCTTAGTTTTCCTTGCCATCACTTCAAACTTTGCTCATGTTTTTCCTTGTCCATTGCCATGTCTTGTCTTCATGTCATTATTTACATGTCCTTGTCCTCCATTGTCCTTGCAAAGTCATCAACTTATGTCAAGTCATTTTCCTTGTGCCTTGTCATATCACCATTTCAATCTTTGTCATGCTTTGCCTTGTCATTGCTTATGTACTGTATGTCATCACTTCAACATTTGTCATTAATGTGTTGTCATCAATGACAACTATGCTCTTCAATCTCCCCCTTTGTCATTCATGGCAACTTAAAATTTCTCTCCCCCTTTGACATTCATGACAAAGGGCCACTCAAATGTGCTCTTGGTCTGTTGTTGCTATGCTTGTACTGACATCTATGTCTTCTTGCTTCTTGGCTCACCCCGAGAGCTTGCATTGCATCTTACTGTCACATAAATGCTTGTTGATTGAGTAATTTACTCCCACTATGTTTGAGCATTTGGTGGACAAGTTCCTAGTTATAAAAGAAATTATGCTGCTCAACCATTGGCGGCTCCCCTTGTCTGATATGCTACTATGACTAATCTTCAGATGTCTCCAATCTTGAAGTGCTTCATAACAACGTTTATGCCTTCATTTTTCTCGAGTTTGTTCCCTCTTTGATGTAGAATTTTTGTTTTGCTGAGCTGTCTTTGAATTTCAAAAATAGGATTGAACACAGTATACATTTGAACGCTTTCCAATGAGACTAAATATCTAACTGAAATTGATTTACTAGACTTGTCTATATCTGAGCTAATCTCCCCCTTGATTGTGATTTTAGGCACACATTTACCTCTTTAAATTTTGTCAACTCACAGTCGTTGCTAAACAGACATTTTGCAGTCATTTCATTATTGGTTCTAGCCATTTTAACTCATGCTGTAACCACTTTTGACAAATCTATTCACTGGCTTATGAATAGAAATTATATGCTTCAAACCTCAGTCAACACTCTCCCAAATCACACTTGGTTGTTCACTGAGATTGGCGGGCATGTTTGCAATCCATATGTGGGAATACCTTCATAGTTTTAGAGACCAATAAATTGCAGATTCTTATCTATCAAACACTCAAACTTCTTTCTAAGACTGTTTGCAGGCATTTTATATTTCTTTATCACTGCTGCTAGATGAAACTACACCTGTTGAGAGCTTACTTTCAACACTTTGGCTAGTTGGATCACTCCTTGATCTCTCATAAACTTGCGTTATTTCCTGAGTTTTTCTTGGTGAGCATTTTACATGCAATTCCTAGCTCCTGCGGGCATTACAAATGCATTTGGAGGGCATATATGTCTTAGTGCAACTGGCAATTTTCATTTATCAGTTCATTTGGCATTGACACTTCTCCAATCTGCAATCTTACACCCTCAGTCAGAAGACTCACATCAAATTATCAATAAAGTAATGATGCTGCTGGTTACTCTTTCAATCTTGTAGCTTGTGGGTGTTCTATATTTGTCTCTATATAATATCATTTATTCTCAAACAACTCTATACAATCCAAGTTTGATTCTTTAAATAACTCTATCTTCAATCTCCCCCTTTGACATTAATGACAAAGGGCCACTCAGATGTGCTCTTGGTCCGTTGCTATGCTTGTACCGACATCTACGTCTTCTTGCTTCTTGGCTCCCCCTGAGAGCTTGCATTGCATCTTATTGTCACATAAATGCTTGTTGATTGAGTAATTTACTCCCCATATGTTTGAGCATTTGGTGGACAAGTTCTTAGTTATCAAAAAAAATATTCTGCTCAACCATTGGCTGCTCCCCCTGTTTGATATGCTACTATGACTGATCTTCAGATGTCTCCAATATTGAAGTGCTTCATAACAACTTTTATGCCTTCATTTTTCTTGAGTTTGTTCCCTCTTTGATGTAGACTTTTTTATTTGCAGAGCTGTCTTTGAATTTCAAAAATAGGATTGAACACATTATACATTTGAGTGCTTTCCAATGAGACTAAAGATCTACCTGAAATTGCTATACTAGACTTGTCTTTATCTGAGCTAATCTTCCCCTTGATTGTGATTTTAAGCACACATTTACCTCTTTAAATTTTGTCAACTCGCAGTCCTTGCTAAACATACATTTTTCACTCATTTCATTGTTGGATGCGGGCATTTTAACTCATGTTGAAACCACTTTTGACAATTCTATTCACTGGTTTTTGAACATAAATTATTTGCTTCAAACCTCAGTCAACACTATCCCAAATCACACTTGGTTGTTCACTGAGATTGGTGGGCATGTTTGCAATCCATATGTGGGCATACCTTCATATTTTTAGAGAGAAATAAAACATAGATTCATATCTATCAAACACTCAGAATTCTTTCTAAGATTGTTTGTGGGAATTTTATATTTGTTTATCACTGCTGCTAGTTGAAACTACACCTGTTGAGAGCTTACTTTCAACACTTTGGCTATCTGGATCACTCCTTGATCTCTCATAAACTTGCGTGACTGCCTGAGTTTTTCCTGGTGAGCATTTTACATGCAATTCCTAGCTCATGCGGGCATTACAAATGCATTTGGTGGGCAGATATGTCTTAGTGCTGCCGAAAATTTTCATTTATCAGTTCAGTTGGCATTGACGCTTCTCCAATCTACAATCTTACATCCTCAGTCAGAAGAATCACATCAAATTATCAATAAAGTCACGATGCTACTGGTTACTCCTTCAATCTTGTAGCTTGTGGGTATTCTATATCAGCCTCTATATAATATCATTTCTTCTCAAACAACTCTATACAGTCCAGGTTTGATGCTTTAAATAACTCTATCATAAAACTAATCACAAATATGCAATAATGGATTCACCAATTCTGCAACTATGTCCATAAAAAATTTGTATATGCCAAGTTTGCAACAAGATCAACACCAGAATCTTCTCTATGATTATATCAGGAGCTGAGATCATATTTCTTCAAGGTCTGCTATCATATCTCCAGGATTTGTGTTGATAACTCTACAAGGTCTGTACTGTCTCCAAATTTGTTCTCTGCCTCTCACATTCAAATAAGCTTTCGCTACTACAATCAGTCCTCTCAAGCATTAGTCCAAATAAGTGTACCAAGATGTCTCCGAAGTATGTAAACAGACTTCACCTCATTTGCTTTAAATAGAGAAAGTTCATGTGATTACAGGAAATTGCTTTTGCTCCCCCTATCACCATGCTAGTTGTGGCCACGATCCTTGGACCTGTTACTATGCTTGGAGTAACCACTAAATTCCTGTGAGTCCATCCTCCAAACTCCAAGAACTCAAGGAGCATTAAAGTCTTTGGCACACCTCAAGTTTGCCTTGCCATATGGCAACCATATTTTGTGCACTGATCTACTTCATCTAAATTCAACATGACATTCTTTTTCATCCATACTTGGGAGTGTCCTTGGTTGTGACCACTTGTCCTTTGAGCTTCAAGTCTGTCTGCATTATTCTGCTTCAAATGTTCATTGGTTCTCCTTGCAAGTGTGTATGAAGGACTCTTCATGGATTGTCTCTTTGGACTTGCACAGTTTTGGGATTTATGACCAAAGCCACTACAGTTGTAGCATCTCAAGGTGTGGTAATTTGCAGCAACATGGACAATATGGTTACAAGTCCAACATCTAACTGTGCTATCGGGACTTCCAACACTTCTTCTTCCATGGAATGTACAATCCATAGGCTTGTGACCAAAACCGTTACATGAATAGCAATAACCATTGAATCCATATCCATACTTGGATGCTTGGTTCCACTTTAAAGATGTATCTTTTTTGAACTTGCTCTAAGGAGTAGGACTAACTCCTTGATATCCTTCGAAATTTCTGATGTCTTTTGTAGGTATGTAGGGAGCAGCTTGGATTTCACCTTTGGAGAATGAGGGACCTGCTTCATACTTGCTAGGTGTCCATGTGTCTGTTACAAACTCTTCTTTTCTTGAGTTGTAACCAAGGCCAAATTTATCAAAAGGTGATCTTTGGCAGTTCAAAATATCGTCCAAGATGATCGAGTTGTTCCTGAACTTCACACATGCATTGGAATTTTCACTTGTCTTTCTAAGACCGACTACTTCCATTTCAAGCTGTTGACATTGCTCCTCCTTCTAATCCAATTTGTCCTTCAATGCTTCCTCTATCCTTTTGGATTTTTCTAGTTGAGTCTTTAGCTCAACATCTGTCTTCTTTGTTTCTTCAAGGTCTTCACCAGACTCTTCTTGTTCTCTTGTTTGACTGATCAATTCAGTTTTTAGTCTTTCAGCTTCATCTTCTTTGTCTTTCAACTCATCCTGTAAACTCGTCTTCTTGTGATATAGTTTCTTGAACATATCCATAGACTTCTCATGTTACTTACCGAAGGACCCCAAAATATTTCTTTTAAGTCTCAAATTGTATCTGAGATCAATGTCTGCTGGAAGACGTGCTAGGACATCTTTCTTAGCATCTTCAAGATTATTTTCAATATTATCGCAATCATTGCTATTGTAATCAGAAAGATTCTTACCTTCACTGGTTTATGATGCATGCTCCTCTTTTTCTTCTTGCTTTTCATCTTCAGTAGGTTTGAATTCTGCTTCAATCTTTGTATCTTGGTTTCTTCCTTGATACTCACTTTCCAGCATGAATCAAAGGTCTTTGGCTGAAGTGTGTTCTCCTACACTCTCTCTGACAGAGCTTGAGAGTCCATCCATAAGAAATTTCAAAGCAATGGTGTTGTCCTTCTTGGCATCATTTTGTGCAACTGACTTTGTCTTCTTGTTGGACTGAGCAGGTGGATTGAACACAATCTCCCATACACCAAATTTCTTCAAGTAAGATTCCATCTTACTTCTCCATCCAAAGTAATCGGTCACATCAAGTACTAGAACTTCATCATTGCTGGGGGACTCTGTCTTTGCATCCATTGTGTGTCCATCGATATCCTTCAAGCTAGTTAGGCTTGTGCTGAAGGTCCGCTCTGATACCAATTGTTAGACACAATGGCACACTGAGAGGGGGGGGGGAGTGAATCAGTGGGCTAACACTTTTGACAATTTTAACTTCTTACATACTTAACATGTCTATCATTCATTAATTTCACTTTAATGCTCTCATCAATCACTAAGCTATCATTATCATTCATCAAATTTAAACATGTCATTCATACTATCAAGTCACATCATCAGAGACGCATCATAGTATAAACACTGTAACCTTTTTATATTTGATTCAAACGACTACAACCATGAGGTTTCATCAGCTACAACGGATTGAGAAGCACTAACTCCTATGCCAAGGCCCTGGTTGGTTTTTCTTAGTTCCAACTAAGAAAGTGTGTGGAAGACCCATCTTGCTTATACATAAAGATCTCTGTCACATCATCAGTTCATCTGTCAATCACTTGTCTACTCATCACTAATCTTGTCCTTTCCACATGTCTTCAACCTATCCACTTTGTTACTACCTTGTCAATTTGAACAACCATGTCAATTCATCTTCTGCACATGATCCTGTCACCTTGTCATCTCGCCTCATAAACTTGTCACAGTCATGTCACTAATCTACCAACTCTGAAATTGTTCTCTCTTGCTTATACACTTAATGCCAACTGATCTAAAACAAGTCAGATCACTACTGTGTACCAGGGCATCATCTTCATATTATGTTTAGACTGTTTATGTTACAATCATTATCAAGGATTGTCAAGAAGTATACATCACCAATAGATGTCTAAACAAGATCATCAACAAGGTCTCACTGATTGTGTATACTTGCACCACTTCAATGTTTATGTAACATTTTCATATTATGTATGGAGTGTTCATCTTACACATACAAATGTGTCACTGTTTATCACTTTCTTTCTGTATTCTTGGCTGAGTATAACTCCTCCTATAGATGGCTTTAATCTCTATCAAATCCAATCATGTTCAAGATTTCATCTTGATTGCTGCTTTAAATGTTGATCAGTGGGAGATTAGGGCATCATCTTTTGCCTAACTTAGATAAGATATCAACCACTGCCAATGGTGAGATTAAACTGCCCTAAATCATGACTGTGTATCTTGGGATTGTTTGCAAACGATCATCGAGAATTGAACCAAGATGTCTTCTACTTGAATGTCTCAATGATGCCTTCACTTATGGAGCTACCTTGTCGGACTGTTCTTATATGTTAAAATGAATTGGCTTCATGAAATGTTTGCATGTGTAACAACAAAGATGCAAACTATTTCGTTGACTGCTGCAAATTTGGGTCTGCTCCTAGACCACGAATTTTACAGACCAAAAATATTTCAAACAAAAAAGATTGTGTCTGTTGCTCCCATGAATTTTTAACAACTGTTGACCCCAAACAAATTTCCCAAAATAAGAGTTTATCTGCTGCAAAAATCAGACTGTAAAAAAGAACTTTGACTGTTTCCTCCGAAGTTACCTCAGTCAGCAAAAATATCAGACCACTCTTTCGAAATTTCCACACGAGAATCAGAGAAAAACTCAGACTTTAGAAAAAATATCAGTCTGCAAAAAACTTGTCTGCTGCTCCTCTTCACCCAAAATTTCCTCAGTAAAGTCGATTTTTTCAGAGCTCTCCAATTTCTTTTTTTAAATGAAATGTCAGTGGGTATTTATACTGGGTTTCATGTAATAATTTTTTGAGCCGACTTGTATGAAAACAATTTTATTTATTTTTGAATTTAATTTAGTGCTACACAACTATTGCAGGCAACTTATAGGGTAAGAATATTATTTTAAGCATTTAATATAATTTTAAATGCCTTCACATGTGCCTTGTCAATCATGCTTACTGCCTTGTGATGCATTTCCAATTCTTGTCATATCCTCAAGCCATGTCATCCACCTTTGTCATCTTGTCCCTGCCATGTCTTCAAGCCATAAAATGCCATGTCCTTGTTCTTTGTCTTCCATTGCCATGTCTTCAACCTCTTGTTTGTTTTGTCATGTCATCCATACTTGCCACTTGCCAAACTTTGTCATGTCATCCATACTTATCACTTGTCATACTTTGTAATGTCATGTTTAGTACTCTTTGCCATCACTTCAACCTTTACTCATGTTTTTCCTTGTCCATTGCCATGTCTTGTCTTCATGTCATTATTTCCATGTCCTTGTCCTCCATTGTCCTTGCCAAGTCATCAACTTATGTCAAGTCATTTTCCTTGCACCTTGTCATATCACCATTTCAATATTTGTCATGCTTTGCCTTGTCATTGATCATGTACTCCATGTCATCACTTCAACCTTTGTCATTAATGTGTTGTCATCAATGACAATTTGCAATGCATTGGTTGTCCTTCACAAGGTTTTTGCATAAACCTAGAAAGGATCCCAATTGCAAATTAAATATCTAGTCTAATAGTGGTGAGGTAGATAAGACTCACTACAAATTTCCTATATTTAGTTGCATTGTTAAATTCATCCCCTTCATTCGATGTTAGCTTCAAATTTTGTTCCATTGGAGTAGAAAGAAGATTACAATCAACCATGCTCAATCTTCTTAACAACTCTCTAATGTACTTTTAGGAGATGAATGTATGCCATTTTTTTTTAGTTACTTCAATGCCCAAGTAGCAGGGAAGATGTCCCATATCTATCATATCAAATTCTTTCATTTTTTTAGGGATGCAAAGTAGGTTCCATTGTTCGATATCATCTACATACACCATAATACACAACGATTTTGCCATTTTTCTTGAGAAACAAAGTTACACCATCAAGATTAAATTACTTGAAATTGATATTTAAATGAAGCTCAACCATCTTTTCATGCAATGTGTGAGGTGCTTTCTTTAGGCCATACAAAGACTTACTGAGCTTGCATACCTTATGTTCTTGACCTTTAACAAGTCCTTTTGGTTGAGACATATAGACGTTCTTTTCAAATTGCCATTCAATAAGGTGGTCTTCACATCCATGTGATAAATTGACCCATTATGTGTTGCCAAAGCAACAAAGCACATATGGAAGGCCATTTTGTTGTAGGGGAAAAAGTCTCCTTGTAGTCTATGCCTTCTTCTTGCGCAAATATTTTCACCACAAGACTTGCCTTATGCTTTTCAAGTTAGCCATTTGATTTGTACTTGTTTTTGTAAACCCATTTGCAACCAATTTGTTTGGTTCCAAATGGAGGATCCACTAACTTGCAAGCCCATTCTTAATGACATAAACATATTCCTTATGAATAGTTTCTTTCCACTCATCATGAGAAACAACGTTTTCAAAGGAAGTTGGTTCATAATTAGTAGATAATTCAATTCACAATCAAATGAAGCTTCCATGTCATCTACATCACCTTAATGTGAATCATTTATGTTACCTCGATTTTATTGTTTTGTTGAACTTCTAATTCTTGTCTTTCCAACCTCAATAGGACAAACACTTTCAAGTGTGTTCATGACCCACTTTGGAATTTTATGTGATGGTTGAAGTTGCTCAATTGGTTGAGATTGGATTGTGATCTTTAAGTATTGTAGGTCCTATTTGTTAGGATCTCAAACAGATTCCTGTCGTCCTTTAAAAATAGCATTGTAATCAAGTTTTTGGGTTGTTGTTGAAATAAGGAAACATAGTATTTGTAGTTTGTGGGTTTTCATGATGTTATTTGGTTCCAGATAACCATTTCCCATTGTGATAATCTTCATTGGTTGTATGAATCTAAGCCTGGTGTTTAGTCTTGTTGGAAATCAAGACAATTGATCGTGATACTGATCAATTGATTCTGATGACTTGTATATCTTATTATTCTTACCGTGATTGAGAATGAATCTCCAGAAACATTGAAGATTTCACCTAGCAAGAAGGTAGCTCGAAATCACTTGAATCAAACCTACGATTTCAAGGGAAAAATCCGTCACCGAGTCTAGATGCCCTGCGATTTCAAACACAAACATTCAATTTCTGTATCGAATCCTTAGAAAAAGACCCCGCGCACAATACCAAAACCCTGGATGCCTTCACCATTGAAGTTAAACAGAGGAAACGTTTCCAGGTTGTTTCTACTTCATTGGATTAAACAATGAGTGGGCACGATTTGATGTGGAAAGTAAAATTGTGGAAAATTCAAACAAATCTACACCTTTAAATAGAGTGTGATCAACGGTGGCTGAGTATGCATTTGAAGTTCTATTTGTCTTTCAATATATATATATATATATATATATATTAGCGTTTGAAACTAGCTCAACACAATTCATATTTTATTACAGTGGAAATCTTTTATAGTTCACCTGCAAGGCCATCAATTGGTATCAGAGCAGAATTTTGATTGGGCGAGGTGTTAGTTATTAGAAGAGTTTATCTTTCACCTATATCATTGCTAGAAGAACATGATCATCAATTGAGATCTCAGAGTGATCTTTCATGTCAATTTATGGCTTATCAGGTTGGAAGAAGAGGTCGACGAGGTAGAAGGCCTATAGAAAATGCTGAGGTAATGAGATTGATGGAGTGTGTTATCCAACTTTTTGTACCATAAGTTGGGTTACCTGAGGAGCCACCAGTTGACAGACTTGTTCAAAGTCTGATTCCAGTGTATCAGTTGATCCGTCTGCTTGTCTAGCCAATATTGGCTAGTCACTTTTTTATTTGAATAATTTTGACCATGGCCCCACGGGGTTTGTAATAAAATGTGCTAGTAGCATATTTTTGAGTGGTTCGGTCTCCTGAGACGTAGAATCTCAAATAGGTTATTCCAGGGAGTTTTTTGCCCCTGACAATTATGCTTTGCCTTCAGCCGAGTATAATTGACGAGGTTTTCTCCCGCTTCCTCCAAAGCTGGAATGCCCGATGTTGAATTCTGGGCCTTGGGGGGTTATTAGAGCCCAACTGAGTGTTATAAGCCTACTAGACATTATTTAGATAGATCATGGTCATGTCCTAAGTCATCTGGACACAAAAAAAATTTCGAAAAAATCTTTTTCGAATAGTGAAAAAATATGTTTTAATTTTTAATTACTTTTCCTAAGTTTTTTGGGTTAATTTTTCCATAAATTAAATGGAAAAAACCCGTTCGTGATCTGGACTCAGAATTCAGTGATTGAAGG